>CM047902.1:14026124-14111124 GCA_026229545.1 Pistacia atlantica | reverse complement strand
ATCAAACAATTAATGTGCATACCTATACTCTACTTTATCTGTAGTTCTATCCCTCTCTTGAACCATCCAAAATGGGAGAAAATTCCCTCACCAAACTATAATCCCTGCCATAACATAACACTTCCAAAAAGATTCCTCAATCTCCTCCAATTTCATCCTAAACTACATTCTCATCACACACCACACTTCTCAAGTGAAGTGTATTTAACAACCACAAAATAACTACTTATCTCAACCCAAGTTCTTACTAACATAACACATATCATGCATAAATAAATCTTTACACAATGGATTTCTCAAATCTCAACTTGGATTGGGATTTACTTACCTTGTGATGGTGTGATCCACTAACACTTCTCTTTTCCTTAGTAACTTGTCCCTTCTCTACAACTTTAAACATTAAAACCATAAGACTTCAATGTACAAATATATGCACAACTTCACATCTAAAGCAAGAATCCTTACCTTAGGATGCCTTAGATTAATTCTCTACCAAGATCCAACTAAAAACTCTCAAAAATCCTTGAAAGATTGAAGGAAGAATTGAGAGGAAATGCTGGGAGAGAATGGCGGTGGAAGAAGAATGAATGAAGGGTTCACTAAGCTTCAACCCTTTTTAGCTCAAAATATATTCATTCATTCCCATTTTACCCTTACTCTTTATTAGAAATTCCACTTTTGCCCTTTGAATTCTTTGCAAATGCACCCCCATTTAAACTATTCTTCATACAATTTCCTTGCATTTCACTCCCCACTTTTCCTGCTAATTAGGGAGAGAATGGTCATTGTGCTCCAAAGGAAGAATTCTTGTAACACCTTCTGAAAACTAGTATAATGCATGCAATTAACAATGGAAAATTGGGCCCAAAAAGTTTCTTTTCATTACAATTCACATGTCTTTTATACACAAAAGTTCTGTTTACAAAAGTGCATTTCAAAAGACAAAATAGGGGAACAGTGTAGCTATTGCTCCTCGCGCGCCGACGCCCCTCCAACCGAGTTCTCACCTAGAACCTGCATCCACAAAGGAAAATAACGGGGTGAGCACAAATAATGCTCAGTAAGTAAAACTCTCTAACTGTGTCCCCGTGTGTGACTCTTAATTCTTTCCTTTTCTAATTCTGTTTCTAATAACATCATGGCCTCATCTTCTGGGAGGTACGGCCGAATGGCGTTCACACAAGACCATTTCACTCTCTATGGCTATCGGGTGGAATTCACACGTACCAACCCGTTCTTAGTGACTACCGAGTGAGGATCACTAAGCACCAACTCGGTTCCTCCTAACTATCGGGTGGAGATCACCTAGCACCTACCCGTTCCTCATGAATTTTGGGTAATGATCACCAAGCATTTACCCATCTCTAGTCACTATCGGGTGATGATCACAAAGCATCACCCCGCTTCTACTAGCCATTGGATGATGATCACAAAGCATCAACCCACATATCTCTTAACTAATCGGGTAGTGTTCACAAAGCATCTACCCCTTTTCTATTACTCATTGGGTGACGATCACAAAGCATCGACCCATCTCTCTAAGGCTATTCGGATGATGATCACAAAGCATCCATCCGATTCCCATAATGGTCGGGTGATGATCACAAAGCATCATCCCAACTATACTACTCTTCTAACTCATTCTATTGTAGCATTTTTCAATGCTCTCTACCCCTAGAGTAATTTTACCCACTAAGCTCTCTACTCATAGGGTATTTCTATACACAAAGTTTTCTACTCTTTCTTAGGTCACTTTTCAATGCATATAACAATGCACATGGATGATTCATCTCTACTAATGCACTTGTGAAATGCCAACATGCAATGTTGCAAGAATTAAGGTTCATTACTACCACTCAACCTCTATTAGGCATTTCATCAAACAACTCATGTGCACTATAAAACTATCTCATAGTCATGAATCTAAAACTTTTCCTAACCATCCAAAATGGGGAAAAACCCCTTCACAAAGCCATAATAACCTGCCATAGAAAACACTTCCAAAAAGGGTTCCATAAAACCCCTTAAATTCTATCTCAACTACCTTGCCAAACCAACACCCATTTCTCAAATTTGCAAGGTAAGAACATTCACAAAGCATAGAAATTCCCATTCAATACTCCATACAAGGCATATTACATGCACATCACATACATACATCATTTCTATCAAAACCCTAATCAAGAAATTTCATGAATCTCAACTTGGGTTGGGTTTTACTTACTTGCTATGGAGAGACTTCACCAATCTTCTTTCCACTTGGTTCTCTTGGCTATTCACTCTACTCTTAACCAAAAGAATGAAAACTCTCAAAAACCAAAATGAACTAAAATCTTCAAATCACACAACTTAAGGGAAAATCCTTACCTTAGGAAGCCTTAAGTTGTTTTCTACCTCAAATCACTTCAAAAATCCCTTGGAAATCCTTGATCAAAAGAAAAGAGAAGTTGAGAGGAGAAGAATGAGAAGTTGCGTTGGAGAAGAAGAGAAATGAAGGGTTTCTTTGAATCTAATTCCTTTTAATGAAATAAAACACAATCATTCCCATTTTGCCCTTACTCTTCTTTGGAAATTCCATCCATATCCTTTGATTCATTACAAACTCACCCCCATCTTAACATACTCTTCATGAAAAATCCTTACAATTCACTCCCCACTTTTCCTACTAATTAGGGGTAGAAAGGTCCAATTGCCCTTGGGGAAGAAAATATCTAAAACTCAACCAACATAAAAATCCCTGCAGCCGCGCGAAGAAACTTTTGTCGCCGCAGGAAATCGTCCCGCAGAGTTTCGCCCTTGGTTCAACACATCTTCGCCGCGGCAAGACTCTTCTTCCCGCCCCGAAGCTTGGTTCACTAAGATTCTTCTATTTTCAACCAATTTCAGGGCAACATTCAACATAACACTCAAACAAACAAATATAACAGAAAACCAACTCGATTAAGGGCGAAAGAGGAAACAATAACAACGTACCTCAAGTGGGGCGTTACAATTCTCTAGAAACTTAATAAACCTTTTGTTTTCCCTTCGCCGCGGCGAAGAATCTTTCTTCGCCCCGGTGAAAAATTCCAGAACCTACACCGTAGGTTGCAAGGCTTCATCGCCGCAGCGAAGCTTCTTCTTCGCCCCGGCGAAGTCTAAAAAACAGAAATTCGCCAAGTCTTTACAAATTTCAGGGCAATCACTCAACCAACTTACAATATCCATTCAACCAAGGACCAACCAAACAATATGAACAATATACCAACTCAGTTAAGAGCAAAACAATAAATTAGCTACATACCTCAAGTGGGGCATTACAAGAGATCAGATTAGGGATTACAAGACATATCACACCGCGCCTCTTTCTTCTCTTCTCTAGAATTTTTCTTTCTTTTTAAGTTTTTGTTTATGACCATGAGAGGCTAATTTTTGTAACTTGGTCGAAGGAAATGGAGGCTTCGGAATCAATAAACTGTGAGATCTAATCTATTTTTCTTAGTGTTCAATTTTCGTGTTTGAGTATTGGATGTTCTTCTGTGCCTAATTTTTTGATTGGTTTATTTAATTACTAGGAGGTCTACTAGTTTATTAATTGTTGCAATCTACTGCTAAGTTAGATATCAAATCCGTAATTGTTTGATCCCTCTAACTTGTGAAGCAATTAGGGTTAATAATTTACTGCGTCAGGAATTAGTAATCTTATGAAGAACACTCAACTAAATTAAATAAAATCGCTTGAGTTTGTGTTGTTTAGCTTTATCGATTTCTCTAATTCTTAAGGCTGCCACTAGATTAAATCTTGAGCGCTTGTCTAGGGTTGTTTAGTGGTAAGATTAATTAAGATCGCTTGTTTCTTAATTAATTACAATTAAGGAGAGATAGGAAAATAGTTCCAACGGTGAATATTCAAAACAAGAATTGATTTATTTTTGCATCAATGACCAGTTATAAGATTCCGATGGTAGATGTTGACTTAGACCAAGTTACGTTATTTTGATTGTTTCGATAATTTAGTTTAGATTGCTTTGCCTGAGATTGTTTTCTGTTTTACTCAAAACCCTCAGCCTTATTCACATCATCAAAAATTCGGCTAGACACTCTTCATGGGATCGACCCTTGCTTACCCTATTTACAGTTCAGTAGTTAGGTTAGGAAGGTTTTTAATTTTGGTTGCCTACGATAGCACACCAACATCCGAGAGCAAAACTTTTCCACCTTCAATCCAGAGCTTCTCCAGTGAATTCCCATCACTTTTCCTCACTCCTTGTTACCTCACAAACACCAAAACAACTCATTTTAGCAAGGATCTCTAGGAAAAATTGAAGAAAATTGTTGGAAAGTCTTGGGTTCACGAATTTGGGGATTTTGCGATCTAGGCCGAATTTGGTTAAATTGGTGGTGAATACATCTTGGGATTGGTAAGATTTCGAGTTCTCCAAACTTTAAATATATCAATTTTGATTATTAGAGTTTTTGAATCTGAGATTTTGATTGTTTGCATGAGTAGTGGAATTTTTGTGAAGTTTATACTTTGATTGTGATTAAAGAAGTGTGGATCTTGATTTGTGTGGTGTTGAGGAGATTGGATTTTCAATTTTGGAGTGTTTTGTTGAGTTTGGAAAAAGAGTGATGATAATCCGAGGATTATACTATTTTATTTAGGCTTTTTGGCCGGATTTTAGATACTTCTTAGTTCGTTTATTCCCGAATTGCTACTTAATTCTATATATTTTATGTTTCAGGCCGAAACCTGCATTTTTAGCAAATAATGAGCGGATTGTAGTTTCTATACTCAGAAGTAAGCGAATCTCAGAATTGGCGAAAGTTACGAAGCGGAGTGAAGCACTATGAAGCTTGTTTCCATGAGAAAGCATCAAAGATCGAAGATTCAAGCATGGAAGCAGAGGGCAATTTTGTGAATTCAGAATTTTCTAGGAAGGTTCACCTTAGCGAAGTTTGTTCTTCATCGTGGCAAAAGAAGTTAGGCACGACATTCACTTAGTTCATTGCCGCGGCAAAATTCTTTCTTCGCCATGGTGAAGTCTGCAAAATTTTGTTTTCTCCAAAATGCACAGTTTTATTTTAGGAAAGGTTTTAGGGTTTTAAGGCAACTATATAAAGAAAACCTTGCCATTTTGGTGGGGTTTGTCTGGTTTTCGTTGGGTTTTTAGTAGCTTTTACATTTGGAGAGAAGATTTGAGCTTGAATCTTGTGGATTCTTCAACTAGGGGAGATCTCTACTCTTTTCTCTGTATTTCAATATGTTGAACATTGTGTTTACTTGTTTTCTTGTTGTTTGTGTTAATTTGGTTATGAACTAACCCATTTTGGGTTAGGGTTTTGATATAATTCAGATTTCTATGGATTAATCAATTGATGATTGTTGCTTTTATATTCTATTGCATAGATTGTGTGATTATTCCGATTTTTATTGATTTTACTTGTTGAACATGATGAGATTGAGAAATGAATCATGTTGAGCTTCTTGGATAATTACCATTGTTATTTTGAATGCTAAAGATAGATTTGAGAAACAATGAAATCAATCTAGGATTCCATTAGCTTAATGAACTTGGATTTATTAATCTTCAATTTGTTGGGTGCAGAAGATTAATAGGGAAATGTAGGAATTCATAGCCTGAGAATGTATGTTTTACAACTTAGGGAATTCAATTTACAATCCGTGCATGTGAATGTAAAAGTAGCATAATCCACAGAATTAATCCATAGAGTTCGAATGAAGTCAAACCCTAACCGTTTGTTTAAATTGATATTACTCTTGTGTTACATCTTGCTTTCATAATTTAGTTGTTTTTACATTTAGTAATTTTTGCTTTCAGTTAAGCTTTATATTCTCCCATAAATCCAAACAATTTTCGATTTCTCCAACTTGAAAACAAACAAGAAATTCAGTGCTTAGCAACCAATCCTTGTGGGAACGATACTCACTCATCACTTTATTACTTTGTGCGAATCATGCAGTTGCTATATTTGCATGTTACAGTAAACACACATCAAGTTTTTGGCGCCGTTGCCGGGGATTGATTTTTGTATTAACATTGAGTCTTTCTCGTGTTAGCTAGATTGGAGTTTTAATTTTCTTTTTCTTTGTTTGTTAATTTAATTTTTGTTATTCTTTTCTGTTGGCTTGTGATCTCACTTTTTCTCTCTTTCTGTGTAGTTTATGCGAAGAGCAAGACGTCATCCAGTGGTTCCTGTTGATCCAAAGATTGAAAGAACCACTAGAAGACTTAATAGAGAGAGAAGAGAACGAGAGGCTACAGTTGAACCACAGGTCATAGTTGTTGAGATGGCAGAAAATAATACATTAAGGGAATTCTCAGTTTCCACAGTTGAAGGCAGTGGGTCGAGCATAACTAGACCAGCGGTACAAGCCAACAACTTCAAGATAAAGCCGGCAATCATCCAGATGATTTAGCAGTCAGTACAGTTTAAGGGAGATTTGAAGGAAGATCCAAATCTGCACATTGCCAATTTTTTGGAGATTTGCAATACTTTCAAGTCAAGCGAAGTGTCAGATGACACCATCAAATTGAGACTGTTCCTATTTTCATTAAGGGATAAAGCTAAGGAATGGTTAATAGCACTACCATCAGGAAGCATCACAACATGGAATGATTTAGCACAGAAGTTCCTGACCAAATTCTTTCCTCCAGCAAAATCGACAAAACTGAGAAATGATATCACATCGTTTCTACAGGAAGAGTCTGAATCATTATATGAGGCTTGGTAAAGATACAAGGAATTACTGAGGAGATGTCCACACCATGGGTTGCTAGTTTGGATGCAAGTTCAAACATTTTATAACGAATTGATGGTTAATGTGCAAACGATGGTTGATGCAGCATCGGGAGGAGCATTGCAAAATAAGACATTGGAAGAAACTCATGAGGTTCTTGAAGTTTTAGCAAGTAAAAACTATTAAAGACCTAATGAAAGGGTGCAGTAGAAGAAATCTATGGGTCTTCATGAAGTTGATGCATACACGACTATTTTAGCCCAACTCACAACACTTAAGAAACAGTTGGGAAGTATGTAGGTAAATTCTATTCAAACTCCTCAACTAATTTGTGAATTTTGTGCAAGTGGTCATGTGAGCAGTGAATGTCAAGTGGGGAACACCTTTGCTTCAACGTCTTCATCATCGGAGCAAGTTAACTACTTTGTAGGAAATCAAAGGCAACCAAACAATCCGTACTCCAACACATATAATCCTGGTTAGAGGAACCATTCGAACTTGTCTTAGGGCAATCAAAATCAATAGAATCAGCAAAACAATCAATGGAACCAAAGATCAAGGCCAAACAACCAAGCAGGGGTGTACAATCAACAAGGAGAGCAAAGAGTGACAAAACTGGAGGATATGTTTGGAAAATTTATTCAAGAGATCATAGGTTTCATCAATGAGACGAGGACAAATTTAAGAAATTAAGGGGCATCCATTTGGAACTTGGAGGTACAAGTGGGGCAATTGGCTGATAAGCTAAATGAGAGACCACAAGGTTCCCTACCAAGCAACACAGTAACTAACCCACATGAGCAAGTGAATGCAATAACTTTGAGAAGTGGGACAATCTTGGAAGAGGTGGAACAATCAGCGAAATAGGGAATCCCACCAAAAGAAAAGGAAGAGTCCGATGAGAAGTAGACGAAGAGGTAATTGTTAAAGAGAAACCAACCAGTTTTAGGGAAGATGAACAAAAGCGGGAAGAGAGGCAAAGACAAAAGAAAGAGAAATTGCCATTCCCCGAGATACCACCAGAGTTGGCACATCACACACCTCCGGTGCCTTTTCCCCAAAGGCTCATAAAAGAAAAACAGGATAAACAGTTTATAAAATTTCTTAATGTATTTAAAAAATTGACATTAACATTCCTTTTGCAGATGCATTACAATAGATGTCAAGCTACGCGAAATTTCTCAAGGAAATTTTATCAAACGAAAGGAAGTTGGATAATTAGGAAACAGTGATGCTCACATAGGAATGTAGTGCCATTCTACAGAAGAAGCTGCCACCAAAACTTAAGGATCCAGGGAGTTTCACTATCCCTTGTGTTATAGGGAATATTACATTTGATAGGGTTTTGTGTGATCTAGGTGCAAGCATAAATCTTATGCCTTTTTCTGTTTTCAATAAATTAGGAATTGGTGAAGTGAAGCCGACAACCATATGCTTGCAGCTTGCAGATAGATCTAAAAAGCATCCGAGGGGCATTGTTGAAGATGTGCTAGTTAAGGTGGACAAATTTATTTTTCCGATAGATTTCTTTGTGTTAGATACGGAAGAAGATAAAGAGATTCCTCTCATCCTGGGACAACCATTTCTAGCTACCAGAAGAGCTTTAATTGATGTTCAAGAGGGGAAGTTGACCATGAGGATGCAAGATGAGGAAGTGAAATTCAATGTCCTTGAGTCCTGAAAGTCTCATTGAAGAGAGACTCATGTTTCAAAATTGACTCGGTGGGTCAATCAACAACTGAAACTTCCAAACTAAACGATCCTAATTCGTCAATTAAAGGATGCACAGTCAAGTCAAGGCAATTCAAGGAGGAGGACCACAACCCAGAAATTGTTACACTATTCCGAGATGGACCACAACCGAGCAGGTGTCTTCACAAGGGACGGATTCCTCAGCTCAAAAAGGGTGAGAGGAAGTCAAGAAAACGGAAAGCTGTCGATGAGAATGTTTGAGCCATGAAAGGAATGACCAAGGGATGGAAATGGGTGGCTAAGCCCTCAACAAAGGCCCCATGTGACAAAAATCATCAACAATTGAAGCCTTGGTGCAAGGACAATGCTCAAGAGTTGATGTATTTGGATAGTCCAGATTGACATTAGGACTTGAGAAAGTCGAGCTTCCGACTATAACAAGCGCTTCTTAATAGGCAACCCAAGTGTTTTCATTTGTTTATTGCTTTGAATTTGTTTAATTGTTATATGAATTAGAATGATTTTGATTTAGTGTGCTTTTGGGTGTTTCAGGTGAAAGATCAAACTAAGGTGAAAAAACGAAAACTTTCAGTTTTTGCCGCGGCGAAGCTTTTTCTTCGCCACGACGAAACACATTTTGCACAAAATGAAATTCAAAAAGTCCCAGATTTCACTGCGACAAAGTTTGTTCTTCGCCGAGGCGACGTGCTCCCTGGAATTTTTAGCCACGGCAAAACAATTTTTTTCTCCGCGGAAGAAAGAGTTTTGCGAAATTGAGCTAAGGGAAGTTTGCCGCAGCATCGACTAGGTTTAATTTTTCATTGAATGAAGAACTTCGCCGCGGCAAAAACTGCTTTTATAAATAGTCACTCGCGACTCTTCATTTTTGCGAAAACTTCAAAACACATTCGAGAGCAAAACTTTTCCACCTTCAATCCAAAGCTTTTCTAGTGAATTTCCATCAGTCTTCCTCACTCATTAACCCTCCTAAACACCAAAACAACTCATTTCAGTAAGGATTTGTGCGAAAAATTGAAGAAAATTTTGGAAACCCTTGGTTTTCAAATTTTGGGGATCTTGCAATCTGGGCCACAATTAGTGAAATTGGTGGTGCTTTCAGTGTGAGAAGGAATTTCAATTGTTTTACAGATTATGGTGATGAGAAAGCCAAGGAACGGGTGTGCTTGCTATTGAGCGAAACTCCGACTTCACGGATTAATCAGGGAACTATCTCGTACCTTTGTAAATTCTGTTTTTCTATTCCAAAATTGTGCATGATGTGACATTGGGGATAATGTCATCTTTAGTTTGGGGGTAGGGAAAATTTGAACAATTGTTTATTTGTGTTTAGTTGTTTTCATGTTTTGTTGTGTATGCCGATGATGAATTATATAAGTCTATGATGAGAATAAAATTGTTGGGATTTTATTGTTGAAAGATGTTAAGCATTGCTTCAAGTTTATGTTGGTTGATGAAATTTTGCTTGAGGTTTGTTGAGTGGTTCAACCACCATTTTCATTATTTTGGCATGCTTAGATTCTTTTTATGTGATTAGGTAAAGTCTTGATAATGTTGGTGGACTCTAGAACCTAGTTGAGTAGTTCTTGAGGCGAAATTCTAGGAATAGACATTATTGAAGAAATGATTTAGGCAGTTTTTCAAAACGTTTGAGCCTTTCCAGCTGACCATGAATTTTATCCCTAGTTACCCATTTGAGCCTTATGAAATCATCGTTGTCCTATTTTTCTTGTGCAACCAATAATGCCCAAACCTTTCACCCTAAACACGTCCATAACCTTTAAGAGAATTCTAAACCTAATGCAAACACAAAGAGATTGGAGACTTGTGTGAGATGCTTACAAACTAAAAGATTAGTTTAGGGGTTATGAGAAGGGCAAGAAGAATAAGAGGGGTAATTAACCTCAAATTGATTATTGTTGTTTTATAAAAATAAAAAATAAAAAAAATTGAGAATTGCAATTCAGAAGCAAAAATAAGAAGTGCACATGTTTGAGGGTTTTAAAATGGTTGACATCTTGAGTGGTGGTTGAGAAAGAAAATGGAAGTTGATTTAAGTCTTAGTGTTTGGTTAAAGGAAACCGAGTTCTCTTGCTTAGTTTATCCTTTCCTTTTCTTTGAAGCCCACTAACCAAGCCTAACGTTACAAGCCTATAAAGACCTTTTGATCTTTAGTGATGTCTAATCCTTATTAGTGGAGAGTAGTTCGATACTTAGGCTTATGGAGTCTGCCGCCATTTGATAAACTTTGCATTTCTGCATAAAATAATCAGGGAAGTTGGAATGTGGACTGAAGTGGGGATCACCTACTCGGGGGACCAATAGAGAAAGATAGTCGATGCAACTTATAACTTCTTGGAGTGTTGAGCATTTTTTAGTAATAATTTTTTAACAATTTTTTAGGCTTGTTTAAATTCTAGGCAATTCTTATGTTGAGTTTGAGTCTAATTTTTGTCTTATCATTTTCAGTTTTGTTGTTTTGTGTTTTTGGTTGTTTGTTGTTTTTCTTCCTTTGTGTTTTATACCTAATGCTCGGGGACGAGCATGTCTTTGGTTTGGGGTATTTGATAATCTGAGGATTACACTATTTTATTTAGGCTTGTTGGCCAGATTTTAGATACTTCTTAGTTCGTTTACACCTAAATTGCTACTTAATTCTATATATTTTATGTTTTAGGCCGAAACGTGCATTTTTAGCAAATAATGAGCGAATTGGAGTTTCTGGACTCAGAAGTAAGTGAATCTCATAATTGGGGAAAGTTCCAAAGCGGAGTGAGCACTATGAAGCTTGTTTCCATGAGAAAGCATCGAAGATCGAAGATTCAAGCAAGGAAGCAAACGGAGGGCAATTCTATAAATTCAAAATTTTCCAGGAAGTTAGGCACGAGATTCACTTTAGTTCGTCACCGCGGCGAAGTCTGGGAAATTTTGTTTTCTCCAAAACGCACAGTTTTATTTTAGGAAAGGTTTTAGGCTATTGGGGCAACTATATAAAGAAAACCTTGCCATTTTGGTGGGG
Source organism: Pistacia atlantica (assembly GCA_026229545.1). Classification (NCBI taxonomy): domain Eukaryota; kingdom Viridiplantae; phylum Streptophyta; class Magnoliopsida; order Sapindales; family Anacardiaceae; genus Pistacia; species Pistacia atlantica. Next base: position 14,099,653 of record CM047902.1, on the reverse strand, counting down.
TTCGTCTGGTTTTCGTTGGGTTTTTAGTAGCTTTTACATTTGCAGAGAAGATTTGAGCTTGAATCTTGTGGATTCTTCAACTAGGGGAGATCTTTACTCTTTTCTCTGTATTTTAATATGTTGAACATTGTGTTTATTGTTTTTCTTGCTGTTTGTGTTAATTTAGTTATGAACTAACCCATTTTGGGTTAGGGTTTTGATATAATTCAGATTTCTATGGATTAATCAATTGATGATTGTTGCGTTTATATTCTATTGTGTAGATTGTGTGATTATTCCGATTTTTATTGATTTTACTTGTTGAACATGATGAGATTGAGAAATGAATCATGTTGAGCTTCTTGGATAATTACCATTGTTATTTTGAATGCTAAAGATAGATTTGAGAAACAATGAAATCAATCTAGGATTTCATTAGCTTAATGAACTTGGATTTGTTAATCTTCAATTTGTTGGGTGCAGAAGATTAATAGGGAAAAGTAGGAATTCATAGCCTGAGAAGGTATGTTTTACAACTTAGGGAATTTGATTTACAATCCGTGCATGTGAATGTAAAAGTAGCATAATCCACAGAATTAATCTATAGAGTTCAAATGAAGTCAAACCCTAACCGTTTGTTTAAATTGATATTACTCTTGTGTCTCATCTTGCTTTCATAATTTAGTTGTTTTTACATTTAGTAATTTTTGCTTTCAGTTAAGCTTTATATTCTCCCATAAATCCAAACAATTTTCGATTTCTCCAACTTAAAAACAAATAGGAAATATAGTGCTTAGCAACCAATCCTCGTGGGAGCAATACTCACTCATCACTCTATTACTTTGTGCAACTAGTGCACTTGCTATATTTGCATGTTGTAGTAAACACGCATCAAGTCATATTGGGGTTCTAGGCGTAATTTTTCAAAATTTTGGTGTTTTTGCGGGAGTGATTGTGGTCAATAGTAGTGTACTTAGTGTTGAATTGTCTAGTTAGATTCTTTGTTTGGGGGTACATTAGAGTCGTCTGACCAAAAATGTCGCTCAAAGTACCGTCCAAGGGTAAAGGAAAAGGAAAAGGAAAAAAAGTAAACAATAGATTTGTGAGTGATAAGGCTCGACAACGATATGAAGGAGCAATCAAAAAGAAGGATAAAGGGTTTATTGTCGAGCAGGGTTTGACCACTATCTATGTTAAAGAGTGGAGTCAAGGGGGAAAGTGGAATGCATTTATGAGTGAGCCCGGACATGCGGCTGTAGAGCTGATAGTAAGAGAGTTTTACGCCAACCTCCTTGAGTGTGATCCTGGGCATGTATTGTGGGGGGATTGATGTGCCAATTGATGCGAAGGTCATAAACAATTTTTCAACTTGCCTTCGATTGACCGTGATGAGTATCTGGAGTTTAAGAAGAAACAATTTAAGGAGGATGAGATGCTTAAAGTTATAGCAAAACTGGATACCCCTTGGGAGGTGTCGAAGAAGGGAAAGAAGAGCATCAAGGGAACTAATCTGATACCGACAGCTAGGTTGTGGTAGTACTTTGTGTGTGCAAGGATGATTCCGAAGACACATTATGGTTTAGTAACTTTTGATAAGGCGGTATTACTTTATTCCATTGCCATTGGAAAGAGGATGGATGTGGGGAGTATTATCATGACGAGTATACGGACTGCAGCCTAACCAGGGCGAGGGAGTTTCCCCTTCCCACATCTCATCACCGAGCTATGCACTCGAGCAGGAGTAGAGAAGACGGATGATGAACCATTTATCCATCCTACCTCAGTTCTCGACACCGCCTACTATCGAAAGCTACTTGGGCGTACTCCTAGAAAAGAACTTAGCTCCGGAACAAAAAGACAAAGAACCACAGAAACTGCCACATCATCTAGTTCAACATCCACAATCAAGGAGCTAATGCAGCAGATGTTGGGTAAGATGAAACGGATGGAATGACGTCAAGAATGGTTGGCAAAGTAGACCCAGATGATGTATGATATGCAGCACAGCTGCTTCACCAAGCTCAACATTGATACTTTGATCTTCAAATGGTCAGACTGGGATTTCGAGGAATGGATGGGCTCCGAAGAAGAGGAAGACACCAAAGAAGAGGAGGAGGCTGAAGAATGAAACCTGAGCACCTGTTTTGTAGTTTATTTTTGTTTTCGTTTTGTCTTTTACTTTGTACTTGGAACCTAATTTTTCTTTTTGTTTGGATTTTTTAATTTTGTTTGAACTTTTTAGTAGTCGTAAGGGCGAGATTAGGATTGTAATATTTTCATATTAATCAGTGAAATTTTCTAACATAGTGGCACCACAGAATTTCAATTGTTTTACAGATTATGGTGATGAGAAAGCCAAGGAACAGGTGTGCTTGCTGTGAGCGAAACTCCGACTTCACGGATTAATCAAGGAACTATCTCGTACCTTTGTAAATTATGTTTTTCTATTCCTAAATTGTGCATAATGTGACATTGGGGACAATGTCATCTTTAGTTTGGGGGTAGGAAAAATTTGAACAATTTTTTATTTGTGTTTAGTTGTTTTCATTTTTTGTTGTGTATGTCAATGATGAATTACATAAGTCTATGATGAGAATAGGATTGTTGGGATTTTATTGTTGAAAAATGTTAAGCATTGCTTCAAGTTTATGTTGGTTGATTGAATTTAGCTTAAGGTTTGTTGAGTGGTTCAACCACCATTTTCATTATTTCGGCATGCTTAGAAATATTTTATGTGATTAGGTAAAGTCTTGGTAATGTTGGTGGACTCTAGAACCTAGTTGAGAAATTCGTGATGCGAAATTCTAGGAATAGACATTATTGAGGAAGTGATTTAGGTAGTTTTTGCGAAATGTTTGAGCCTTTCCAGCCGACCATGAATTTTATCCCTAGTTACCTATTTGAGCCTTATGAAATCATCATTGTTCTATTTTTCTTGTGCAACCAATAATGCCCAAACCTTTCACCCTAAACACGTTCACAACCTTTAAGAGAATTCTAAACCTAATGCAAACACAAAGAGCTTGCAGAGTTGTGTGAATGAACTAAAAGAGTAGTTTGGGGGTTGTGAGAAGCGCAAGAAGAATAAGAGGGGTAATTAACCTCAAATTAATTATTATTGCCTTTAAAAAAATGAAATTCAGAAGTAAAAATAAGAAGTGCACATGTTTCAGGGTTATAAAATGGTTGACATCTAGAGTGGTGGTTGAGAAAGAAAGTAGAAGTTCACGTAAGTCTTAAGTGTTTGCTTAAAGAAAACCGAGTTCTCTTGCTTAGTTTATCCTTTCCTTTTCTTTGAAGCCCAGTAACCGAGCCTAACAATACAAGCCTGTAAATACCTTTTGATCTTTAGTGATGTCTAATCCTCATTAGTGGAGAGTAGTTTGATACTTAGGCTTATGGGGTCTACCGCTATTTGATAAACTTTGCATTTCTGCATAAAATAATCCGGCAAGTCGGAATGTGGACTGAAGTGGGGATCATGTAAAATCCACTTCGAGGTACATCTTTGATTCATGTTCATTTGCCTTTTAAATGTTGTTTGTTGGCCCTAAGTTTACTTGATATGTGTTATTGTTGTTGGGTTGCCCTTAGTTAAGTTTGTAAGTTGTTAGAATTGCTAGGATGCCCTGAATTTGGTAAAGTCTTGGCGGATTTGGGGAAATGCAGACTTCACTGTGACGAAGAAGAATCGTCCGCACGGTGACTTAGCTTTGTATTTTTTCGCCGAGGAGAAGATCTGACTTATTTGCTTTGTGAAGTTTCTAGAGAATGTTCCATAGGGGTGAAGTGACCATTCTACCCCTAATTAGTAGGAAAAGTGGGGAGTGAAACATAAGAAAAGTTCATGGTGAATATTTTGGAATAGGGGTGAATTTGTAAAGAATTAAAGGATAAGCATGGAATTTCCAAGAAACAGTGAGGGCAAAATGGGAAAGAAGGCTTAGTTATATGAGATATTAAGGGTTCAAGCACACAAACCCTCTCATTTTCTTTATCCCACACGCCACCTCTACCCCCAATTGTCTCATCTTTCCATCAATTTTCCAAGGTTAATTTAAGGGCATTTGGTTGGATTTCTATAAGGATTTGATCCTAAGCATCAAGAGGTAAGGATTTTTGTCCTATATGAGATTAATTTAAGTTAGTATGGAATTCTTATGATGTTTATGCTTAGGATTTGAGAGAAGAAGCAAGTCCAACAAAGATAAAGAACTTCTAGTGGAGGAACTCAAGCAAAGGTAAGTAAATCCAACCTAAGTTAAGATTTAAGCAACTAAATGATTTGATACGCATGTTTATGCTTATGAGCTTGAAATTGATTGTTGAGAATGTTGATGTTGATGAGTAGATGGCTTTTGATAAGTAGAAAGTGAGCCATGAAAAGTAGAGTTGAGATTGTGGTGACCAAGTGAAGTTTGGTTACATGTAAAAAGAAATTGAGTAGAATATTTGAAGTGTTTTTCTTGGCCATGTTTAGATTTATTGTGGAGGTGTTTTGCTCCATAAATCGATGGTTTAAGAAAGAAGTAGAGATTTACCAAGGATAGAATTAAAGTATGCATGCATGATGTTTGATGAAATGCCTAAGAGAAGCTTGTGTATAAGTAGAGAAACTTATTTTTGTGCAACATAGCATAATTGCATTGCATAATTGCAATTAAGAAAGAAACATAAGCATATGCCATTCACATGCATATAATGCATATGCATAAGAACTTAAAGAAAGAATAAAAATATGTACAATAATAAAGAGAAAGAAAGAAAAACACTAAAGAATTAAAGAAAGAGAAGTGCTAAAGAAGAGAAAAGAATAGGTTGTTGCGATAGGGAACCCGTGGGTGCTAAGAAGAATGTCCTACATACACGTCGCCTTAAGTGAACGGCACAAGAAGAAGAAGAATTTGTGCGACCCGTAAGAGTGTATGTGGATGAAAGTTGTACCGAGAAGAATTCCTACATGCATGCCACCTTAATTGAGTGGCCTAAGAAGAAAGAAAGAATTTTTACGGCCGCAAGAGTGCATGTAGATGAGGGCTGTACTCACTCGATCAGGGTTCCGAATCCATGCATCAACTGAGTCCGATCGGTAAAGAATAAGAAAGAATGAGAAAGCTTGAGCATGCAAGAAAAGAAAAGAACATAAGAGCTTGAGCAAGCAAGAAAAGAAAGAAAAGCATATAAAGAAAAGAAAAGAAATAGAATAAGAAATAGAAAAGAAGAAAGAAAATGCATTTCTAAGCATTACTGCATGCGCATTGCATTCATGCATACTACCATGGTTTCCATCATGGTTAGTAAGAATAGAAAGAAAGAGTAGAAAGAATATAAAGAATTAGAAAGAAAGAAAAGAACAGTGAGAACTAGAAACAGAGAAAGAAAGGAGAAAGAACTAAGAAAGAATGAAGAAGAGAAAGAATAGAGTAAGGAAAGAACCCAAGAATAAGTGTGGGGATAAAGGAGTAGAGGATTTACTTACTGAGCATTTTTGTGCTCACCCTGTTGTTTTTCCATGTTTTGCAGGAAAGAGGTGAGAAGCGGTCAGATAGACATCGAAAAGCGGAGAGAAATGGCATCACTGTCCACCGTTGCTAAAGTTTTTGTACATGTTATTTTGGTATATGTAAAGAATTATATTTTATAAGTAAAGAAAAATTTGGGCCCAACTATTTTTCATATGCTAAGTATGTATGTTTTCATCGTATATTTTCTAAAGCATACTAGTAGAAAGAAGTCATTACATTTATGGTATCAGAGCTAAGATTTTGGGATTTGACAGTGTGCCACTCTGGCCGCCGTGACGTTCCGTAGCCGATCGTTGTAAGTTACTTCTTTCCTTACTTAAAGTGTTAGTTAGTTGATTAAATGTTGTTGTTTTGTAGATGAAGCATAGAACCCGAGCAAGTAGTAGGAGAACAATAAGTGCAGGGGAACCCTCTCACCCGCCAGAACCTACTCCCCCCACCCTTGATGAAGCTAGAATTCGGGGGATTGTACAGCAAGTGTTAGTAGAAAGTCAAGGAAGAGTTGAAACCTAATACCGCCCACTACAGAAGAAAGAGAAAGGCCAGTACTACCGCCAGTACAGAATCGGATTGAGTCGATTTATGGGCTCCCAAGCCAGCACCAGCCGTCGAAGTTTAAGGGTACTACAGACCTGGTAGTAGCAGAGGAATGGTTTAGATCCGTGGAGCGTATGACAACATTGTTTCCTATGACAGATCGGGAAAAGAGTCAGTATGCAAATTTCTTGTTCCAGGTTGACACTCGAATCTGGTGGGAATTGATGGAAGACACTCATGATGTTCCTATGATGACCTAGGGTGAGTTCAGAAGATTGTTTGATGTTGAGTACAAAATAGTGGACCGGGTACATGAGAAGATACAAGAATTTATCAACTTGAAGCAAGGGTTGAGTTCAGAGAAAGAATATTCTGTGAGGTTTAACTCCCTTGCGAGGTTTGCACCCAGTATAGTGAGTACCCTAGAGCTGAGAAGGGATAAGTTTGTCCATAGGCTGAAGCCAGAGATAGCTCGGGATGTAATGGCAGGAGCTGAGCCCCCTCAAACCTATAGTGAAGCTTTAGAGAGGGCTTTAAGGGCCAAAATTTTTATGAACAAGCTCACCCCAGCGGGACCAAGTGAACCATCTCCCGCTCTATAGAGAGAAAGATTTGAGGGTGCAAGAACTAGGGAAATGAGGAATAAGAAGAAGTTTCAGCCTAAGAAGAACAGAAAAGATTGGTAGAGTAAACGGTTGAAAACAGTGGAGTTTGCCTCATGTTCTAAATGTGGAAAGACTCATCTAGGAGAGTGCCTAAGAGAGTTGGGTCGTAATGTGTGTTATAGATGCCGACAGCCAGGGCATCTAATGAAAGATTGTAAAGCTCCTCTTCCATTTGTAGCACAAACTTCCAGAGGTACTAATGCCAGGGTGTTTACCATGGCACAAGGTGAAGTAGAGGCCAGTCCATCAGCTGTTACTGGTCAATTGTTATTTCATGTAGTTCCTCTTTATGCTTTAATTGATTCTGGAGCCACTTATTCATTTATATCTTATGGGATGATAGAAAGATTAGGTTTGAGACCAACTAGAGTGAGCCAACCCATTAAGATAGAGTTACCTGATGGGGTTAGTGTTGTGAGCCATGAGATGTTGTCAGGAGAGTCTGTAGTGATCCATGGTCAGGAGTTAGTAGTTGATTTAATAGTGTTTGCTATGCCCGACTTTGATGTGATTTTGGGCATGGATTTCCTAGGGAGGTTTGGAGTAGAAATTGACTATCGGAAGAAGAAAGCGAGATTTAATCTCGATAGTGGAGATAAGTTTAGTTTCGGAGAGGGCCATCAGTTGAGTACGTTGATTAGTAGCATGAAGGCTAGAAAGATGCTAAGAAAAGGGTGTTCTGGGTATATAGCCCATGTGGTGCAAAGTAGAGATGTCCCATAACCAAAATTGCGAAGTGTGCCAGTAGTCCGGGAATTTTTAGATGTATTTCCAGAAGACTTACCGGGTTTGCCTCCAGAAAGAGAAGTTGAGTTTAGTATTGAACTGGCACCAAGGACAACGCCGATTTCTAAAGCCCCTTAGCGAATGGCCCCAGCTAAGCTCCAGGAATTGAAGAAGCAGCTCTAAGAGCTCCTAGATAAAGGTTTTATCCGACCAAGTCATTCTCCCTGGGGAGCTCCAATCTTGTTTGTAAAGAAGAAAGATGGGTCATTTCAGATGTGTATTGATTACAAAGAGTTAAATAAAGTGACAGTGAAGAATAAATACCCGTTACCTCGGATAGATGATCTTTTTGATCAATTGAAAGGAGCTGCTGTATTTTCAAAGATTGATTTGAGGTCGGGTTATCATCAGGTAAGAGTGGCAAAACAAGACATAGCTACGACTGCTTTTCAGACAAGATATGGGCACTATGAATTTATGGTGATGCCTTTTGAGTTAACTAATTCCCCGGTAGTCTTTATGGACTTAATGAACTGGGTGTTTCATGATTGTCTGGATCAGTTCTTAGTGGTATTTATAGATGACATCCTGGTTTATTCTAAGTCGGTAGAAGAGCATGAGGAACATTTAAGATTTGTGCTACAGCGATTGAGAGAAAAGAAGTTGTATGCTAAATTTTCTAAGTATGAGTTCTGGCTTGATCAGGTGATATTTCTAGGCCATACTGTTTCTAGAGAGGGAATTTTAATGGATCCTAGTAAAGTAAAGATAATCCTTGAGTGGCAAAGGCCAAAGACAGTGAAAGAGATCAGAAGTTTCTTGGGACTAGCAGGCTACTATCGACAATTTGTAGTAGGGTTTGCCCAGTTGGCTAAGCTGTTGACAGCTCTTACCAAACAGAGAACTCCTTTTATGCGGTGCACCGCTGTGAAAAGAGTTTTCAAGAGTTGAAGGAAAAGTTGACAACAGCTCCTATTTTAGTGTTACCACAAGAGGGTATAGATTATGATATTTTTACAGATGCCTCAATACAAGGACTTGGTGCTATGTTGATGCAGTTAGGTAGGGTTATAGATTATGCTTCTCGTCAATTGAAGGAGTACGAGACAAGGTACCCTGCGCATGATTTAAAGTTGGCAGCGGTAGTCTTTGCCTTGGAGATTTGGATGCATTACCTTTATGGTGCCAAGATTAATATCTACACCGACCATAAGAGTTTGAAGTACTTCTTTACTCAGAAGGAGTTGAATATGAGATAGAGAAGATGGTTAGAGCTGGTTAAAGATTATGAGTGTGAGATTAAGTATCAGCCGGGGAAAGCCAATGTGGTAGCCGATGCGAGTAGGAAAGCTTATTTGTCCTGACTCACAAAACAAAAAGAGTTAATAGAAGAGTTATGTAAAGAGCAGATCGAGGTCATACCAAGAAAGATTGCCAGGTTAGAGGTTCAGTCTACCTTAGTGGAAGAAATTAAAGAAAAGCAAGTAACTGATGAGTGGTGTCAGAAAATAGTTCAGCAGGTGCATGAAGGAAAGATATCAGAGTTCCAATTGTTAGATGGAGTTCTCCATTTCAGGAATCGGTTGTGTATTCCTCAAGATGATAAGTTAAAAAAGAGAATTCTTACAGAGGCTCATGACACACCGTACACTGCTCATCCTAAAGCAACCAAGATGTATCAAGATTTAAAGAAAGGCTATTAGTGGCCAGGTATGAAGAACGCTATTGCAGATTTTGTAGCTAAGTGCCTGGTTTGTCAACAAGTGAAAGCAGAACACCAAAGGCCGTTAGGGTTGCTTCAGCCATTAAGTATACCTGAATGGAAATGGGAGAGTATCTCGATGGATTGTATAACAGGTCTCCCTAGAGTTCAGAAAGGATATAATGCTATATGGGTGATTATGGATAGATTGACAAAATCAACCCATTTTCTTCCAGTAAAAGAGAGTACCACTTCTGATCAATTGGCCCAAATATATGTTAAGGAGATAGTGAGGCTGCATGGAGTACCCAAGACAATAGTGTCAGACCGAGATTCCGGATTTGTGTCAACTTTCTGGATGAGTTTACAGAGGAACGTGGGTACCAGATTAGCTTTTAGTATCGCCTATCATCCTCAAACAAATGGCCAGACAGAAAGAACGAATCAAGTACTTGAGGATATGTTGAGAGCATGCTGTATGGATTATAGAGTATCCTAGCATGAGATGTTACCCTTAGTGGAATTTGCTTACAATAATAGCTACTAGTCTACAATTAAGATGGCGTCTTACGAGGCCTTATATGGTAAAAGGTGTAGATCTCCACTGTATTGGGATGAGATAGGCGAGAAAGAAGAGTTGAGTTGAGTTTAGCTCTTGGGCCAGAAATGACTCAAAAAATGATTGAAGATATCAAATTGATTAGAAATAGAATGAAGCAAGCCCAAGATAGACAGAAAAGTTATGTCGACTTGAAAAGAAAAGATATTGAGTTCGAAGTGGGTGATAAAGTTTTTCTGAAAGTTTCCCCCTACAAATAAGTGATGCGTTTTGGTAGTAAGGGAAAGTTAGCACCGAGATACATTGGTCCATTTGAAGTGTTATAACGAGTGGGAAAAGTTGCCTACAGGTTGGCACTACCACCTAGCATGGACAAAGTTCACAATGTGTTTCATATCTCAATGCTTCATAAGTATGTAAGTGATCCCTCCCACATTTGGAGTGCAGAGGATGTGAACGTAAAAGAGAATCTTGTGTTTGAAGAGCATCCAGTTCAGATATTGGACAGAAAGATTAAAGAGCTGCGAAACAAGAGTATCCCGTTAGTGAAAGTCCTTTAGAGAAACCATAAAGTTGAAGAAGCTACATGGGAGGCAGAGCAAGAAATGCAGAACCGTTACCTGGAGTTGTTCGTTTGAATTTTGAGGACAAAATTCTTTTAAGGGGGGGAGAATTGTAACATCCACTTCGAGGTACATCTTTGATTCATGTTCATTTTCCTTTTAAATGTTGTTTGTTGGCCCTAAGTTTACTTGATAGGTGTTACTGTTGTTGGGTTGCCCTTGGTTAAGTTTGTAAGTTGTTAGAATTGCTTGGATGCCCTGAATTTGGTGAAGTCTTGGCGGATTTTGGGAAATGTAGACTTCGCCGAGGCGAAGAAGAATCGTCGTCACGGCAACATAGGCTCTGTATTTTTTTGCCGAGGCAAAGATCTGACTAATTTGCTTTGTGAGGTTTCTAGAGAATGTTCCATAGGGGTACCGCCTAATTAACAAGAAAAGTGTGGAGTGAAATGTAAGAAAAGTTCATGGAGAATATTTTGGAATGGGGGTGAATTTGTAAAGAATTAAAGGACAAGGATGAAATTTTCAAGAAAGTGTGAGGGCAAAATGGGAAAGAAGGCTTAGTTATATGAGATATTAAGGGTTCAAGTACAAAAGCCCTCTCATTTGCTTTATCCTACACGCCACCTCTACCCCCAATTCTCTCATCTTTCCATCAATTTTCCAAGGTTAATTTGAGGGCTTTTGGTTGGATTTCTATAAGGATTTGATCCTAAGCATCAAGAGGTAAGGATTCTTGTTCTATATGAGATTAATTTAAGTTAGTATGAAATTCTTATGAAGTTTATGCTTACGATATGAGAGAAGAAGTAAGTCCAACAAAGATAAAGAGCTTCTAGTGGAGGAACTCAAGCAAAGGTAAGTAAATCCAACCTAAGTTAAGATTTAAGCAACTAAATGATTTGATACACATGTTTATGCTTATGAGCTTCAAATTGATTGTTGAGAATGTTGATGTTGATGAGTAGATGGCTTTTGACAAGTAGAAAGTGAGCCATGAAAAGTAGAGTTGAGATTGTGGTGACCAAGTGAAGTTTGGTTACATGTAGAAAGAAATTGAGTAGAATATTTGAAGTGTTTTTCTTGGCCATGTTTAGATTTATTGTGGAGGTATTTTGCTCCATGAATGGATGGTTTAAGAAAGAAGTAGAGATTTACCAAAGATAGAATTAAAGTATGCATGCATGATGTTTGATGAAATGTCTAAGAGAAGTTTGTGTATAAGTAGAGAAACTTATTTTTGTGCAACATAGCATAATTGCATTGCATAATTGCACTTAAGAAAGAAACATAAGCATGAGCCATTCACATGCATATAATGCATATGCATAAGAACTTAAAGAAAGAATAAAAATAAGTACAATAATAAAGAGAAAGAAAGAAACATTAAAGAATTAAAGAAAGAGAAGTGCTAAAGAAGAGAAAAGAATAGGTTGTTGCAATGGGGAACCCGTGGGTGCTAAGAAGAATGTCCCACATACACATCGCCTTAAGTGAGCGGCATAAGAAGAAGAAGAATTTGTACAACCCGTAAGAGTGTATGTGGATAAGGGTTGTACCGAGAAGAATTCCTACATGCATGCCACCTTAATTAAGTGGCCTAAGAAGAAAGAAAGATTTTTTACGGTCCACAAGAGTGCATGTAGATGAGGACTGTACTCACTCACACGGCCAGGGTTTCGAATCCATGCGTCAACCGAGTCCGATCGGTAAAGAATGAGAAAGAATAAGAAAGAATGAGAAGGCTTGAGCATGCAAGAAAAGAAAAGAAAATAAGAGCTTGAGCAAGCAAGAAAAGAAAGAAAAGCATAGAAAGAAAAGAAATAGAAAAGAAGAAAGAAAATGCATTTCTATGCATTACTACATGTGCATTGCATTCATGCATACTACCATGGTTTCCATCATGGTTAGTAAGAATAGAAAGAAAGAGTAGAAAGAATAGAAAGAATTAGAAAGAAAGAAAGAAAAGAACAGTGAAAACTAGAAACAGAGAAAGAAAGGAGAAAGAACTAAGAAAGAATGAAGAAGAGAAAGAATAGAGTAAGGAAAGAACCCAAGAATAAGTACGGGGATAAAGGAGTAGAGGATTTACTTACTGAGCATTTTTGTGCTCACCCCGTTGTTTTTCCATGTTTTGCAGGAAATAGGTGAGAAGCGGTCAGACGGACGTCGAAAAGCGGAGAGAAATGGCATCACTGTCCACAATTGCTAAAGTTTTTGTACATGTTATTTTAGTATATGTAAAGAATTATATTTTATAAGTAAAGAAAAATTTGGGCCCAACTATTTTTCATATACCAAGTATGTATGTTTTTATCGTATATTTTCTAAAGCATACTAGTACAAACTCATATCCAAATAATAAATCAATATATTCATACATGCACTTCTCTATGAAATTTTATCAAACACTATGTATGCACAAATAAAGCACTAAGGTGATTACACTTCCATAACAATCTCTAATCACCAAAATATTGGAGCAAAGCTCCCTAAATACAACTCCAAACCTGGCCAAGAAAATACACTCCATATTTCTACTCAAATTCTTTCTTAGCTCATACAAACTTCCATCAATTTCTATAAACACAATCATCACTCCTCGTGGTGGAATTCTAACCATGAATCATCATCAATTCCATCATCAATTCTCAATACTCAAGGATATAAATACATATAAGAAAATTCTCTACTCAAGTATTGCTCAAATCAAGGGCTATGGTTGGATTTACTTACCTTGATCTTGGGTAATTTCACACTAGAATCTCTCTCTTTGGTTGACTTCCTCTTCTTCTTAAACCCTGGTGTGCTGTCGTAGGCAACCAAGATTAAAACCTAAAAACACATGTAGTAGTGTGAGTAAGGATCGTTCCCACGGAGAGTGTCTGGCCGAGTTTAATGTTACGTGAACAAGGCTGGGGGGGGGGAACAATTTCAAGAAAAGCAATTCAAATTAAATTACCAAAATCAATCAAAATAACAAACATTGGTCTAAGCCCACATCCACCATCGGAATCTTACAACTGATCATTGATGCAAGTATATATCAATTTTTACTTTGAGTATTCACCGTTGGAGCTATTTTCCTATCTCTCCTTAGTTGTAATTAATTAGGAAACAAGTGATATAATTAATCTTACTACTAAACAACCCTAGACAAGCGCTAAAGATTTAATCTAGTGGCAGCCTTAAGACCTAAAGAGATCGATGAAGTTGAAAAACAAAAACACAAGCGGTTGTATTTAATTCAGTCAAATGTTCTTCTTAAGACTCAATAATTCCTAACGTAGCAAATTCTTAAACCCTAATTACTCACAAGTTAGAGGGATCAAACAATTACGGATTTGATATCTAACTTAGTAGTAGATTGCAACGATTAATAAACTAGTAGGTCTCCTAGTAATTAAACGCAACAATCATGAAAATAGGCATAGAAGAACACCCAATACTCAAAACATATATTGAACACTAAAGAAAAACATATTAGATCTCACAGTTTATTGATTACAAGGCCTCTGTTTCCTTCGACCAACTTATAAAAGTTTTACCCACCGTGGCCATAATCCAAACTCAAAAAGAGAAAAATTCCAGAAGAGAGGAAGAGAGGCGTGTGTGTTTCCTCCAATCTGATCTCTCTCTCCTCTTAAAGATATCCAATTCAAGTATTTGAGTTCTACTAAATCTCCTAAAAATATTCTAATATCCTAAAATAACATTTATCCTAATCTAATTCTGATTAATTGAAAATAAAATAAAGTCCTAAAATAAAATAGGAAAGTGGTGTGTCCAACTGTAACTTGCGTACAACAGGTCTTCAAACCTTCCAATAATAAACTGCCTGTTTGAATTGCATGACAAGGCAGAGTGTTCCAGAACGTCAGCAGTGCAGGTGCGTCAACTTCAAGCCCGATTAAACCTTGATGGAGTGAGTATCTCTCTAAACTCATCTACTTCTTAGGGTTCCACATCATTTTGAATCATCTCAATCGGAGCTCGGATGAGAGAGTTATGCCCAGATTACAAAGCGATGTCAAAACTATCCGAATTCACCTAATTAGTTCCGTTTTGCATTTAACACCTCCATTTGCATCCTAAATGAAAATAGAATAATAATGAGTACATTTAGGCAATAAATAAGTATAAAAGACTAGACATTAAGGGGGGTAAATATGACATTTTGCATTCTCATCAAATTCCCCCACACTTAGCTTTTGCACGTCCTCGGGCAAACTAATTCAAACAAACACTATACTCAAGTCATATCAAGAGCACCATCATCTCAAGTCATATCAAAAACACCATCATGATGCATAAGCAACAATATTTAATCCATGCATATTCATACCTAACTTAGGCAGCAAAAAAATAAAATAAAGTAGAGTTAATGACATTCATCTCTCTTCGTCATTTTCCACAATTACTCTCAATCAGTCAATGCAAACAAGGAAACGAATCCCAACCAATTCATGTACAACTCACCTCTCAACTTTTTCCTCAACTGTTTCTCTTTACTACTACAAACTGGGTAGCAAACTAGGGATTTTTTTTTTCTGTTTTGAAAAAGAATGAGTGCATTTTATGCTCCACCTCATTTCATGGTTGTGTTTATGAGTGAGTGCGTTTTACGCTCCATCTCGACCCATCACATACCTTTTTTTTTTTTTTTCTTTTTTTTCCTATTTGCTTAAACCCAAATTTAGGACTAGCTTAAGAGAAACAATTTTTCTTTTTTTTTTTAAGGGTTGTTATACATTCCTCAATCATGCTTCGTCACCAAGTTCACACAAATTATCAAGACATATTGTTTCAAACTACAAAGATTCAAATCTGATTAACTCTATTTTATGAAATATTGCTAACATCCTAAGTCAAGGAATATGCTCAATAACAAAGTCAAGTTATTATTTCATGCATCACTAGATGTTCAAAGACATGACTTAAAGCATAAACCTTCCTAAAAACAAAAACTATTTTTTTTTTTTTTTAACAAATTAAAACACAACCTAAATCCCTTCCCCCACACTTAAAACTGACATTGTCCCCAATGTAAGATGAAATACAAAGAAAAGGAAAAAATAACCAAAATTTAAAATGCGAGAATAAGAAAACAAACTCCCCTTGGGTTGCCTCCCAAGCAGCGCCTTTGTTTATTGTCGTTGGCTCAACTCAAGGCTTTTCTTCTTGCGATGCACTGCATTTACTTGAGATGATCACCGGTAACATTCCTCCATCTCCAAGGAACACGTACTTGAGGTAACTAGGGAGAGGCTTCAAATCTTGAATGGGGCCCTGCAAAACAGAAGGTAATGGCCTCTTATTAGAAATCGGTAATGCAATATAAGGAACGTTACCTAACTGCTGCTGTAACTTTGGAGAATCATTCAACGCTGTAACAATTTCCTACAAATCAGTACTCAAAGCTAACTCCTCATTCTCTTCCTCAAGATGCTTACTAATGGCAACTCCTAATCCATCTTTTCCATCAAGTTCAAAAACTTCCTGTGCTAAAGAATCAATCACATCAATAGAATAAACATGATTATCATTATCATCAGGAGGATATTTCATGGCATCATAAATATTAAACTTAACAATTTCACCATCAAATTCCATGGTAAGTATGCACTATGAACATCTATCTTAGTCTTGGATGTTTTTAAGAAGGGTCTTTCTAACAAAATAGGAGCAGTTTGATCACCATTTTCCATATCAAGCACATAAAAATGAGTAGGGAAAACTAAATCATTAACTTGTACCAGAGTATCATCAACTACACCTTTAGGATAGGCATTAGATTTATCAGCTAATTGAATCACAACACTAGTTTTATTCAAAGGTCCGAGTTTCAAAGAAGCATATATAGAATATGGCATGACATTGATAGAAGCTCCTAAATCTGTCATGGCCTTCTCAAACATAGTGTTACCTATCGTACAAGGGATAGTAAATATACCTAGATCTTTGCACTTCGCTAGGAGTTTTCTCTGAATCACTGCAGAAACATTCTCTCATACTCTCACCTTTTCACGCCCTTTAAGTTTCTGTTTCCTTTTAATTGTGCACAATTCTTTCAAGAATTTAGCATAACGAGGTACTTGTTTAATAGCATCTAAAAGTGGAATATTTACCTCGCATCTATGAAAAGTCTCATAAAAATCTCTGTATTGCTCATCTTTTCTAGATTCTGCCAAAGCTTGAGGAAAAGGAGGTACCAGTTTATAATCAGAAAGAGGCGAAAACTTACTCTTAGGAACACCATCATCGTTGGGAACGTTCCTGTCTACAAGGATGTTTTTCTCATTTTCTTCCTTTGACAATGCAGGGGCTGCCTTTATTGGAATCTCAACCTCTTTACCACTTCTCAAGACGATTGCACTTACATTTTCTCTTGGATTTACCACCGTTTGAGAGGGTAATTTCCTTGAACTTTGCACCTCTAGCTTACTTATTGCGGTTGCTATCTGTCCCGTTTGATTCTCCAAACTTTGAACACTGGCCCTCGTCTCCTATTGAAATTGCAAAGTATTAGTGGCAAGAGACTTAACAATGTCTTCTAAATACATATCAGAATTAGAAGTTTGGCCCGGTTGTTGGCTAGGGGGATATGGCTGCTTATATTGCTGGTAACTTGAGCGGTTTTGAGTCAGCAGTTGATTCACTTGTGGATTCCTATAGCCAAGATTGGGGTGATCCCTCCATCCCAAGTTATAAGTGCTCGAATAGGGATCGTACTTCCTTTGCGGTTGTCCAGGAAAACCACCTGCGGCATTCACTTGCTCAACAGGCTCCTCTTGAAAAGTTGGGCACATATTAGTTGGATGCCCTACTACCGAACAAATCCCACAAGCCTTCACTATTTGCATATTATCTACAACCATTTGACGAATCACAGAAGTTAGACTCGAGATTTGTTGTTCAAGAAAAGAAATATTTACCTCACTATCACGCCTAGAAGGAAGGTCAGGCCTAGTGCCAAATTGTTGAGAATTGGCTACCATATTAGCAATCAAGTTCCTCGCGGCCTCGGGAGTTTTATCCACCAAAGCTCCTCCACTAACAGCATCAATCATGCTCCTTTCAGTGTATAGAAGGTCCTCATAGAAGTACTAGATAAGTAGCTACTCACTAATCTGATGATGGGGGCAGCTTGCACATAATTTCTTAAAACGTTCCCAGTATTCGTGTAGGGACTCTCCATTGTGCTACCTTATACCACAAATATCTTTTCGAATGTTGGCCGCCCTCGAAGCTAGGAAATATTTCTCCAAAAACAACCTCTTCATCTCGTTCCGTGTGGTAATACTCCCGGAGGGTAGATAATAGAGCCAATCCTTAGTCGAATCCTTCAAAGAAAACGGGAAGACTCTTAATTTAATTTGCTCTTTAGTCACCCCCGTAGGTTTCATACTCGTGCAAACCACATGAAGCTCCTTTAAATGCTTCTGAGGATCTTCACCTGCAAGGCCATGAAAAGTGGGCAAGAGATGTATTAGTCCAAATTTTAATTCAAAAGTAGTAGTAGCATCTAAAACAGGAAACATTATGCATAAAGGTGCTTGATTCAAATCAGGTGCAGCAAGCTCTTTCAAAGTTCGATTTCCAGCCATGACATCCTCCTTTTCTAAATCAGAGTTGCTAGCAAATTGGGAATCAAAAGCCAAATTGCTTTCCTCAGAATTTCTCCGAGCTTCCTTCCTTAACCTGGGCAAAGTGCTCTCTATTTCTAGGTCGAATGTTAAATCACCAAGATGAGAAGACATGGTCATAAAACAAAAAATCCCATAAAAGAAATAGGAAAAATAAATGACAAATAATGAAAAACCAATCAGAAAATAAAAAAATTAATTAAATTTTTTTTATGACAGAAACACAAAAATGCCAAAAACCCTATAAAACGTTGTTTTTTTTTTTTTTGCCTCAAGAGGGAGGGGCTAGAAAAATTATTTCTAGTCTTGCTTAGATTTTGTTTTCTTCGAAACGGGTACTCGTAGCACTCCTAATTCACCAAAATTTTTCTTATGAATAGTACTACTGTTTATCCGGAACAGTACTACTGTTCACAATTTTCTTTTCTACAAAATAAAAAAAAAACAACAAGAATCACAAAAAAAAAAAAAAAAAAAATCAATTAGAATCACTCCCCGGCAACGGTGCCAAAATCTGGTGTGTTGTCGTAGGCCACCAAGATTAAAACCTAAAAACACATGTAGCAGTGTGAGTAAGGATCGTTCCCACGGAGAGTGTCTAGTCGAGTTTAATGTTATGTGAACAAGGCTTTTGGGGGGTTTGGATAAAAACAGAAACAAATTCAGGAAAAGCAATTCAAATTAAATTATCAAAATCAATCAAAATAACAAACCTTGGTCTAAGTCCACATCCACCATCGGAATCTTACAACTGATCATTGATGCAAGTATATATCAATTCGTACTTTGAGTATTCACCGTTGGAACTATTTTCCTATCTCTCCTTAGTTGTAATTAATTAGGAAACAAGCGATCTAATTAATCTTACTACTAAACAACCCTAGACAAGCGCTAAAGATTTAATCTAGTGGAAGCCTTAAGACCTAGAGAGATTGATGAAGCTGAACAACACAAAGACAAGCGATTGTATTTAATTCAGTCAAATGTTCTTCTTAAGACTTAATAATTCCTGACGCAGCAAATTCTTAAACCCTAATTACTCACAAGTTAGAGGATCAAACAATTACAGTTTGATATCTAACTTAGCGATGTGCAACAATTAATAAACTAGTAGGTCTCCTAGTAATTAAACGCAACAATCATGAAAATAGGCATAGAAGAACACCCAATACTCAAAACATATATTGAACACTAAAGAAAAACATATTAGATCTCACAGTTTATTGATTACAAGGCCTCTGTTTCCTTCGACCAACTTATAAAAGTTTTACCCACCGTGGCCATAATCCAAACTCAAAAAGAGAAAAATTCCAGAAGAGAGGAAGAGAGGCGTGTGTGTTTCCTCCAATCTGATCTCTCTCTCCTCTTAAAGATATCCAATTCAAGTATTTGAGTTCTACTAAATCTCCTAAAAATATTCTAATATCCTAAAATAACATTTATCCTAATCTAATTCTGATTAATTGAAAATAAAATAAAGTCCTAAAATAAAATAGGAAAGTGGTGTGTCCAGCTGTAACTTACGTGCAACAGGTCTTCAAATCGTCCAATAATAAACTGCTTATTTGAATTGCATGACAAGGTGGAATGTTCTAGAACGTCAGCAATATAGGTGTGTCAACTTCAAGCCCGATTACAACCTTGATGCAGCGATTATCTCTCCAAACTCAAAACATGAAACTTGTAGATATCTTTCTTAGGGTTCCATATCATTTTGAATCATCTCAATCGGAGCTCGGATTAGAGAGTTATGACCAGATTACGAAGCAATGTCCAAACTATCTGAATTCACCTAATTAGTTCTGTTTTGCATTTAACGCCTCTATTTGCATCCTAAATCAAAATAGAATAATAATGAGTACATTTAGGCAACAAATAAGTATAAAAAACTAGACATTAAGGGGGGTAAATATGACATTTTGCCTTCTCATCAAACCCTAAGCATATAAACTATAACAATTCAACACTTTAAAATTAATCTCACATCTTATTACAAGAATTCTTACCTTTGGATGCTTAGGATTGAATATTTACCAAAATCTAACCAAAAATCATCTAAATTGCCTTGGAAATTTGATGAAGAAATTGAGAGAATTTGGGAATGAAAGTGGCGTGTGAGGGAGTAGAGAATGACAGGGTTTTCATTCTTGAATCCTTAATATCTCATTTAATATCTATACTTTCCCATTTTGCCCTTGTACTTTCTATGAAATTTCAATTCTAAAAATACCCTCATTTCCATTGCATTCTCCATGAAATTGTACTACTTTTCACTCCCCACATTTTCAACTAATTTTGAGTGGAATGACCTTTTTGCCCTTAAGCAAGTTTTCCCAAAATTCAGCAAAATTTCCAGAGAGTTCTTCGCCCCAACAAAGCTCTATTTTCCTGCCACGAATTTGGGCAGTACGTACATTGCCGCGACGAAGTCTACAACACTTGTCTCAGCCAATTTTCATGCATACATCTTGGAATAAAGGCATAACGGCATTAAGACATAATAGAATTACATACCTCAATGTAGGTGTTACATAGGAGAAGCAGCCTACATCTTTGCAATAAGGATCTACCAAGATAGATCGCGTAGTTTGCTCGACCTAAGTCAAAGTACATACATTGACAAGGTATTGAAGAGATTCAATATGGAAGAATCCATGAAAGGATTTCCTCCGATGTCACATGGTGTCTATCTCTCTAAGGATATGTATCCTAAACCACACGATAAGGGAGATATAATGAAGAGGATTCATTTGTATGCTCAGATCGATGTCTTATGTGCATTAAGCACTAGTACTAGAGATCAATCAGATCCAAGTGAGCGATACCATGTTGTATGCTCGGACTAATATCTCATGTGCATTAAACACTTGTAGTAGATATTAATCAGATCCAAGTGAGCAATGTGATGTTATGTACTCAGATTGATGTTTTATGCGCATTCAACACTTGTAGAAGATATTAATCAGATCCAAGTGAACGACATTGGATGAGTGTCAAGGATATTCTTAAGTACCGGAAAAGGACTAAGGATATGTTCTTGGTTTATGGAGGGGAAGATGAGCTCACTGTAAGAGGATACAATGATGCTAGTCTCCAAACGGATAAAGATGATTTTTGCTTTAATTCAGGTGTATTTTTGTCTCAATAGAGTTGCAGTGGGCTGGAAGAGCTAGAAGCAAAGTACTGCAGCGGATTCTACAACTGATGCTAAGTATATCGCATTATTTAATGTACCCGTGTAAGCAGTTTGGATCAAGAAGTTCATTACTGAACTTGATGTGGTTCCAAGCATTGCTAATCTAGTAAAGTTCTACTGTGACAACAATGGAGCCATTGCTATGGCCGAGGAATCACAGTCTCACTAGTAATCCAAACACTTACTTAGTTGATTCAATCTGATCTAAGAGATCGATTAGAAAGGGAATGTGTAGATTTGTAGGATACCTACTAACCCACTATTAAAGTTTCTATTGCAGCAGAAGCATGATGGGCACTTAGGGTCATTCGATGTTAAATACATGAATGATTGGCTATATGCAAGTGGGAGATTGTTAGAGTAGATACCCTAGAGCCAATCAATTATTGTAGAATTGACTCTTTGTAATAACGTTTATTAATTAATAAAAGGCATTTTTTACTATATCATGTAAATCATAGTTGTATGTATTAATATATGTCATTAGGATGGTAGAACTGTGACAAGGGTATTAAGTGTTTCAAATCTTGATAGTGAGAACCCTATGATCAAATATGGTGGCCGTTCTAGAAATGCTTGTAGCCCTAGTATTATTTTGACCAAGGACATAGATAATACGATAAAGCTATTATAGTGTTAAACAACCCTGTCGAAAGGCAGTGGCTGATCTCACTTGTCAAGGTTGTTTGCCGACAACCTGGTGCAATACATGGGTGCTTGTTGTAGGTAAGTTCACTGGACTAGCCCACCAGAGGATTCCATTTGGATGGTAACCCAAGTGTTTATGTAATAAATTCTCTAACGAATGGTGGTGCATGTGATCCTTAGACTTGAGATCACTACAGTGCCTTGTGCACCGATTGGTGTAGTTTGACACTAGCCTAATGTAGTTCTATTTAGAGCTATCAATACGGTAGTGATTGGATACATCGAGGAGTGTATCAAGACTATGGTGGATCGATAGAGGATTCATCACTCCCGAGTACAGGAGAATTTATCTCACGACGTGATTCAGTACATGGCAATGACACTAAAGCTGTGGCCACAGTAGGATTGAGTTGTTGCCCAATCCAATTTATTGTTCCGGTAATTGGTCTAGTAACTAAATACAAAAGTATCAAGGATAACTGAGGTTGACACTATTTCTATACCTCAGTCTCAATGATATAATAGATGATGAAAGGATTTGATTGCATGGTAACCATATCATTGATAGGTAACAGTTTAACTGAATCTGAATCTATCGGGTGGCAATGATGTCTTGCTAGGGGCCAATCTTGGTCTGTGTGCAGTGAGACGATTGATTGGTGTCAATCGCGATACTACTCATTGCTGATATGATGAAGAGCCTATGGGTCACACACTTAGAAAACAGTTTAAGGATGGTAAATCTTGGAAGGGCATATTCGTCTTTTAGATGAAAGAGCATATTGGTAATTTTGCTGTGTAATTAAGTTTACTGAGGTTGAAGCCTGTGTCCAATTTTATTATTGGAGTAATTTCGTAAAATTATAAATTTAATTGTTAGAGTTAATATTAATATTTAACTAAGTAATTAAATAGGGACCTATATGCAATTCCACCTAAGTTTGGGTTGTTGCTAAACTTTGTGGGTGGAATGGATATTTGCATCATTATTTAAATGAATTCACAATTTCATTTGTGTGGTCGTGGGTGAATTTTGAGGGAAATATTTTCTCTCTTCTTCTTTCTCTACACCCATCCTTCCAAATACTTGATTTCTTAAAGCCAAGAATTGATTCTTGCAAAATCAATTCTTGGTCTCTGATGTACCATCTCCATGTGGATGACGTGAATTTGATTCCATTCTTGAATCAGTAACGAAATCACGTTCAGAGATGTTGTCAGAGCCTCTAAACGCTAGTATAATCTAATCCTTGTATGGATCTATACTGTTTAAATTTAAGCATGTAATATATATATATATATAAGACCCTGATCTTGGCGAAATCAGAGTAATTGATGGGCAATAATTTTTGTTTTTCGCTACCTCTGCTCATCGATTTATTAACACATGATTGAGATAAACTTCTCTCCTTCAACATCTTGGGTCATTGACACAGGATGTGGTGCTCACATTTGTACTGATGTGTAGGGACTAGAACTAAGGTAAAGTAGGTTGCTTCCAAAGGAGAAGTGGACCTATGAGTTGGAAATGGAGCACATGTGGCTATATTAACTGTAGGGACTTATTGTTTATCTTTGCCTATGGGCTTGTTATTGGAACTTCATGATTGTTATTTCATACCTTTGATTTTAGAAATATTATTTCAATATCTGCTTTGGATAATATAAGATATCATTTTGAGATTTCTAATGGATTGTTGTCCTTTAGTTTGAATGGTATTATATTTGGAATTTGCAAGGTTATATAACGGATTATATGTTCTTGATTTAAATAATAAAGATATTCTCAATGTTGAAACTAAGAAAGCTAAACATAGCTATAAAAAAAAAAAAAAAAAACCTTTGGCATTATAGATTGGGTCATGTTAATCAGATCTGCATTGCAAAACTTCAAAGGGATGGAGTTTTGGACCCTTTTGACTTCCAGTCATTTGAGGTATGTGAGTCATGCCTTTTAGGCAAGATGACCAAGTCGCCTTTCACAGGACAAAGTGAAAAGGCTACTGAACTATTAAGCATCATCCATAGTGATGTATGTGGTCCACTAACAGTTGAAGCCAAAGGTGGATATTTATACTTCATCATATTTACTAATGATTTTAGTAGATATAGTTATGTTTACCTTATGAAACATGAATCTGAAGCCTTTGATAAATTCAAAGAATTCAGGAGTGAAGTACATAATATGTTGGGCAAAGGTCGGATCGAGGAGGTGAATACTTGAGCTCAAGGTTTTTTGAATACTTAAAGGAATGTGGGATAGTATCACAACTCACCCCTCCGTATACACCTTAACACAATGGAGTGTCTGAAAGGAGGAATAGGACTTTACTTGACATGGTTAGGTCCATGATGAGTTTTAGTGATCTCCCTGCATCTTTCTAGGGTTATGCCTTAGAGGCTATGACTCACGCACTGGATTGTGTGCCTTTAAAGTCTGTAGATAAGACACCATATGAACTATAGAATGGGCGAAAGCCCAACTTGTCTTATCTAAGGATTTGGGGTTGTGAAGCTTATGTTAAGAAATTGACTTCGAACAAGCTGGGCCCGAAATCCTACAAATGTATATTTGTGGGATATCTTAATGAGACCAAATGATACTATTTCTACCATCCGGAAGAGCATAAATTTTTTTTCACTCGTATTGGTGTCTTCTTAGAAAATGAATTTTTTCTAAGAAGTACTGGTGGGAAAAAAGTAGAACTTGATGAAGTTCTAGAACCACAAGATACATTAGATGAAGGACGGGAGGATGTGCCACAAGAAGTAGTTGAAAATTGTGAGGAGGTAACTCCACACTCTGTGGATCAAAGTGAACCACCTCAAGTAGCACGGAGCTACGTAGGTTTGGAAGAGTGCGCCATGAGCCCAAGAGATATGGTTTTCTTGTGACTCAACATGGTGATGTATTGGTCTACCAAGACAATGAACCCGGAACCTACGAAGATGCTATATTAGATCTAGATTCCGTTAAATGGCTTGAAGCCATGAAATTTGAGATGAACTCCATGTACCAGAACCAAGTATGGCCTCTGGTGGATCCACCTTAAGTGGTAAACCCCATAAGGTGTAAATGGGTCTTCAAGAAGAACACTGACATGGATGGTAGGGTGCATATTTATAAAGCATGACTGGTTGTCAAAGGTTTCAAACAAATTCATGGTATTGACTATGAAGAAACCTTTTCACCGAATGCCATGATTAAGTCCATCCGAATTATGCTTGCGATTGCTGCATATCATGACTATGAAATTTGGTAGATGGATGTCAATATAGCTTTCCTGAATGGAAACCTTGAAGAGGATGTGTATATAACACAACCCAATGGTTTCGTTCTTGATGGACAAGCTAATAAGAGATGCAAGTTCCAGAGGTCCAATTATGGACTCAAGCAAGCTTCTAGGAGCTAGAACATTCATTTTGATGAAGCCGTAAAAGAATTCAGTTTTATCAAGAACGAAGATGAGTCATGTGTTTACAAGAAAGTAAGTGGGAGTGCAGTGTCATTCTTTGTGTTTTATGTCGATGACATACTTCTAGTTGGGAATGATATACCGAACTTGCAGTCGGTGAAGACTTGGTTATCCAAGTGCTTCTTCATGAAGGACTTACGAGAAGCAGCCTACATCCTCGAAATAAAGATCTACCGGGATAGATTACGTAGGTTGTTTGGCCTAAGTCAGAGTACATATATAGACAAGGTACTAAAGAGATTCAGTATGGAAGAATCCAAGAAGAGATTTCTTCTGATGTCACATGGTGTCTATCTCTCTAAGGATATGTGTCCTAAAACACATGATGAGAGAGATAGAATGAAGAGGATCTCATATGCGTAAGTAATTGGATCCATCATGTATGCCATGTTGTGTACTCGGATTGATGTCTCATGTACGTTAAACAATTGTTGTAGATATCAATCGGATCTAGGTGAGCGTCACCAGATAGTTGTCAAGAACATCCTTAAGTACTTGAAAAGGACTAAGGATATGTTCTTGGTTTATGGAGGGGAGGGTGAGCTCACTGTAAGAGGATACAGTGATGCTAGTTTCCAAACGGATAAAGATGATTATCGCTCACAATCCGAGTTTGTATTTTATCTTAACGGGGGTGCAGTGGGCTGGAAGAGCTCCAAGAAAAGCACTGTAGCGGATTCTACAACGGAAGCCGAGTACATCGCATTATCCGATGTGGCCAAAGAGGCGATTTGGATCAAGAAGTTTGCCATTGAACATGGTGTGGTCTCTAATATTGTTGAACCAATAGAAGTCTATTGTGACAACAATGGAGCAATAACTCAAGCGAAGGAGCCACGGTCTCACCAGTGATCCAAACACATACTCATGCCTTATCATCTCATCAGAGAAATGGTTAAGAGGAAAGATGTGTCGATTAGTAAAAGTGCATACTGATAACAATCTCGTCGATCTACTGACAAACCCTCTGTCACAGTAGAACCATGAAAAACACTTAAGGTTATTCGGTATTAAATACATGAATGATTGGCTATAGTGCAAGTGAGAGATTGTTAAAGTAGATGCCTTAGAGCCAATCAATTAATGTAAAAAATTGACTCTTTGTAATAATGTTTATTTATCAATAAAAGACATATTCTTCTATATCATGTAAATCATAATTGTGTGTATTGATATATGTCCTTAGGATGGTAGAACTGTGACGAGGGTATCGAGTGTTTCAAATCTTGGTAGTGAGAACCCTATGATCACATATGTCATTCTAGAAATGTCTATAGCCCCAGTATTATTCTGACCAAGGACATAGATAATAAGATAAGGCTATCGTTGTGTTGAACGACCCTATCGAAAGACAGTGACTGATCTCACTTGTCAAGGTTGTTTGCCGAGAACCTGGTGCAACACATGGATGCTTGCTAGAGGCAAGTTCACTAGACAGCCCTACTAGAGGATTTCATATGGACGGTAACCCTAGTATCTATGAAATAAATCCTCTAACGAATGGTGGTGCATGTAATCCTTAGACTTGAGATCACCGAAGTATCTTGTACACCGATTGGTGTAGTTTGACACTAACCTAACGTAGTTCTATTCATAGCTATCAATATGATAATGATTAACTACATCGGGGAGTGTATCAAGACTATAGTGGACGACAAAGGATTCATCACTCCTGGGTACGGGAGAAGTTATCTCACTGTGCAATTTAGTAAATGGCGATGACACCAGATCTGTGGCCATAGTGGGATTGAGTTGTTGCTCAATCCAATTTATTATTCCGGTCATTGGTCCAGTAACTAAATACAAAGATATCGAGAATAACTGAGGTTGACATTCTTTTTGTACCTCAGCCTCGATGAGATAACGTATGATGAAAGGATTTGATTGCACGGTTTCCATATCGTTGATAGGTAGCTATTTCATTGAATCCGAATCTATCGAGTGGCCATGATGCCTTGCTAGGGGCCAATCTTGGTTTGTGTGTAGTGAGACAATTAATTGGTGTTAATTGCAATACTACTCACTGCTGATATGATAACGAGCATATGAGTCACACATTTAGAAGATAATTTAATAATCAGTTTGTGAAATGGGTATTTTTGTCTTTTAGGACGAAAGGGTATTTTGGTAATCTCATAGTGCAATTAATTTTGCTGAGGTTGTTGCCTATATTTAAATTTAATATTAAAATTAAAATTCATGATATTATATTTAAATATGTGTTTGCATATATTTAAATGAATTATTATTAATTAAATGTTAATATATATATATATATATATATTAATTGGTTTTAATTATAATAATAATAATATAAAATTAAAAATACTATAAAAGGGTGTTTGGTTACAAGGATGGATTAATATGTAAATCCATGGCTATTCGCAATGGGATTAAGGTTTTAATTAAGTGACACTATATAAGTGAGACTGAATTAAAACAAAGTAAGTGATTTCATTCTTTCAATTGAATAAAAGAAAAACCCTAGCCACCCTCACTCTCCCTTTCACGTTTTGGTAGAGTGAATCAAAGAAGTTGTTCTTTGATTCTTTACTTCATTCTTGAGGCCTACAAATTGTTCTAGCAAAACAATTGTCGGTTCTCTAGATTGTCTTCGTGTGGATCAACGTTTGTGCAATTCTATTTTGAATCGGAAGCAAAATCAAATCAGAGACATTTGAAGAAGCCTCCAAATGTACGTAAGTGTTCTAATCCTTGAATGGATTAATTTTGTTTTATACAGTTTTGTTTTTAACATGAAAATATTGTAATCAATACCCAGATCTTGGAGCAAATGTAATTGATTTTTTTTGTTTATTATTATTTTTCCGCTGCATACGGGAGATCAATTACTTACACATGCCTTTGTCTCTGACCACACATTTGATAGTATCAATTATAGTGCGGGTGTCCTTGCATTCTCCCCCCAAAATCCTACAATTTCACTCTCTCCATATCCAGTACACCATTGCCCCTAAACAAAGCCTACCCAAGGTGTATTTTAGACTCTTACCTTTCCATTTCCTTGCCAAATGGGGAATGTAATCATGCCAAGGTCTAACCACATATCCGAGGTCAGCAAGCATAAGGATCTTACTCCAAATAGACTTAGAAAAAGGGCATGCAAAAAATAAGTGGTCAAGAGATTCCATACACGAGTTACAAAAGCAACAATGAGCATTAGTAATAGCGCCATATCTCATCAACCTGTCCTTTGTAGGTAATCTCTCCTTTATAGCCATCCATAAGATCATAAAGTACCTTGGAATAGCCTTTGAGAACCACACCAAGTCACACCACTTAACTTTTGCTGCTTTTCTTCTAATTTCCTCCCAAGTCGATTTGCTAGAGAAATCCCCCGAAGGTGAGGGATTCCAACAAATCTTGTCCTCAACACTAGACGATGTGAAATTCACAGAATTTTCATGTCAATAAGAGCCCAAGAGTTGGCAACTGGCCACTTCCAATTACACCTTTTAATCGCCGCACTCACCTTAGCATCCTTAGCAATCACTGCATCATAAATAATCCTATCCCCATAGGTGCAAACAAGGGGGCCCTTCGGGTGCCAATTATCAAACCAAAGAGATGTGGTGTTACCATTGTCAATGTTATACTTGACATTCTTTTTAGTCATTTCCTTATTTTTGAGGATAGGTCTCCATGACCATGTACAATTTTGGGGAATACTAATATCCCAAATGCTTTTATTTCTCAAAGGATAAATTGGGAGAGATTAAAAAAATTGATTAATAATAAGGGTGTAAATGTCATTTTTTTTAAATGATAGGGTATATGAATTTTTAATACCTATGGTTTCATTTATTTTTCCCAAAACTAGAAAGGCGTACATGTATTTATCCCCGTTTTAAAAGAGTGTTTGCATAACATCATTAATGATCCTTACACATGATACAACGTCTAAAATTAAATTTGAAATTCGTATAGAACGTATGAAGTCCCCTATCACTTTATCACTTATTAAATATAGTCATTAGTCAAAGAGAAAATAGTTGGACTTAGAATGGACAAAGTGATGAAACGACGGGGTATTTTGTCTTACTCACGTGTGATACTTCATCATCTTTTCTGTCCTGTTAGCTTAGGATACCCCTCTTTCAATCGTTTACTTTTTTAAAAATTTATTTTATTATGAGATCTTTTTTTCACACTACACAAAATAATAATAATTAATTAATTAATTAAATTAAATGAGAAAAATTATCTTTTATAAGAAAGCAGACCATCTTTGATAATTACCAAACCTCAAATAAAATGGAAAAAAAAAAAAGGTAAAAGACCGGTTCCTCCTAAGGTTTTGCGAAATGGTAAGTTCCCTTCCTAATTTCATAAATTCCAGATTCACACCCTTAAAGTAAAGCCGTCAACTACTTTTAAGTTATGAAGGATGCTATTATCATATTGCCCTTAACAAATAAATTAATAAATGATCTTTTAACCCCCAAATTAATAGATATAGAGAAAAAAAAAAAAAAACCATCTTACATTCAAATTTATTTCAATAACACCCTTTTTTTCAACCTTCACATAATCCATCACTAACCACCCAGCCACTGCCACTGACATTACCCAACCACTCCACGAAAATCAGCTAGGATCCGCCACAAACAACCATCGGTAATCAAAGGAAACTTCAATCACATGCGACCAAGATACCAATTAAACAAACTCCAAAAACAAATTAGTATTTATGAATGTGATTAAGGCCTTTCGTTGAGTAGTTGGTGGGCAAAAATGCTGGTGGCTTGTGGGACGCAGATGGGAGGTCACCGAAAATCACACTACACACACAAGAATCCAATCCACAAAAATAAATTGCAAAAGCAGTCACCAAATTCACCCAACCACTGCACCACTTGCAACTCCTTCCATTCTCCTCTTTCCTTTCTTTTTTCTCTTATTCTTCTTCTTACTTTCTTTTTCCTTCTCCTCTCCTTCCTTTCTTTCTTCTCTCCTCTTAATAATTTCTTGGCCCTCGCGGTGGCCAGATATTGGTTGCCTCGTGGGGGCTAGATTCTACTGCCACGAGGCCCTCACGTGGCGACCAATATCTGGCCACTGCAAAGGCCAAGAAGCATCCATTTGGCCACTGCTTTTGGCCCACTCGAATGCCAAATCTAGTTGCCACAAGGCCTCCACGCGGTGGTCACATTTCGTTCGTCAGCGTGGAGGCCTTATGGCGACCATATTTTGCCACCGCGAGGGCCAAGAAGCAACAATTTGGCTGCTACTTTTGGTCCACGCAAAGGCCAAATCTAGTCGCCACAAGGCTTCCACATGGTGTCGAAGAGGAGATCAGGGTTTGGTTAAGGGTTATGGACGGGAAGAAGAGCGTGGCTGTTGGTTAGGAAGAGAAATGGGAGGCTATGGTGAGGGAGGAAGGAAGAAGCAGTGGAAGAGAAGGAGTTCTAGAGAGAGGGTGCTTGTGAGAGAAATTTGAGATGTGGAGGGTTATTTTAACATTTTTATTCTCATTTCAGTTTTAACGTAGCACAAATTACCATTTTATCCTTTGACCATTACATTAAATAATTTTCTGTTAATTTAAAGATGAGAATCTGAAATTTATGAAACAGGGGTGGGAACTTGCTATTTCGCGAGACCTTGGGTGGGAACATATCTTTTACTCAAAAAACAAAAACTTATAGATACATTGAATAAAATTAATGAACTTTTTTCAAAGGTTAAAATACATCAAAAGTATCATTACTTATATTTTCTCTAATGATTATTTTCAATTTCTTACTGAGAATTTTAGAAAGATATTTTATCAAAATTTATATGCTATTCATGATTATTATCAAATTTTCTAAATTTTTTCTTTTTATAATGATTTATTAATGTTTACTTTAATCAAATAATTAGGAAGTTAAAAAATCATTAGAAGTTAAGTAAAAAAAAAAAAAATGTAACTCATAAAAACATTAAGGCAAGTTTAATTACAAATACTTGGCTTCAATAACTCTAAAATTAACCCCAAGGAGTTGGCTTGCGCGATTAATAAGGTTTACTCCCTTTATTGACTTCTTGAGTTCGATCCAACTTAGTGTCATCTACCACATTTGTGGCTTACCTTAAAATATTGAGCTTACAGGGTGTTCAATACACCCCGATAGAGTGTTCAATGGGTCTCAGGAATTAGTTATGGTGCGCGTAAATTGGTCCAGACATCCTGACCATTAAAAAAAAAAAAAACTCCAAAATCATTTTCTTTAAAGGATATTATCACTATTTTCGGAAATTTATGAAAGGACACAAATTTTTTTTTTTTTTTTTTTAAAGGAAACATTTATCAGTGCATTACATTATATTCAACTATATAACAAAAGAATTTAAAAAACTACCTTGACCTTTTGTTAATCATCAAACTCTTGAATTTTTAATTTTCAAAGTTTTTTAAAAAGGTTATTATTATTTATTTAATTTTTTGTTAAATATCAAATTGTGAATACTTTTAAAGTAATCAAATTTTAATTTGAATAATTATTGAAAAATAAGTACAGTCATTAATTAATAATTGAAATAACTTTTTTCGTCCTATAGTTTCAATTCACTCATTTTAGTCCAATGGTTTAAATTTTTTGGTCCTTTTCATTTCAAATTACTACTGTTTTAGTCATTTGATTTAATAAAAGCTTATTTGACTGTTAAATTCACATTGAAATAACAAAAATATCCTTATTTCAAAGTTATTAAAATTTTAGTAAACATTAGTATAATAATATATCTTTTAAACAAATGTGTAATATATATATAACAAAAATTACATTATGCATTATAAATCCATATTAAGTAAACAATAAATTAAATTTTAAAAAATGCATTATACATTAGAAATTGAAATAAATAAATACATTACACATTAGTGAATCAAAATTAAATAACTATGTTGAATTTGTAGTGTATAATGTGTTTTATTAATTTAGTGCTATTTGTGAAAGTAACTTTTTATTTTTTAGGGTTTTTTTATTTTTTTGGTCATTTTAATATGAATTTAATAGTCAACCAACCTTTTATTAAGTCAAAGGACTGAAAAGTAGTAAATTGAAACTACAAGGACGCAAAATTATCTGATTACTCATGTAGTATATTTTCTATTGTTGTCTTTTTAACCCCTATTGTGTAAACTGTAAAGTGTAAGTTTTGAAATTTAATTTTAAAAGATACGATATATTGGGGAGGAGTACATTACAGGGAAGCTGAAGCCGTGAAGCCTAGTGCCGAGTGCTGACTACTGAGCGGGGAGCAGAGAAAGAGATGGTTAAGAGTTGCAAATGTAAGAACAGAGAAATTTCATAAAATTTTGAATTGGACTTCGTGAGAGACGTAAAAGTTTGTGTTTGGTTGAAATCGAAATGGATTACGAAAGAATCGCAAAGCCTCAGGTATTTTACCATTACCACTGATTTGATTTACAACTTCGTCTTCTGTGTCGCTTAATTCTCCAATTAAACACATTGTGATTTTGATTTGTTGTGTACAGGGATGCGGCGTTAATGGCGGTGGATTATCGCCAGGAAAGTTGAGGAATATGCTCTTGGGAATGGGAGGAGAAGAAAAGAAAAGAAGAGGAGGAAGAGATTGAATCTGATTATGATAATTGTAAAGATGTTGATGTGGTGAGTGTAGTTCCTGAGCCTCAGTGTTCCACGTCATCAAATGCTCAACAGAGACTACCGATTGCTCCTTTCTCAAAACCCGCGCCGTCGAAATGGGACGATGCACAGAAGTGGATAGCCAGCCCTAATTCCAATAGGCCAAGAAATCCGGTCACTGGAGTCCGGAAGGGTGGAATCAGCCGTCAGTCCTCCACTAAAGTTCTTCTTGAAGTTCAAACAGATCAAACTCTACTTGAGGAGCCACATACAAAGCGGATTGATCTTCATCTTGATCAGCCGAAAAAGTTTGTTCCTTTTGAGGCCCATTCATATGCCAACCCTGTGCTTATGATTGAAAATTCTGTAGCACAATCAGCTGGTAAGGATGTGCTATTTGCTTGCTTGCACTTTGATATTATCAATTATTTTTATGATCTGGTGATTTATTTCATTGAATTTAATTTCCAAGGAAAATATGAGGATCATCATAGATAGGCAGATATTCTGGGTTGAATTATTTCCCTAGAGTGTATGATTTTGTGACTTGGGGGTAGATCTTAAGATAGTATGGCCCTTAATTCAGTAATGTTTCTGCTTGAATTTTCATCAATTTTTTGAACAACCAATTTTCTTTTGGATGCTACCTGAGGTGGTTGTTACTAAGTTTGGTAATAGGTTGTCCAGTCCTATTATTTGCATGAGTGGCTGTGCTGCTAGATGATGTTCTAAATTTTCATACAAACTTAACCCAAAAAAAAAAAAAAAAAGGTCCTGAGAGATCCTGTAAAGCTGGCTTAAGCATTTTCTTGTGTTGTCACCCAAATTAAAGCAATTTTATGAATAACAATGATTAATTCTGATAAATGCATTTTTTCCTTTATTGTAGTTAATCATAGCCGTCATGATTCATCTGTAGCTATACAGAGTGCAACTACTTTTATTCCACCTCCTTCAACAGCTAGATCTGTATCAATGAGAGATATGGGAACAGAAATGACCCCCATTGCTAGCCAAGAACCTTCCAGAACTGGAACTCCTGTGAGAGCCACTACACCGATGCGAAGCCCGACCTCATCTAGGCCGTCAACTCCTGGTAGAACTGCACCAGCTCCATCTCCTACAAATCCTCTGAATGATCATTTGGATCTGAATAACGAGTTGTCTGAGAAGGAGCTACAGATGAAAACTAGAAGAGAAATAATGGTTCTTGGTACTCAGCTTGGTAAAATGAACATTACTGCCTGGGCCAGCAAAGAAGAGGAGGATAAGGATGCATCTACTTCACTAAAAAATGTAGCAGTAGAACAGCGAACCAAAAGTGTCATCGCTACGTGCAGCTGCATGGGAGGAAGCAGAGAAAGCCAAATATATGGCCAGGTATATTTTCTAAGGCCCTATACCGAGGCCTTATTTATTCTTTTAGGAACTTCAAATTCATCCTTGATGTTTCGTCTGGCATTGTCACACTGAACATTTCAAGTGATTCAACTCTAGGGCTTGTTTCTTTTTTCTTAAAATTGAATAAATAAAGTTTGAAAATCTGTAATGTTTTGGACTGTCTGATTTGACAAATTCTAAATAATAGGATCATGGGACTCAACTGAATCTTGCTAGAGATTGTTGAACTATTTTTATTTGTATTCAATTTTATGCTTCACAGCTCTGGACTAAACATCTTGAAACTGAGGTATAGGTTACTAAAAAAATGTGATGTGATCTAGATATGATACATTTTGGCCAGGGTAAAAAGTGCAATATTATATCATTTGGACCTTAAAACATAAGGTAGTGTTGTGTGTTACATCTAGATCAGCCCATTGTATATACCAGTCTATAGAGAACAGATCTTTCAAGTGACAAACACTATAACATTCTTGCATAATTTATTAGGTTGCTGGAATTTGTCACCTTTTTTAGGACTCATTAACCTGTTTGGAGATATTTATCTACTAGGGTTTGGTTGTTTTTAATTCTTAATTTTAACTGAAATGGGTGGCATGACTGTAATTACTTAGGTTCAAACGTGAAGAGATGAAAATTCAGGCATGGGAGAATCACCAAAAAGCAAAAACAGAAGCTGAGATGAGGAAAATTGAGGTATCTATTGAGTTTCACTGTTGAAATTACTCTTCTTCTTTTTCATTTTCTTCCTGTCACATAAATATATAATCATAAATAGCCAAAGAAACCTTGTATTCTTTTGTCTGCTAGTACAGCCTCCATACATATTTGTACCAAATTCTTATGTTAATGTCTCAAGGAAGGTTTAATGATTCTTTTATTTGTACTTTATTACTATAGAAATTATTGCTTGTAGAATCTCTCTCTCTCTCTCTCTCTCTCTCTCTTTCCATGCACACACGAGCTTGCGCTTGTGCTTGTGCTGATGCATATACATGGTGCCACATGCTTTGTATACTCACAAACGCCATTGTAGGCGTGGGTTAGCAATTAGCTACAAAAATCTGATGTTTGCATGCAGAAAAAACTTCTTATTAACAAATGGAAATCGTTATAGGGTATGAGGAGCATGCTGTTTGTAGGTTCATGAGCATCAAAGGTATACATAATTGAGTTTTCACATGGATATACTTTCTAGCAGTGGCTGTGATATCTTTGAATAATTAAATACCCATTAAGTCAAATGATTTTTAGTGCTGTGGAAACTTTATTAATACATTTACAATAATAGCTAGATAAATTAAGAAAGACAGCCTGAAGCAATATAATATATGAAAAGAAATAACATCAGTAAAGCTAGTGCATTGAGTTGGCATGATAGTTACATTTTATATAAACTCTAGTGCATGTTTGTGCATAATTGTGTGTGACATTAAAGCTATATAACTGCCAATCTGCACTTAATTTGTTTCACATTCTTCTGCATGTAATGTGAACCAATATTGGTGCTGATGGACCATATGTGCTTCTGTCGCCAATACAAATTGCCAAAACTCATATTTAGACTCAGTAGATACTTCCCTGATGTGAATTAGATGAAACGATTTGACTTGCATACCATCTAATTTGTGTGTGTGTGCATATTATTGATTTTCCTCTTGGGAGCAGTTTTTACTGTATCTATATGCATCAGTTTCAAGTTTTAAAGATTTGACTCTAATGCATGACTAAAAGTTTATATAATTGGTCTTGGATTTTAATCCACTTTAAATTACAGAAATTCATTTGTAAGAAAGAGGTCTTGGATTCTGTTAAGTTTTAGATTTCCATGGCCATATATGGATTTGTTGATTGATACAATCATCTGTTAGAAATTGATATGCACTTTTAGCTTTTGCATTGGTAAGCTTTATATTAAAATTTTATATAAACTCCACAATGAGGTACTTCCACCAAAGAGTTATTATTTTTCTTTTAGAATTTAGTCACTTATTCAGAGGGTCTCAACTCTGGGCTCCAGGGTTTAAACAAAGTCTGGATTTGATGCATTCAAGGGCTGGAAGTAGATATTGGAAAAAAAAAAAAAATGATTATGCAACAGGCTACTACTGCAATATGCGTTGAGCAGTTTACTAGCCCTATTTTTTCCTTTTTTTTTTAAATAAAATTTTAACTAATACTCAGTCTTTCTCTCTTACCATATCTCTCCAAACCCTCTCCATCTCAAGACCATTATCAATCACTTTCATTATTTTATTTCCTCAAATCTGAATAGAATGCCAAAAGCACCAAATACCATACCAGACAAGAACACGATTAAAAAATTTAGGGAGGAAATAGTCTTGGTCAGCAAATTGAGGGCAAAGTACAGAGTTCTTTGTGGCTCATAAATTTAAGCGTCACCTTGAAGCATTTTCTTGGTTTTGTGCTTCCTTTAATGTTGCAAACTCAATCTTTTGGTTCTTACGGAAAGAGAGTATTGTGAGGAATATTGCTGGGAAGAACACTAGCTTGTTGATGCAAGTTTGTAATCATGGGGTTAATTCTTTTCTTTTCTATTTGTAGTCCTTGTTTTAACTATTTTTTCTTTTTAGTTCAGTAGTCCATACATGAATCTGAATGATGATAATATCATTATGGTGAGGTAAATGAAAATCTTTTCACTACAGCATTGGTAACGAGCTTGGCAAACCAAGTAGATGTTGTCTGCTTTGGGCTTAGCCCGGACAAATTTACTTTGGCTTCATGCAAGTATTCTTCACGCATACTTAGATGAGTGGACCCAAGACTTATAAATTGAACTTAGGCTCCATTCACTATCTATATGAGATTGATATCTAACATGTACGAGGCATTGGAGCTTGCTCTTTACGGCTTTGTTGGAAGATTATTTTAACTTATTGGAACTCATACCTCAGTGAACTCCAAAATTCTCATGCAAAATTCTGCACTTGGAATCCTCTTCAAAATGCAATTTTAATTCCTATTTTTTTCTTTCTTGAGTTGTGGATCAGGCATCTCACAGTTGGTAGAAAAGGTACTTTTGTTTAACTAATGTTATCTTACCCTCTAGATCCTTGGATGATATTATGAAGAAGGGTGATGTGTCACAGTCGGTAGAAAAGGTACTTTTGTTTAACTAATCTTATCTTATCCTCTAGATCCTTGGATGATAATATGAAGAAGGGTGATGTGTCTTCATACATAGGGTCATTAGTGAAAGAGAACTGGAGTACTTGCTTAAGGCTCATTGTACTTGAAGAGTTTTTAAGAATAGGCGATGGCCTCCCTTAGCCAACTTCAATTGCTATAAAATTTATAAACTTTGAAACATCTTTTGTAAACTTGTAATTCCTTTTGTGAACTCTCATGTAATTGAATAATTGAGTATGAATGTTGTGGCATGGATTGCAGGTAGAGGTTGAAAGGATGAGAGGGCGAGCCCATGATAGATTGATGAACAAAATGGCAGCTGCAAGACATAAGGCTGAAGAGAAGCGAGCAGAGGCAGAGGCCAAGAGAAACCGGCAAGCAGCAAAAACAGAGCAGCAAGCAGAGTATATACGAAGAACTGGCCGCATTCCTTCCTCATTTTCTTGCTGGAGTTGGTGCTTTTGAAATATAAATCAGTTTTCCATGTATCAAGTTGTGTTTTGTTAATTTTTTTTGGTATTGTGTTTTATGTGGTTAATCATGTATCCTGTTCTTTGTCAATGTTGGCTGTTGGTAACATATTTTGCCTTGAGTAGCCTCATTAAGATGACCATTTTATGCATTTGACAAATAAATGACAAGTCACCTGAACTAGTGCAGCCAAATACATTTTAACTGATGCCAAACATTGTTTTAAAACTCGACCCGAGCCTTGAACTAGTCAAGGGCCCAAGTCTCGGGTTGATCAGTCCAACCGGTTGGATCGGTGACGTCATTATAATAATGTCATCTAAAATCCAAAACGACGTCATTTCAAAGAGGGTATTATTGACTTTTTAAAACTTATAAAGAAAATCCTAAATTCTTTACTTTTATTCATTTTTCCCATTTCTTTCTCTCTCTTCTTCTCTCCTTTGTATCTTTTTTCGATCTACCATGATTACCGTTTGGACCTCAACGGTGTAGGCTTTGTGGTTGCTCAGCCTCGATGTAGATTTCGTGGCTGCTTCGCCATGGTGTAGGCTTCGTGGCTGCTGGATTTATTCGCCACAGTGAAGGCTTCGTGGCTGTTGGATCTATCCGCCACAGTGAAGGCTTCGTGGCTGTTGGATCTATCCGCTATGGTGAAGGCTTCGTGGTTGTTGGATCTATCCACTGTAGGCTTCGTGGTTGTTGGATCTATCCACCACAGTGAAGGCTTCATGGCTGTTGGATTTCCTTTTTCCCATTTCTTTTTTCTCTTCTTCTATCGTCTTGTTTCTTCTCTCCCTTGAATTTTTTTTTCAATCTACAATGGCCAGTTGGCTAACTACGCATCTTGTTGGCTTTTTGACATCTTTACCTAAGGTTTTCTTGGAAATATTGACTGGGTTGCAATTTGTTGGTTGGATTGTTTGGTATTTGTTGTAATCATTCTTTTCCATCCAACAATTCATGAATTTAAATTTTGAAACATTGGCTGTTACTATAAAATGTTGTGATATGCTAATAGGCATTTAAATTATGATAAAACTTGAAGATGAATAACTGGAAATTGGAAAAGGGGAAATTGTTTTTAGGGATTTTTGGTGACCCGATTGTGCCATTGGTCCGGTTGAACCGATAGTTTGTCACTATTCTGTCTGTCCAAATCCGGTTTATTTCGGGTTAATTGTTAAAAGCAGGTTTAGAAGGTTTTCGGACCGATGTTGGTGCCAACTCCCGATTGAACCGGTTCAATCGGTTGGTCTGGTCCGGGTTTTAAAACAGTGATGCCAAGTTGGGAAAGATGATAACTTTTGTGTGAGAAATGAGTAAATTCACCAATTATTATGACCAAGACAAAAATTTACAAGCAAGTTATCAAGTCTTCAACAACTTGATTGTGATTTCACGATTTTTAAATGATAAATAATTTCAAGTTTTAATCAAAACATGTTTGTTGATACGAAAAATCATATCAACCAGAGCGATCCGATTGATCTTGATGGAATCATAACAGATGTGTGAGTGATTAATTAAAATCAGCAATGAATAATTAATGAATGAGTAATAAAATAAAGAACACAAATGGATTTTTAAAGTAGTTTGACAAGTTGAAACTTGAGCTTACGTCTATTGTTATCTTATTGCTTTTGAGAACTGCACAATATATATATTTTGCTTAGAATTATTTGCTAACCCATTTCTCATTGTTTTAGGGGATATTTATACGTAAACTTTGCAAAGGAAAGTGAGATATATCTGGGATTGCGATCAGACTTGACATGCAATCCCTTGATTTTAGTGACTGTGCGCTAAGATCACACTGCTATATATTCAAATAATATCTCCTTCGAGATATTAAGGGATGAGGCTTATCCTATGACCTATCGAATAGCTGCAGAGACTGGTTGCGATGAGCTTATGTTGGGTTGAGCTTATATTGGGTCGAGCTTATTTTGGGTCGAACTACAGTTCTGCGAGCTTATGGGACTTTCGAGCTTCCGACAAAATCACACACAACATCGGCCCTCAGTGTTTGGAGGTTGTGTCGAGTTTCGAAAATTGAAGTCTTGTGATTGGCCGCTTATGCTCTAACCCTTTATCAACTCAACTCACACATGAGTTGTTCGAATGTTGGCGAGCTTAGTTTTGCAACCTTTACCTCAACTGACATCGCCAAGACTTAGAATTTTTCAAGCCACAACATCAAATTCGAATTTTGAAATGGAGGGTAGATGAGTAATTTTTGAGCTGTCATGCCACGCATTTAATGCGGTTGCCTTTTGTAGTTACTTTTGTCGTGCTGTTAGGAAACGATCATAAATGGCAGCGGAAAACAAAAATATTTATATCATAGATCGTTCCTTAGAACAAATATCAGGGCACAAATTTACAGTTTATACATAATTTTAGAATATGCAGAATTTCAGTTTAGAGTTTAAGAAATCATACGCATGTTTGGAGGCTTTGCTAGATCCTCTTTCGCTACCGACCCAAGAGTAGGATCGAACCAATGTAGTCCACACGAAGATAACCCCAAGGAACTAGAGAGAGATTTGCTAGATCCTCTTTAGCCTTTAAGAACCAAGAAGCAATCAAATAAAATTTGATTTCAAGCAAAAAATAAAACTGGCGTGAGAAGAGGAGAAAAAGGGCTGGAGTTTTTCTTTGTGAATGAAAAATGAATTAATTAAATTAATTCACAAAGTGTTGCACTTATATAATGCACACTTTACCCTATTCCATCATAGAATGGGCTTTGGGCTCCAACCCAAACACCCCTTGTATCCAAACATGCCCATTTAGATATTTTTATTTTAATTATCATTATGTCAATTAAATTCAATTAATATATATATAATATTAACATTTAACAATAATGATAATTTATTTAAATATATGCGAACACATATTTAAACGTAATCTCACTTATTTAATTTTAATATCAAATTAAATAAAGGCCACGACCTTAGCAAATTTAATTGCACTGTGAAATTACCAAAATACCCTTTCACCTAAAAAGACGAAAACGCCCTTCTTGTAAACTGGTTCTTAAATTATCTTCTATGTGTGTGACCTGTAGGCTCCTCTTCATACCGGTACTGTGTAGTATCACGATTAACATCAATTAATCGTCTCACTACACACAGACCAATATTGGCCCCTAGCAAGGCCTCATGGCCACCCGCTAGATTCGGATTCAGCGAAACAACTACCTGTCACTGATATGGTTACCGTACAATCCAATCCTTTCATCATCTGTTATCTCAACGAGCCTGAGACATAGAAATAGTGTCAACCTCGGTTACTCTCAATATTATGCATTCAGTTACTGGACCAATGATCTTTATTATAAACTAGATAGAGCAACAACTCAATCCCACTGTGGCCACAGTTTTAGTGTCATTGCCATTTACTGAATTGCGTCGTGAGATAACTTCTCCCGTACCTAGGAGTGATGAATGCTCTGTCTATCCACCATAGTCTTGATACACTCCTTAGTGCAACCAATCACTACCATATTAATAGCTTTGATTAGAACTATGTTAGGCTAGTGTTAAACTACACCAATCGGTGCACAAGGCGCTCTGGTGATCTCAAGTCTAAGGATCACATGCACTACCATTCGTTAGAGGATTTGTTCCATAGAAACTAGGGTTACCATCCATATGGAATCCTCTAGTGGGTTAGTCTAGTGAACTTGCCTACAGCAAGCACCCATGTGTTGCACCAGGTTGTCACCAAACAATCTTGACAAGTGAGATCAGTCACTGCCTTTCGATAGGGTTGTTCAACACTATGATAGCCTTACTGTATTATCTGTGCCCCTACTTCAGAATAATACTAAGGCTACAGACGTTTCTAGAATGGCCACCATATGTGGTCATAGGGTTCTCACTATCAAGATTTGAAACACTTGATACCCTCGTCACGGTTCTACTATTTTAAAGACATATATCAATACATATAATGATGATTTACGCGATATAGAATAAAATTCATTTTTATTGATCAATGAACATTATTACAAAGAGTCAATTCTACAATAATTGATTGGCT
Source organism: Pistacia atlantica (assembly GCA_026229545.1). NCBI lineage: Eukaryota > Viridiplantae > Streptophyta > Magnoliopsida > Sapindales > Anacardiaceae > Pistacia > Pistacia atlantica. The sequence continues at coordinate 14,057,734 of CM047902.1, read as the reverse complement.
CTAGGGCATCTACTTAACACGTGTGTGCATTGTGATAGTTGGCCATGGGAGGAGGTGAGGCGACGACATGCATTTGCATGCGCAAAGTCAAAGTGATGTGCATTGATGATTTTGTTTATTTGCACGAATGGAGGGCCAAGATTTTTCAAAAAATAGACAAGCCAGATCGCTTCTCGCCATTTTGGCTACCTTCTTCACAATATAAAACGAGCTCTTCACCCTCAGTTATCCTCATTTGCTAAATATTTGTTTCTGCTCACCATTTTGGCTATCGTTTTCATCTGTATTAGGAAACACTTGTCCACCCTTTTCATGATGACTTTCCGGTGAACTTCTATACAAGTAAGTGCTCTACACTTGTTTTTTCTAGTTTCTTTGTTTGAGTTATTTGCTGTTGGGGGTGTCATTGTGGTGGCCTGGTTCAAACCAGGGTTTCACTCGTTGGGTTAGACTTTAAGATTTATTAGGGGAATAATTACTGGAAAATCTCGTCGGAATGTGTTGGGGTTGGCTTATGGGTTTGTTGTAGGTCGCTCGTGTTTTTGGGTTTAGCTTTAGGTCGCTCTTATGCGAGCTTTCTAGATGCCTAAATTGGAGGCAAGTGTGGATAGGTTGCTTGTCACTGAGATAGCTAACAACACTTGTTTCTTCATGTTTCAAGTATCCTGATGGGAATGCAAAATGTCATATTTACCCCCCTTAATGTTTATTCTTTTACACGTATTTGTTGCCTAAATGTACTCATTATTATTCTATTTTGATTTAGGATGCAAATGGAGGTGTTAATTGCAAAACGGAACTAATTAAGTGAATTCAGACAATGTCGATATTGTTTCATAATCTGGGCATAATTCTCTCATCCGAGCTCTGATTGAGATGATTCAAAATTCTGTGGAACCATAAGAAAGAGATCTACAACGTTGATGTTTTGAGTTTGGAGAGTTACTCGCTGCATCAAGGTTGTAATCGGGCTTTAAGTTGATGCACCTGCACTGCCGACGTTCTGGAACATTTTGCCTTGTCATGCAAATCAATTGGGCAGTTTTTTATTGGAAGATTTGAAGACATGTGGCATGCAAGTTACAGCTCAGAATCACCACTTTCCTATTTTATTTTAGGACTTTATCTTATTTTCAATTAATTAGAATCAAATTAGGATTAATGTTATTTTAGGATATTAGAATATTTCTTTTAGGAGATTTAGTGGAATTCAAATACTTGAACTGGATATTTTTTTTAAGGAGATCAGATTAGGTTTGGAAGAAAACGCCTCTCTCTTGTCTTCTCTGTAACTTTTCCTTTAGAATTTTCATGATGGCCATGAGAGGCTAATTTTTATAACTTGGTCGAAGGAAACGGAGGCCCCAAAATCAATAACTGTGAGATCTAATCCGTTTTATTTCAGTGTTCAATTTTATGTTTTGAGTATTGGATGTTCTTCTATGCTTATTTTCATGATTGTTTCATTTAATTGCTAGGAGGCCTACTAGGTTAGTATTTGTTACAATCTACTGCTAAGTTAGATATCAAATCTGTAATTGTTTGATCCCTCTAACTTGTGAAGTAATTAGGGTTATTAATTTGCTGCGTCAGGAATTAGTAATCTTAAGAGGAACACTCAACTAAATTAAATACAACCGCTTGAGTTTGTGTTGTTTAACTTCATCGATCTTTCTAATTCTTAAGGCTGCCATTAGATTAAATCTTTAGCGCTTGTCTAGGGTTGTTTAATGGTAAGATTGATTAAGATCACTTGTTTCCTAATTAATTACAATTAAGGAGAGATAGGAAAATAGTTCCAACGGTGAATATTCAAAGTAAGAATTGATTTACTTTTGCATCAATGATCAGTTGTAAGATTCCGATGGTGGATGTTGACGGAGACCAAGTTTCGTTATATTAATTGATTTCGAATTGAATAGTTTTTGTTTTTGTTTTTGTTTTTGGCTAAGATTGTTTTCTGTTTTACTCAAAACCCCCCAGCCTTATTCACATCATCGAAAATTCGGCTAGACACTCTTCGTGGGATCGACCCTTGCTTACCCTAGTTATAGTTCAGTAGTTAGGTTATGAAGGTTTTTAATCTTGGTTGCCGATGACAGCACACCATATCTGTAATGACTGCTTTACACGAAGATACTTGTAAAAATATATCAAGTAGAATATATGTATAGTAGCAAAAGTAAATTGGCCCAAAGTTTTCTTTTATTACATATAAACATTATTTATACAAAACAGAGTATCATTTACAAAAAGGTGTTAAAACAGTGGACAGTGTAGCTATCACTCTTCGCTTCCCGACGCCCATCCAACCACGTTCTCACCTAGATCCTGCAAACACAAAGAAAACAACGGGGCGAGCACGAAATAATGCTCAGTAAGTAAATCCTCTACTCGACTGTCCCCGTAACTCTCTCTAATTCTTTCCTTACAGTACTCATCTTTCTCACGGCTCTCTCTACTTAACTACTGCTGTATGTCACGGCCTCATCTTACCGGAGGCACGGCTAGGTGGAGTTCACATAGCACCATCCCACTCTTCGTGACTTCGTGACTTTCAGGTGGAGATCACAAAGCACCAACCCACTTTTCACAACTTTCGGGCGGAGATCACAAAGCACCAACCCATTTTTCACAACTTTCGGGTGGAGATCACAAAGCACCAACCCATTTTCATACCTATCGGGTGGCGATCACAAAGCACCAACCCGTTCTGATACCTATCGGGTGGAGATCACAAAGCACCAACCCTACCTATCGGGTGGAGATCACAAAGCACCAACCCGTTCTTAGTGCTCTTCTCATTCTCTCTACTCTTAGAGTAGTGTATTGACACAGTTCTCTACTCTTTCTCAAACTAAATTCATAGTGTAGCTTAATGCTTAGAGTAGGTGAGTCACAAAGTTCTCTACTCTTTCTCAAGCGACTTCTCAAATGCACAATTAATGCGTATGGATGATTCATGCTCATTAATGCACTTAGGAAATGCCAATATGCAATGTTGCAATAAGTAAGGTTCATAACTCTTCTCATGCTTATCTTAGGCATTTCATCAAACAACTCATGTGCATCTAACAACTCTTCTCTAACTACAACTCTATTTCTCTTTTTAACCATCCAAAAATGGGAATAAACTCCCTTCCATGGGCATAACCCCAATCATAGAGGAACACTCCCAAAATATATACTCAATCTCATCCAACTTCATCTCAACTCATCACAACATAACTACTCATTCTCAACTTATTTTCTCAATAAGTAGACATATATCTCTACTCAATTTCTCACTAACTAACATGCATATATCATTTCTACTAAATCTCTACTCGAGAGAATTCTCAAATTTCAACTTGGATTGGGATTTACTTAATTGTGAGGAAATAGCTTCTCTAATACTTCTCCTTTCCTTTGGTAGCTTGATTTCTCTCTACAACTTGTGATGCCTTAGATTTATTCTCTACCAAGATCCAACTTAAAAAATCTCAAAATCCTTGAAAGATTGAAAGAAGAATTGAGAGGAAATGGTGAGAGAGAATGGCGGTGGAAGAAGAATGAATGAAGGGTTTACTAAGCTTCAACCCTTTTTAGCTCAAAATATATTCATTCATTCCCATTTTACCCTTACTCTTTCTTAGGAATTCCACTTTTGCCCTTTGAATACTTTGCAAATGCACCCCCATTTAAACTATTCTTCATGCAATTTCCTTGCATTTCACTTCCTAGTTTTTCTGCTAATTAGGGGTAGAATGGTCAAATTGCCCTTAGGGAAGAAAATATCTAAACTTCCATAAATTTCTCAGCCGACCCGTCGCCTCGGCGAAGACAATTCCTTTGCCACAGCGAAACACTCCAACAGCTCACCGCGGGCTAAAACACAAGTTCGCCGCGGCGAAGCTTCTTCTTCACCCCGTCGAAGCCTGTAACCCCAAAATTTCACCAATTCTTCATAATTTCCAGGGTAAACACTTAACCAAACCACTACCTCCATTCAACTAAGGGCCAACCAAACAATATTAATAATAAACCGACTCAACTAAGAGCAAAATAAGAAACATTAGCTACATACCTCAAGTGGGGCGTTACAATATCCAAAGGCGAGCTAATCAATCATGTCGTCCATTGACCTTAGCATTGAGAGATTATTTGAGGAGGGCTCCCTAATAGCTTTGGCTGGTCATGGGGAGAGAGCTCAGGATGAGCTTGCTACCAAAGTCCTTGAGAGGAGCGTAGGTAGTGACTGAAGTCTCGTGGAGTACGAGCGAGGAAGCCGCTGACGCGAGGCCTTTGCGATCATTTAGGTTTAGGAAAGACCCGACCTCGTCGATCACCTCAGAGAATCTTGAACGCATAAAGGAGAGTTATGCTACCCAAAACTCTCTTTGCATTCCAAAAGAGTTCTCGCAAAGAGATCCCCCCAAAAACTAGGTGGCGATCTCTGAGATCCTTTTGAGGTGTGGTATGTCCATCCCACCTCATACTTTCATTGTCGAAGTTTTGAATCATTTCAACATCACTTCCCTTCAGTTGATGGGGAATTCGTACATAATATTAGTAGTATGTACATAGCCTATATGTTGAAAAACATTGGCAAGTTGACTGTAGAAGAGCTCGTTGACTTGTACAAATTAAAAAAAAAAAAAAAGGTCAGGACCAAACCTATTACCTTTTCAAGGTGAGAGAAACCCATCTTAATGGATTGGTCGTAGTCCCTAAGCTAGGAAATTGGGACCCACGAATAATTTTTCTATTTTTAAGGGGTAACGACTCTTTTGCAAGTGAAGCCGGTGGGTATCCTTATCCTTCTGTTGTCGTTAAGTATCCACTGGTCGATTGCTAATTAAGTTTTGTCCTTTTTTGCAGAGAACATCGATCAACACTTCGTTGGTGATGACTATAGGAGGTGGTTATAATTTTTTAACGACCTGTATGTGAGTTATCGCGACGTGACCAAACTAATCACGCTTCCTTGCCTAATTCAATTTGGGTTTTGCCCAGAGTCTATGAATTTTCGGATGATCTTCAAAAAAGGTAAAAAGTGTGTTTTCTCATATTTTTCCCTTTTTCCTCCCATTGAATACTTGATGTGTTTTTTGTTCTTGCAGATATGAAGTATGCCAAAAAGCCTAAGAACTACAACCGGAAGATCTCGACCAATGCTATTGCAAAAAAGTAATCCGTAGCTTCCACTCAGTTGAGCAAGGTTGAACCAAAGTTGACCACTTTGTTTGCTGCCAAGAGGACTGGGCTAAGCATGAAGGAGCTCTAAGCTTGAAGAAACCTCTAACTGACCCTAAGGAAGTTACAAAGAAAATTGCCCCCAAGCTTTAGAAGAAAAATGTTACCGAGCTTAGGAAAGGCTTGAAAAAGATAGTGGTGGAGTCCCGTATTTTGGTGAAGGACTTGGCCAAAAAGAAAAGAATTCCAGTTGCTAAGGCTACCAAACCAATAAGCGGCCAAAAAGCTTCATCGTACGGTCGTGGTGACAAGGAAGAATCGGACGAGCTCGAGGCCAAAATAAATGAGCTACCTGAACACATCACTACGGGGGCCTCCATCTTAAGGAGCATAGTGTCAGAAAGGTTATACAATGACTAAAAGGGGATGCTCCCGCATGAGAGGCTTTCTCATGCTACGGGCACAATGACAAAGGTAAATTAGCTCGCTTCTTTCCTTTTTGATTCTTTTTTTTTTTTTTGTGGAATTATTCACCATTCTTTTTCTTCTTTTTAGACTTGCATGCTAGTCCAACTTCTCTGCCATGATAGCTTCGATACACTAGAAAATGCGACCAAGATTCAAGAAGAAGTGGCGAAGCTTAGTGAAGAAACACAGGAGGAGAATCGAAAAGAGAGTTTGCTGACAGTGCTAAGAGAAGAGCTTGATCAAGACAAAGCGAAGCAAGCCAAGGTCCTAGCTATCAAAGGAAAGAGACTTTGCTAACAAGCTTTCTTAGGTTGAAGCGTCTAATAGGTCGCTGACCAAAGAACGAAACCAACTACAAGTCCCCAACAACAAACTAACGTTCGAGCTTACACATGCTCATGGCAACCTCAAAGATGTGACAGACCAGTTGACATCTTGCAAGACTAACTTGGCAATTGTTTGTGAGGGCTATAATAAGGCAGTAGTGAATGTCGTTTAGCCAACGAATGAGGTTGAGACCCATGCTTAGGAAACGTTAGTGAACTTGGTAAAGCTCATGTGGGAGAATGATCCCTCGAGTGACTTCTCCTTCCTCCCTCCGAATTATCAAACGAAGGTTGAAAGGATGAAAGTTGAGGTTACGGGCTTGGAGCATGTTTATCCAGATGACTCTGAGTCCAATGGGGATTCAAGCGGTGATGTCCCGGGGGACAAATTCAATGTAACGCCCCACTTGAGGTACATGTAGTTAAGATTTGATGAATGGCTTGAATGTTTATTGATTTATCCTCATTTAAGTCTGTATGTTGTTGAAAGGGTGTATTTGGTTTGGTTGAATGATTGCCCTGAAAATTTGTAAGACTTGGCGAAATCTTGATGTTACAGTCTTCGCCGGGGTGAAGAAGAAGCTTCGCCGCGGCGATGAAGTGCTACATCCCGTGTAGCTGCTGTGAGTTTTCGCCGCGGCTGAATGTTTCCCTTGAGTTTTAGAGATTTTTTCCTTTTGGGATTCAATGACCATTCTACCCCTTATTAGTAGGAGAAGTGGGAGTGAAATGCAAGAAAATTGCATGGAGAATAGTTTGAATGGGGTTGTTTTTGCAAAGAATGAAAGGTCTTAGGTGGAATTTCAAAGAAGGAGCAAGGGTATATTGGGAAAGAGTGGAGAAAAGATAAGATATTAAGGGTTTAGCTTTAGAAACCCTTTCATTTGCTTCTTCACCACCGCCTCTTTCATCCTTCAATTCTCTCAAATTTTCATTCAATTTTCCAAGGATCTTTGAAGAGCTTTTGACTAAAAATTGTTACAAGTTGATCCTAAGCACTAAAAGGTGAGAATCCTTACTCTAGATGTAAGTTTTATTGTTGAAAGAGTAGGATCCTTATTGAGTTTGTATTGAAGGTTTAAGAGGAAGTATCAAGCCTTCAAGAGTAAAGAGCTTAAGTGGTTTCTCCTTGAGCTTAAGGTAAATCCACCTAAGTTGTGATTTGTATGATTGAATGATGTGTAGAGATTTTATATATGCTTAATGCTTGAATTTCTATGTTTGAAATGAGTTGATGAATTCATGAATGAGTTCAATGTTGTTGTATGAAAGAATTTCCACCATGAGTAGGGTGGATTGTGTGATAAGTTTTAGTAGAAGTATGGAGAGAATTAGAAGAATTTGAGAGGAATATTTGAAGTTTGTTTTCTTTGCAGGATGTTTTTATAGATATATTTTATGATTATGATAGTAGAAAGAAGTTGTTACATTTTGGTATTAGAGCAATGGTTTTGGGATGGGACAGTGTGTCATTCTCGCCGCTACGACGTGTCTTATCTGACCATTCTAGTTAAATTCTTTTCTTCTTAGTGGGTTATTGAAGTTGACGTGAGAATGGTTGTTTTGTAGATGAGACGTAGTAATAGAAAGAAGGGTAAGGGTGTGATGAATGAGGGAGAATCCTCTAACCCGCTGGAACAAACTCCCCCTACCCTTGATGCGACAATGATTCGACCCATTGTACAGCAGGTGTTAGCAAAGAGTCAGGGGAGAGTTGTACCGGAGAGAACTGGGACCCCTAGTAGAGTACCGCCAGTAAGGCAAGAGCGAGAAGGGTCGGTACCTCAGATAGTATAAAATCGAGTTGATCTGATTCAGGGGCTTGCAAGTCAACATCGGCCGCCAGAGTTTATGGGTACTAGGGACCCGTTAGAAGCAGAAGAGTGGTTTAAGTCCGTTGAACGGACGGTGGCCCTGTTTCCCATGAATGATAGAGAGAGAATTAGCTATGCTAGTTTCTTATTTCGGGGTGATGCCCGAATTTGGTGGGAATTATTGGAAGAGACTTATGACACGACAACCATGACTTGGGGAGATTTTAGAAGAGTGTTTGAGATCAAGTATCAAACGGTTGACCGGGTTCATGAGAAAATACAAGAGTTTATTAACCTGAAGCGGGGGATGAGTACAGTGAAGGAGTATTTAGTTCGATTCAACTCTCTTGCGAGGTTTGCACCCGGGATAGTGAGTACTCCCAAGTTGAGAAGAGAGAAATTTGTTCTCAAGTAGAGGTAAGAAATAGCCCGTGATGTTATGATAGGAGCTGAGCCCCCTCATACCTGTATGGAAGCACTAGATCAAGCTTTGAGAGCAGAGATTTATGTGAACAAGATGAGTTCTGAAGGGCCATCCATGATAGTACAGAATGAACAGCCCCCTACTCCGCAGAAAGAAAGAGTGGAGCTTGGGAGAAGTAGAGACATGAGGAACAAAAAGAAGTTCCAGCCAAAGAAGAATAGGGGCGAGTGGCAGAGTAAGCGGCCAAGAACTGCTGGAGTCACTCCGTGCCTTAAGTGTGGGAAGAATCATTTGGGGGAGTGTCTAAAAGTGTTCGGTCCGAATATCTGCTATAAGTGTCTCCAGCTAGGGCACCTAATGAAAGATTGTAAAGCTCCTCCTCCACCAGCACCACAGGTTTCTAGAGGCACGAATGCTAGGGTGTTTACCATGGCACATGGTGAGGTAGAGGCCAGTCCATCAGCTGCAACTGGTCAGTTATTCTTTCATACAGTTCCTCTTTATGCTTTAATAGATTCTGGAGCCACGCATTCTTTTATATCTCATGGGATGATAGAAAGATTAGGTCTGAAATCTGTCATGGTAGACCAACCCATTAGGATAGAGTTACCTGATGGGGTTAGTGTTTTGACCCGTGAGATGTTTCCAGGAGATTCCGTAGTGATTCATGGAAGAGAGCTGTTAGTTGATCTAATAGTGTTTGATATGCCTGATTTCGATGTGATTTTGGGTATGGATTTTCTAGGGAAATATGGAGTAGAAATTGACCGTCGAAAGAAGAAAGCAAGATTTAATCTTGATAGTGGAGATAGGTTTAGTTTCGGGGAGGGCTATCAATTGAGTATGTTGATCAGTAGCTTGAAAGCTAGAAAGATGTTGAGAAATGGGTGTTCAGGATATATTGCACATGTAATGCAAAGTGATGATGTTCCTCAGCCAGAAATTTAGAGGGCACCTGTAGTTCAAGAATTTCTGGATGTGTTTTCGGAAGAGCTACCAGGTTTACTTCCAGAGAGAGAGGTTGAGTTCAGTATTGAACTAGCACCCGGGACGGCACCAATATCGAGCTCCTTATCGAATGGCCCCTGCCAAGCTTCAGGAATTAAAGAAGCAACTCCAAGAGCTTTTAGATAAAGGTTTTATCCGACCAAGTCATTCTCCCTGGGGAGCTCCAATTCTTTTTGTGAAGAAGAAAGATGGATCTTTACCGATGTGTATAGATTACAGAGAGCTGAATAAGGTGACAGTGAAGAATAAGTACCCGCTACCTCGGATAAACGATTTGTTTGATCAATTAAAGGGAGCGGCAGTGTTCTCGAAAATTGATTTGAGGTCGGGGTACCATCAAGTGCGAGTGGCTGAGCAAGATATAGCTAAGACCGCTTTTCGTACAAGGTATGGGCATTATGAGTTTGTAGTGATGCCTTTCGAGTTGACAAATGCCCCAGCAGTTTTTATGGACTTGATGAACCGAGTATTTCACGATTGCTTGGATCAATTCATCGTGGTTTGCATTGATGATATCCTAGTTTACTCTAAGTCGAGAGAAGAGCATCAGGAGCATTTAAGATTGGTGTTACAACGATTGAGAGAAAAGAAGTTGTATGCTAAGTTTTCCATGTGTGAATTCTGGTTGAATCAAGTATTATTTCTGGGCCATACTATTTCTAGCAAAGGGATTTCAGTGGACCCTAGTAAGGTGAAGGCAATCCTTGAGTGGCAAAGGCCGAAAACAGTAAAAAGAAGTGAGAAGTTTCTTGGGACTAGCAAGCTATTACCAGCGTTTCGTAGCAGGGTTTGCCCAGTTGGCTAAGCCATTGACAGCTCTTACCAAGCAGAAAATTCTTTTTATATGGTCAACTGCTTGTGAAAAGAGTTTTCATGAGTTAAAGAAGAAGCTGACATCAGCTCCTGTTTTAGTGTTGCCTCCAGAGGGTGTAGATTATGATATTTTTACAGATGCCTCATTGCAGGGACTTGGTGCTGTATTGATGCAGTTAAGTAGGGTGATAGCTTATGCTTCTTGTCAATTGAAAGAGTACGAGACAAGATACCCCTACGCATGATTTAGAGTTGGCATCGGTAGTCTTTGCTTTGAATTTGGAGGCATTACCTTTATGGTGCAAAGAGTCATATCTACACCGACTATAAGAGTTTGAAGTATTTCTTTACTCAGAAGAAGCTAAATATAAGGCAGAGAAGGTGGTTAGAGCTAGTTAAAGACTATGAATGTGAGATTAAATATCAGCCATGGAAAGCTAATGTCGTAGCCGATGCATTAGTAGAAAAGCTCATTTATCCCGACTCACAAGACAGAGAGAGTTAATAGATGAGTTGTGTAAAGAACAGATTGAAGTGGTTCAAGGAGGGATTGCCAGGTTAGAAATTCAGTCTACCTTACTGGACGAAATTAGAAAAAAGCAAGTGGTTGATGAGTGGTGTCGGAAGTTCTTGCAAAGAGTGCATAAGAATGAGAGACCAGAGTTCCATCTGGTAGATGGTGTTCTCCGTTTCAAGAATTGGTTGTGTATTCCTCAGGTTAAGGAGTTGAGAGAGAGAATCCTTATGGAGGCTCATGACACACCCTACACTGCTCATCCTGGAGCAACCAAGATGTATCAAGATCTAAAGAAAGGCTATTGGTGGCCAAGTATGAAGAATGTTATTGCGGAATTTGTAGCTAAATGCCTGGTATGTCAACAAGTGAAAGCAGAACACCAAAGGCCATCAGGATTGCCTCAACCACTTAGTATTCTTGAATGAAAATGGGAGAGTATCTCGATGGATTTTATTGTAGGCCTCCCTAGAGTTTAGAGAGGATTTAATGCTATTTGGGTGATTGTTGATAGATTGACAAAATCAGCCCATTTTCTTCCGGTCAAAGAGAGCACTACTTCGGATCAGCTAGCCCGGATTTACATTAGAGAGATAGTGAAACTTCATGGGGTACCCAAGACAATAGTATCAGATAGGGATTCCAGATTTGTCTCCACTTTCTAGACGAGCTTACAGAGGAACTTGGGCACTAGATTGGCTTTTAGTACCGCCTACCATCCGCAAACTGATGGACAGACATAGAGAACAAATCAAGTGCTTGAGGATATGTTACGAGCTTGCTGTATGGATTATAGAGTATCCTGGCATAAGATGTTGCCCTTAGTGGAGTTTGCTTACAATAATAGTTATCAGTCTACAATTAAGATGGCACCTTTTGAGGCCTTGTATGGTAGACAATGTAGGTCTCCACTACATTGGGATGAGATAGGTGAGAAAGATGAGTTGAATTTAGCTATTGGGCCAGAGATGACTCAAAAATTGATTGAAGATATGAGGTGATTAGAAGCGAGAATGCAACAAGCCCAAGATAGACAGAAAGGTTATGTTGATTTGAAGAAAAGAAGTTGAATTGAAGTGGGTGATAAAGTTTTCTTGAAAGTTTCCCCCTTTAAGCGGGTAATGCGGTTTGGAAATAAAAGGAAGCTAGCACCGAGATTCATTGGTCCATTTGAAGTGTTGCAACGAGTTGGGAAAGTAGCCTACAGATTGGCACTACCACCTAGCATGGACAAGGTGCATGATGTTTTCCATATCTCGATGTTACGGAAGTATGTAAGTGATCCCTCCCATGTATTGAGCACAGAGGATGTAATTGTAGAAGAGAATCTCGTGTATGAGGAGCGTCCAGTTCATATTTTGGACCGGAAGATTAACGAGCTCCGGAATAAGAGTATTCCTTTAGTGAAAGTCCTCTGGAGAAACCATAAAGTTGAAGAAGCTACTTGGGAGACTGAGCAAGACATGCAAAATCGTTACCCGGAGTTATTTGTCTGAATTTCAGGGACGAAATTCTTTTTTTTGGGGGAGAGATTTATAACGCCCCACTTGAGGTACGTGTAGTTAAGATTTGATGAATAGCTTGAATGTTTGTTGATTTATCCTCATTTGAGTCTGTATGTTGTTAATATTGCTTGGTTTACCCTTAGTTGAAAGGGTGTATTTGGTTTGGTTGAGTGATTGCCCTAAAAATTTGTAAGACGTGGCGAAATCTTGATGTTACAGTCTTTGCCGGGTGTTTTCGCCGCGGCTAAATGTTTCCCTTGAGTTTTAGAGATTTTTTCCTTTTGGGACTCAATGACCATTCTACCCCTTATCAGTAGGAGAAGTGGGGAATGAAATGCAAGAAAATTGCATGGAGAATAGTTTGAATGGGGTTCTTTTTGCAAAGAATGAAAGGTCTTAGGTGGAATTTCAAAGAAGGAGCAAGGGTATATTGGGAAAGAGTGGAGAAAAGATGAGATATTAAGGGTTTAGCTTTAGAAACCCTTTCATTTGCTTCTTCACCACCGCCTCTTTCATCCTTCAATTCTCTCGAATTTTCATTCAATTTTCCAAGGATCTTTGAAGAGTTTTTGACTAAAAATTGTTGCAAGTTGATCCTAAGCACTAAAAGGTGAGAATCCTTACTCTAGATGTAAGTTTTATTGTTGAAAGAGTAGGATCCTTATTGAGTTTGTATTGAAGGTTTAAGAGGAAGTATCAAGCCTTCAAGAGTAAAGAGCTTAAGTGGTTTCTCCTTGAGCTTAAAGTAAGTAAATCCACCTAAGTTGTTATTTGTATGATTGAATGATGTGTAGAGATTTTATATATGCTTAATGCTTGAATTTCTATGTTTGAAATGAGTTGATGAATTCATGAATGAGTTCAATGTTGTTGTATGAAAGAATTTCCACCATGAGTAGGGTGGATTGTGCGATAAGTTTTGGTAGAAGTATGGAGAGAATTAGAAGAATTTGAGAGGAATATTTGAAGTGTGTTTTCATTGCAGGATGTGTGATGATTTAAAGGAGTTGAACTCCTATTTTGGATGATTAAGAAAGAAGTATCATTAAAAATTAGAATAGAGTTTATGTATGCACACATATTGTTTGATGAAATGTCTAAAAGAAGCTTTTGATGAAATATCTAAAAGAAGCTTGAGTAGAAGTAGAGAACCTTACTTTATGCAACATAGCATATTTGCATGTCATGAATGCATATAAGAAAGATTTTAGGCATGAGTCATCCATATGCATATGTTTAATTGAGTAATCACATGAGAAAGAAATATGAGAAATGAGAAAGAAACACTCTATGAATAGAGATAAAGAAAAGAACTAATTCTCTTAGAATAAAGAGAAAGAAAGAACTAGCACTAGAGAATAAAATGATTATTAAGTGCTACAGAAAAGAAAAGAAAATAGGTCGTGCGATGGGGAACCCGTGAGTGTAGAGTTACCCGCATGTAAACCGCCATGAGAGAGAGAGCGGTCTCCACCATGAGAGCGGAATGAGAATAAGAAACAGAATTTGTATAGCCGTGAGAATACATGCGGATGAGGGCTATACACGAGAGAGAGTATATTCACATGACCAAGGGTTCCGAATCTATGCATCGACCAAGACCGGCAAAGAATAAGAATAAGAATAAGAATAAGAAAAGAATAGAAAGAAAATTCATTGTTATGCTTTAATATCTCGTCCATGCATGGTTATGATATTCTCCATGGGTGATGAGAATAGAAAGAAAGAAAAAAATAGTAAGAACTAGAATTAGAGAAAGTGACAAGAGTACGAAAAGAATTAATGAGTAATGCACGGGGATTATAGCGTAGAAGATTTACTTACTGAGCATCTTTGTGCTCACTCCATTGTTTTTATTTGTTGTACATGACATAGGTGAGGATCTGGTCGGATGGACGTCGGGAAGCGGGGAGACTTGACTGCACTGTCCACTGTCTTTTTTAGAGTCTTTTGTACAAATGATGTTGTCCTATGTAAAGAATGTATTTATTAAGTAAAGAAAATTTTTTCACCCTACCTTTTTGATAAATATACTTGTCTATTTATAGATATATTTTATGATTATGATAGCAGAAAGAAGTTGTTACAATAAAACAAGAGGATATCAGCTTGCTTACTCCAACCTCCGTCCTAATTGAAGCTCTCGAGACTGCTAAGGTTGCTCTCGTCTTAGATGAGCCAATAAAGGACCCTCCTGCAACTTCTGTCGACACGACCCACAAATTTTTTGGCCTAACCCACAACTTGTGTCGTGCCATGTGGGCTACGGATTTGGCATGTGCCCCGGTACAGCACGACACGACCTACGAATTTAAAAAAATAAGAAAAATAAAAAAATAAATGTAGCCATTTTTTTTTTCTTCAATTTTATTACCAAGCCTCACTTTTGGCTGAGGAAAGCCGTGGAACAACACTGGAAAACCAACTGGAAAACTTCAACCTCAAAACGAAACCAAACAACCAAAAAAAGGAAGAAACCATCAAGAACCAGACTCCCAAACTCAAGTTAACCGCCTGAGCTGAGGCAAACCCGCCTTGTCCATCCGAAGCATGCCTTTCAACTCCTTGGGTAACGACTTAAACTCCAGAAATGTGATAGAATTACCCTCCTCTCCCCGTTGAGCGAGGAAGTCAGCTGCAGTGTTCCCTTCGCGGAATTGATGAGTGATGGTGAAATGCACCTCTTAACTTGACAAAAGCTCATCCCGGTAGTCCCATAAATACCAAGCCGTGCACTTGCGACTACTCAACCAGAAACAACCAAAGTGGAATCACTCGATATTCAAGCGACTAAAACTCGGCTCCTTACAGAGAAACACCCGCAATCAACGCTTTCAATTCAGCTTCATTATTAGTTCCCCTGCGAAATAAGAAGAAAAAGCCCTTTAAAGTTCCCTAGCGTATCTCGAATGACACCTCCTCCCCCTACGCTTGCCCTGGATTGCCGGCCCTTAAGAATCGCCATCAATATTCAGTTTAATCCACCTCCGGCCGGTTTCCTCCAATAAACCGGCTTGAATATTCCGTGACCTCCCCACATAACGCATTTCAAGATCCTGTAGTATAACCTCATCCCTCGCAGATATCGGCCACTGTTTCACCATCAGAGAGGATATTTTACGTATCCAAACTCTCACTGCCAACCATACACTTTCCGCTGATTCAGCTGAATTTTCCATGCGAGCTTTGCAATGACATCTCCAGAGGCGCCAGGAAATGATAGAGGGAATGAGACCGAGAAGGACCCCTCTGTGGCTCGACTTCGTTGCCGCATTAAACCACTGCATTACCGTTAACCACCAAGGAAGACCCTGAACATAATTCATACCCAGCATGATGGCTGCCTTTTTCCATACCTCTGCCGCAATACTCCCATTACAAAGAACATGATTTAATGTTTCAATGTGTCCCTGAGCACAGCAATTACACCGAGATGCCAACGGGATTCCAAGCCTTTGCACCCGAGAGTCCAGCGCTAACCCATTAAACCGAGCTTTCCACATGCATACAGAGATTTTTCGCGGAAGATAGTGATGCCAGATCCAGCCCATGCCAAGATGCTCAGTTCCTTTCACACGTATAAGGTCCCATGCAGAAGCCGACGTGAACACTCCCTTAACCTCTGGTTTCCAAATGGTAATATCCGTACCCACCTTACCAGCCACCACTCCATTCATAATTTCCTCTGTTTTGTTTATACCCACAAGATCCACCAGAACATTCTCATCCCAAGAACCATCAATCCAAACATCTTTGATCTTGAGCTGAGAGGGCCCTGATTCACGACTAGCACCTAAAGGTCCACTTGCCAGCCACCTATCAAACCAAAATGAAGAACTGCCCTCTCTAACCTTAACAAGCACATTTTCGGCCACTTCAGGAAACACCTTCATAATAGACTTCCAGAAACGGGAAGCATTTCTTCTGGTTTCAGCTAAAAAAATGTGGCCGTGTTTCACATATTTTGCCCGGAAGAACTTGGTCCAAAGGTTATCAACAGTAACCAATCTCCAAGCGAATTTCATGTGAAGTGCCCGCTGCACCTCATGAAAATTCCTGATGCCAAGACCCCCTTCCTTGTATGGTTTGCATATCCTATCCCAAGCACACCACTTCATTTTTTGTTTCCCATTCGTATCACCCCAAAAAAATGTCGCCATCAGAGAATTAAGTCTACTAAAAACCTTCATTGGCACATTTAAAACTGCCAAGAGATGTGTTGACATACATGCTAACACATGTTTCATGAGAGTAAGCCTACCACGTTGAAAGAAAGTTTTGACTTCCAACCAGCAATTCTCCTCGACTTTCTCCACGAGCGGTTCCAAATGCCTAGGCGTAAGTCGACCTGAAACCATGGGGACACCCAAATAAGTGACCGGAAACTTTCCTTCCACAAAGCCCGTCGTTCGCATTAGCATACGTCTTCGGGCTAACGTAATGGACTTTGAGAAATAGACAGCCGATTTTTCCTTATTGATAAGCTGCCCTGACCACTTCTCATAAACTTCCAAAATATTTAACAGTCGTTGAACAGAACGTTTACCCCCATTCACAAACACTAAGAGATCATCAGCATAGAGAAGGTGAGATTGTAATTGTAGCCATTGTAATTGTGAGCCAGCCACAAAGGCATAACACGACACGACCTTACCGGGCCATGGGCCGTAAGTTGTTGTTGTTTGTCACGACATCGCACGACCCATGGCATGGTGGGATGTGAAAATTTTGGCAATGACAGACATACAAAGTTTAATCCTTTGCAAGTGCACGAGTCCCAATCTGACAAATTGCATGAGTAAGTCGATCCCACAGAGGAGGTGCTCTTGTGATCCTAGAAATTATGCCTTGATGAAAGTAACAAGAATTGAAATAAAGAAAACATATAAACAACAATAAAGTAAATCTAAATCTAACTGTATACAAAGAATCCTAGGGCTCTAACTTCATCATAATTATCAGGCTATGTGTTCATCATCAAACTATCATTCTCCCCACTCTATTCTAGGGATCATACATCATCAGCTTCAACCTAGTACTTTCATCATTCAAACTAGCTAGTGGCGTATGGCCTAGTCTAAACAATGAAGGAACCAATTTGCATAGACACAAATCATCCGTTCACAGAGCTAATCAAGATAGGCACGACGTCTCTCCTTTCTAAGGTATTACTGCGGCCCTTCAAAATAACCTAGTGTTTCCATCAACTAAACTAGCTAGTGGCATATAGCATAGTCTAGTAACGAAAACCCATTAAGTGCAACACGATCTTAAAGACAATAACCAATGTATACCCGAGTAGGGCTACAATGTTAGAGTAGATGCCCTAGAGCCAATCAATTATTGTAGAATTGACTCTTTGTAATAATGTTCATTAATCAATAAAAGACATTTTATTCTATATCGCGTAAATCATTATTATTGCAATATGTATTGATATATGTCCTTAGAATGGTATAACCGTGACGAGGGTATCAAGTATTTCAAATCTTGATAGTGAAAACCCTATGAGTACATATGGTGGCCATTCTAGAAACGTCCATAACCCCAATATTATTCTGAAGTAAGGGCACAGATAATACGGTAAGGCTATCATAGTGTTGAACGACCTTGTCGAAAGGCAGTGACTAATCTCACTTGTCAAGGTTGTTTGGTGACAACCTGGTGCAATACATGGGTGCTTGTTGTAGGCGAATACACCGCAGCAAGTTCACTAGACAGACCCACCAGAGGATTCCATCTGGATGGTGACCCTAGTGTCTATGGAACAAATCCTCTAACAAATGGTGGTACATGTATCCTTAGACTTGAGATCATCGGAGCGCCTTGTGCAACGATTGGTGCAGTTTGACACTAGCCTAATGCAATTCTATTCAGAGCTGTCAATACGATGGTGATTGGCTGCATTGAGGAGTGTATCAAAACTATGGTGGATAGACAGAGGATTCATCACTCCCGGGTACAAGAGAAGTTATCTCACAACGCAATTCAATATATGGCAATGACACTAAAACTATGGCCATAGTGGGATTGAGTTGTTGCATTATCTGGATTATAATACAGGTCATTGGTCTAGAAACTGAATACATAATATCGAGAGTAACCAAAGGTTAACATTATTTCTATGCCTTTGTCTCGTCGAGATAACGTATGATGAAAGGATCGAATTGTACGGTAACCATATCGTTGATAGGTAGCTACTTTGCTGAATCCGAATCTATCAGGTGGCCATGATGCCTTGCTAAGGGCCAATCTTGGTCTGTGTATAGTGAGACGATTAATTGGTGTTAATCGCGATATTATACACTACTAGTATGATGAGAAGCCTATGGGTCACACACATAGAAGATAATTTAAGACTCAGGAAGAAAGAAGGGCATTTTCGTCTTTCTAGGCAAAAAGGTATTTTGGTAATTCACAATGCAATTAAATTTGCTGAGGTCATAGCCTTTATTTAATTTATTAGAAAAATTAAATCAGTGAAATTACGTTTAAATATGTGTTCACATATATTTAATTAAACCATCATTATTGTTAAATGTTAATATATAGATTAAATATATATTAATTGATTTTAATTGAGATAATGATGAAATAAAAATAAATATCGAATTGGGAGTGTTTGGTAACATGGGGTGTTTCGGTTGGAGCCCAAGCCTATTCCATATGGGAATAGGGCAACTAAGTTTTCAATATAAAAGAAAAGAGTTATTTGTAAAAAAGTATTAATTGATTCACTGTTCATTTTCTCTTTGAAAACAAAAACACATAAGCCCCATATTTCCTCTCCCACGGCAGAATTCATTTTTGCCTAAATTCAATCTATTTGATTTTTCTTCTTTAATCTTAAAGCTAAGAGGGATCTAGCAAATCCCTTCTTAGTTCTTTGTGATTGTCTTCGTGTGGACTACGTCGGTTCGATCCTATACTTGGGTCGGTAGCAAAAACGTTCAAAGACAAATTTGGAGGAGCCTCCAAACGTGCGTATGTTTTTCTAAACTCATGATTAATTTTTCTGCAGATTCTTATTATGATAAACTTGTAAAATTATACCGACCGTTTCCTAACAGTGGTATCAGAGCTTAGGGTACCAAATTTTACAGTTTTTATATGGATGGTTGATAACATGTATTTGATGATATTATGTTGCCTTATAGAATCTGCCTTAAAAGCATGTTTTAAGAAATCTATTAATCCATTGATTTTAATTTGTTGATGATCTGCAAATTTGGAATAATGGTTGATGGATTTTTGATGGAATCAGTGTGTATGATTGATTGAAAAATCTGTTTGGAGTGTATATGGTTTTTGTATGAATAGATCCCGGAGCTAGAGATCGTGTATGCTCGCCCACGGCGATCTAACCCATCGCTGCGGCAAGCGTTATTCGCGCTCATCTTGGTGACGAAACCGCGCGCCGCGACGATATAACCCTGTCGCCGAGGCTGATCGTCCCATAGCGTGGATGTCAAGGCATAACAAACGCACACCACGACAATCTAACTCATCGCTGCAGCGCACTTCCGAGTGCCTAGGGGCTAAAATGTAAAGTTCTATAAATTGTCGGGGGTAAAATGATTAACCCACAAATTTCAAAAAATTGATTGTTTTTGAAATATATGATATGTACTTGTTTGTATGTTGCATGGTGCCAGTACATGAGCCTTAGACCTAAGGGTGAATGTTTTAAATTATTTTGGGTATGTATGGTTGTAAATTTATTAAATAGGGCCCGCATGTCCTGCCTTTCTACTCTCATTCCCCTCGAATGTAAATCGAGGTTTCTAAATTTATTGATGTAAAGAATTTGTATAATTATTTTATTGTAAATTCATAATGATATTTTTGTAATGTACTTGAAGACGGAGTAAAGGACGAGGCAACCATACTTGAAGACTCAAGATGTTTATTACAGGACCCCTAGGTGACCCACCAATTCCTCTAGGCTCGAGGAAATCGGTTTTAGTTGGGCCATGTACCGGCATGTTTTAATATTGTGTTTAGAATGCATGCTAAGGTTGAATGTTGAATAACATGCCAAACAATGTCATTCTAACAAAGATAATAATATGGTGAGACATTAAATAAAAACCCTCAATTAAAGTATATTAAGTCACGTATGCCTTCCATCATCATGGTTTTAATCAAACCACTATCCATCAAAACCTTGTTCCCCAAAGCAAAGGCTACACTTCTACCAGTGGGAGGTTAAAATGCATTGGAGTTTTCCTTATTAGTAATGGGTCAACTTAAAATGACGGTTTTGCTTGTTCGCCAAAGCGAAGGTTGATAAACGCGTCATAGGCATAGTAGAGCAGTACACATATTGTGTGTATGTGGTGACATGTAGTGTCCACTCTCCTGATACTGAGAATCACACTTGAGGACAATGGTTGGAGCCATTGGATTGTGTGATTGGCTTGTTGGCTTTTTCACATTTGAGGTTAATAGTAGGAGCTATCAACTGGTATGGATTAAGTTTGTTGGCCTACCTAATCAACTCATTTTGGCTTGTTTGCTAAAGCGAAGGTTTGAAATGGGCAGGATGGGATCTCGGTCCACTAGGAAAGTCAACAAACTTTTTTGAGTTAATAGTGAGGGCTATGGACTTGAGTAAAATAGTGGGAGCATCGTTTAATAAAAGACCATATTAAATAATAATGAACTTTATAATGACTTTATTTTTTTGCAATTGTAGATTCACCAAAATGAGCATTATGAACCTGCGACCGATAATCGAGAAAGAAAACAGTTTGGATGGATCCAATTTCTAAGACTGGTATCGTAATCTTCGGATTATACTTAAGTTAGAAAAGAAATTGTATTTCCTTGAAAAGCCATACATGGCTGAGCCTGATGCTGATGCCACTCAGGAAGTTAATTATACTTATCAAAAGTTCCTTGACGATGCTGATAGCGTTCAATGCTTGATCTTAGCATCGATGACACCTATGTTGCAAAAGCAACATGAGAATATGGATGCTTCTTCCATTATTCTACACTTCAAGGAGCTTTACAAAACAAATGCTCGACATGAGAGGTACAAGGTGTCGAAAGCACTGTTTGGGAGTCGTCCGACTAAGGGAGCCCAAGTTGGTCCTCATGTGCTCAAGATGATCAGCACATAGATAGGCTTGAGACTTTGGGATGCGGCTTGGATGCAGAATTACAAATGGATTTAATTCTACAATCCTTGCCTGACTCTTATGCTCATAATGAATTTCAATATGAACATTATGGAGAAAACCTTGTCAGAACTTCTGAACATGTTGAGGATTGCAGAGCAAGACTTGAAAAAGTCCAAGCTGTTTTACTGGTTGCTGCCAATAAAGCAAAGGGTAACGGCAAGGGTAAGGCCAAAGCCAAACTCAAGCCCAAGCCCAAATGACAGGTTGCTCTTGGGCCTGAAAGTGGCATAGGGAAGGGCAAGGTAGTCTGCTTCTTTTGTGGCAAGCTTGGCCACTGGAGGAAACACTGCAAGGCTTTCCTCGCAAGCAAGAAGAAGTCAGAGGCTACGACTTCAGGTATTTTTATGATTGAGATTAACTTCTCTCCCTCAACATCTTGGGTCATTGACACAAGATGTGGTACTCACATTTGTACTGATGTGCAGGGGCTAAAGCAGAGTATAGTGCTTGCTAAGGGAGAGGTGGACCTACGAGTTGGAAATGGAGCACATGTGGCTGCATTGGCTGTAGGGACTTATTGTTTATCTTTGCCTACAGGCTTGTTATTGGAACTACATAACTGTTATCACGTATCTTCAATTTCTAGAAATATTATTTCAGTATCCACTTTGGATAATATGGGGTATCATTTTGAGATATCTAATGCTTTAGTTTGAATGGTATTCTATTTGGAATTGCAAGGTTATATAATGGATTATATGTTCTTGATTTAAACAATAAAGATATTCTCAATATTGAAACCAAGAAAGTTAAACATAGCGATCAAAACCAGACATACTCTGGCACTATAGATTGTGTCATGTTAATAAGACCCGCATTGCAAAACTTCAAAAGGATGTAGTTTTTGACCCTTTTGACTTTCAGTCATTTGAGGTATGCGAGTCATGCCTGTTAGGCAAGATGACCAAGTCTCCTTTCATAGGACAAGGTGAAAGAGCTACTGAGCTGTTAAGCATCATCATAATGATCTGGTCCACTAACAGTTGAGGCAAGAGTGGATATTCATACTTCGTCATATTTACTGATGATTTCAGTAGATATAGTTATGTCTACCTTATGAGACATAAATCTGAAGCCTTTGATAAATTCAAGGAATTTAGGAATGAAGTATAGAATATGTTGGGCAAAAGTATTAATGCTCATCGGTCGGATCGAGGAGGTGAATACTTAAGGTCAGGGTTTTTAGAGTACCTGAAGGAATGTGGGATAGTATCACAACTCACCCCTCCTTATACACCCCAACACAATGGAGTATCTGAAAGGAGGAACAGGACCTTACTTGACATTGTTAGGTCCATGATGAGTTTTAGTGATTTACCTACATTGTTCTAGGGTTATGCCCTAGAGACTGCGACACATGTTTTGAACCGTGTGCCATCAAAGTTTGTAAATAAGACTCTATATGAGCTATGGAGTGGGTGAAAGCCTAACTTGTCTTATCTAAGGATTTCGGGTTGCGAAGCTTATGTTAAGAAATTGACTTCGAACAAGCTGGGCCCAAAATCCTGTAAATGTATATTTGTGGGGTATCCAAAGGAGACCAAGGGATACTATTTCTACCACCCAGAAGAGCGCAAAATTTTTGTTGCTCGATCTGGTGTCTTCCTAGAAAAAGAATATTTTCTAAGAAGTACTAGTAGGAGAAATGTAGAACTTGATGAAGTTCTAGAACCACAAGATATACTAGATGAAGGACAAGATAATGTGCCACAGGAAGTGGTTGAGCATCATGAGGAGGTTACTCCATAACTTATGGATCAAAGTGAACCACCTCAGGTAGCACAGGAGCTACATAGATCTGGGAGAGTATGCCATGAGCCCGAGAGATACGATTATCTCGTGACTCAACATGGTAACGTACTAGTCTACCAAGACGATGAACCTAGAACTTACGAAGACGCTATATCGGATCCAGAATCCATTAAATGACTTGAAGCTATGAAATCTGAGATGGACTCCATGTACCAGAACCAAGTGTGGTCTTTGGTGGAACCACCTAAAGGGATAAAACCCATAGGGTGTAAATGGGTCTTCAAAAAGAAGACTGACATGGATGGCAAGGTGCATACTTATAAAGCATGACTGGTTGCCAAAGGTTTCAAACAAATTCATGGCATTGACTATGAAGAAACCTTTTCGCCGGTTGCCATGATTAAATCCATCTAGATTATGCTTGCGATTGTTGCATATCATGACTATGAGATTTGGCAAATGGATGTCAAAACTATTTTCCTGAATGGAAACATTGAGGAGGATGTGTACATGACACAACTTGATGGTTTCGTTCTTGATAGTCAAGCTAATAGGATATGCAAGTTGCAGAGATCCATATATGGACTCAAGCAAGCTTCAAGGAGCTAGAACATTTGTTTGGATGAGGCCGTAAAAGAATCTGGATTTATCAAGAACGAAGATGAGCCTTGTGTTTGCAAGAAAGTGAGTGGGAGCGCAATAGTATTCCTAGTGTTGTATGTCGATGACATACTTCTAATTGGGATGATATACTGAACTTGCAGTCGGTAAAGACTTGGTTATCCAAGTGCTTCTCCATGAAGGACTTAGGGGATGCAGCCTATATGCTTGGTATAAAGATCTATCGTGATAGATCGCGTAGGTTGCTTGGCCTAAGTCAGAGTGCATATATTGACAAAGTATTGAAAAGATTCAATATAGGAGAATCCAAAAAAAGATTTCTTCCGATGTCACATGGTGTTTATCTCTCTAAGGAATTGTGCCCTAAAACACAAGATGAGAGGGATAGGATGAAGAGGATCCCATATGCATCAGCAATTGGATCATCATGTATGCCATGTTATATACTCGAATTGATGTCTCATGTGCTTTGAGCACTTGTAGAAGTTATCAACTGGATCCAAGCGAGCGTCTCTGGTTGGTTGTAAAGAATATTCTTAAGTACCTGAAGAGGACTAAGATATGTTTTTTGTTTATGGAGGAGAAGATGAGCTCACTGTATGAGAATACAGTGATGCTAGTTTCCAAGCGGACAAAGATGATTATCGATCGTAATCAGGGTTTGTATTTTGTCTCAATGGTGACGCAGTGAGCTGGAAGAGCTCTAAGTAAAGCACTGTAGCAAATTCTACAATGGAAGTTGAGTATATTGCATTGTCAGATGCGGCCAAGGAGGCAGTCTGGATTAAGAAGTTCATTAGTGAACTTGGTATGGTCCCACGATTTTTGATCCTATAGACATCTATTGTGACAACAATAGAGCAATTGCTCAAGCCAGAGAACCACGGTCTCATCAGAAGTCCAGACACATACCCAAACGATTCCATCTCATCAGAGAGATAGTTGAGAGGAAAGACGTGCAGATTAGTGAAGTGCATACTTACGACAATCTCGCAGATCCATTAACAAAGCCTTTGTCGTAGTAGAAGCTTGAAAGGCACTTGAGATCATTTGGTATTAAATACATGAATGATTGCCTATAGTGCAAGTGGGAGATTGTTAGAGTAGATGCCCTAGAGCTAATCAATTATTGTAGAATTGACTCTTTGTAATAATGTTCATTAATCAATAAAAGGCATTTTATTCTATATCGCATAAATAATTATTATTGCAATATGTATTGATATATGTCCTTAGAATGGTAGAACCATGACAAGGGTATCAAGTGTTTCAAATCTTGATAGTGAAAACCCTATGAGCACATATGGTGGCCATTTTAGAAACGTCCGTAGCCCCAGTATTATTCTGAAGTAAGGGCACTCATAATACGGTAAGGCTATCATAGTGTTGAACGACCTTGTCGAAAGGCAGTGGCTGATCTCACTTGTCAAGGTTGTTTGGTGACAACTTGGTGCAACACATGGGTGCTTGCTGTAGGCGAATACACCACAGCAAGTTCACTGGACAGACCCACCAGAGGATTCCATCTGGATGGTGACCCTAGTGTCTATGGAACAAATCCTCTAATGGATGGTGGTACATGTGATCCTTAGACATGAGATCACCAGAGCGCCTTGTGCAACGATTGGTGCAGTTTGACACTAGCCTAACGCAGTTCTATTCAGAGTTGTCAATACGGTGGTGATTAGCTGCATCGAGGAGTGTATCAAGACTATCGTGGATAGACAGAGGATTCATCACTCCCAGGTATGGGAGAAGTTATCTCACAGTGTAATTCAATATATGGCAATGACACTAAAACTATGGCCACAGTGGGATTGAGTTGTTGCATTATCTGGATTATAATACAGGTCATTGGTGTAGAAATTTAATACATAATATCGAGAGTAACTGAAGGTTGACACTATTTCTATGCCTTCGTCTCGTCGAGATAACGTATGATGAAAGGATCGAATTGTACGGTAACCATATCGTTGTGAGTAGCTACTTTCTTGAATCCAGAATCTATCGGGTGGCCATGATGTCTTGCTAGGGGCTAATCTTGGTTTGTGTATAGTGAGACGATTAATTGGTGTTAATCGCGATACTATACACTATCAGTATGATGAGGAGCCTATGGGTCACACACATAGAGGATAATTTAAGACTCAGGAAAAAAGAAAGGTGTTTTCGTCTTTTTAGGTGAAAGGGTATTTTGGTAATTTCACAGTGTAATTAAATTTGCTGAGGTCATAGCCTTTATTTAATTTATTAGAAAAATTAAATAAGTGAAATTACGTTTAAATATGTGTTCGAATATATTTAATTAAATCATCATTATTGTTAAATGTTAACATATAGATTAAATATATATTAATTGATTTTAATTGAGATAATGATGAAACAAAAATAAATATCTAATTGGAAGTGTTTAGTAACATGGGGTGTTTGGATTGGAGCCCAAGCCTATTCTATATGGGAATAGGGCAACAAAGTTTTCAATATAAACGAAAAGAGTTATTTGTAAAAAGTATTAATTGATTCACTGTTCATTTTCTCTTTGAAAACAAAAACACAGAAGCCCCATATTTCCTCTGCCACGGCATAATTCATTTTTGCCTAAAATCAATCTATTTGATTTTTCATCTTTAATTTCAAAGCTAAGGAGGATCTAGCAAATCCCTCCTTAGTTCTTTGTGATTGTCTTCGTGTGGACTACGTCGGTTAGATCCGACACTTGGGTCGATAGCAAAAACGTTCAAAGAAAATTTTGGAGGAGCCTCCAAACGTGCGTATGTTTTTCTAAACACATGATTAATTTTTCTACAGATTCTTATTATGGTAAAACTGAAAATTATACCCTTGATCTTGGCTCTATGGGAACGATCCTTGTGTTATGTTTTTTTTTTTTTTTTTTTCCGCTGCGGATATGGACCGTTTCCTAACAAACAAATCAATCATTCCACACCCAATCTTGTCTCATACAATCAATTAACTAACATCAAGGTTGATCAAGCCCTAATATCAACTAAAGATTGAATTATGCAATGGATGAATCTAGAACATAATTGAATGGATCAAAGAAATAGAATAACAATAAAACACAAGCCTTCAATTAGATTACATCAAATCCCCCAAAAACAAAACACATGGTGTGCTGTCGTAGGCACCCAAGATTAAAACCCTAAAAATACACGTAGTAGTGTGAGTAGGGATCGTTCCCACGGAGAGTGTCTAGTCGAGTTTTATGTTACGTGAACCAGTATGGGGGGGATTTGAGTAAAAATAAAAACAATTGCAGGAAAAGAAATTCAACCTAAATTACCGAACTCAATCAAATTAACGAAACTTGGTCTAAGTCAACATCCACCATCGGAATCTTACAACTGATCATTGATGCAAAAAGAAATCAATTCTTACTCTGAGTATTCACCGTTGGAACTATTTTCCTATCTCTCCTTAGCTGTAGTTAATTAGGAAACAAGCAATCTAATTAATCTTACTACTAAACAACCCTAGACAAGCGCTAAAGAATTAATCTAGTGGCAGCCTTAAGAACTAGAGAGATCGATGAAGCTAAACAACACAAACTCAAGTGGTTGTATTTACTTTAGTTGAATGTTCTTCTTAAGACTTAATAATTCCTGACGAAGCAAATTCTTAAACCCTAATTGCTTCACAAGTTAAAGGGATCAAACAATTACGGATTTGATATCTAACTTAGCAGTAGATTGCACCAAAAAATAAACTAGCAGGGCTCCTAGTAATTAAATGCAACAATCATATGAAAATATGCATAGAAGAACATCCAATACTCAAAACATAAATTGAACACTAAAAACAGATAGATCTCACAGTTTTGTTGATTCCGAGGCCTCCGTCTCCTTTGACCAAGTGATGAAAGTTTAGCCACTCATGGCTATCACGAAAATCAAAAGAGAAAATTGTAGAAGAGAGGCGTGTGTGTGTTCTCAATCTGATCTCTCTCTCCTTTTAAATATATCCCATTCAAATCTTTTAATCCTACTAAATCTCTTAAAAATATTCTAATATCCTAAAATAACATTTATCCTAATCTGATTCTGATTAATTGAAAATAAAATAAAGTCCTAAAAAAAATAGGAAAGTGATGTTTCCAGCTGTAACTTGCGTGCAAAAGGTATTCAAATCTTCCAATAATAAACTGCCTAATTGAATTACATGACAAAGCGGAATGTTCTAGAACGTCAGCAGTGCAGGTGCGTCCACTTCAAGCCCGATTAAAACCTTGATGCAGCATGTATTTCTCCAAACTCAAAACATAAAAGTTGTAGATCTATTTCTTAGAGTTTCACATAATTTTGAATCATCTCAATCGGAGCTCGGATGAGAGAGTTATGCCCAGATTACGAAGCGATGCCAAAACTGTCCGAATTCACCTAATTAGTTCCGTTTTGCATTTAACGCCTCCATTTGCATCCTAAATCAAAATAGAATAATAATGAGTACATTTAGGCAACAAATAAGTATAAAAGACTAGACATTAAGAGAGGGGAGGGGGTGTGGGCGTAAATATGTCATTTTTCATTCTCATCAAATTCCCCCACACTTAGGTTTTGCACGTCCTCGAGCAAAGTAATTCAAACAAACACTACACTACACTCAAGTCATATCAAGAACACCATCATGATGCAAAGCAACAATATTTAATCCATGCATATTCATACCTAACTTAGGCAGCAACAAAATAAAATAAAGTAGAGTTAATGACATTCATCTCTCTTCATCATTTTCCACAATTACTTTCAATAGTCAATGCAAACAAGGAAACTAATCGCAACCAATTCATGTACAACCCACCTCTCAATTTTTTCCTCAACTATTTCTCTTTGCTACTACAAACTGGGTAGCAAACTAGGGATTTTTTTTTTTTCTGTTTTGAAAAAGAATGAGTGCATTTTATGCTCCATCTCATTTCATGGTTGTGTTTATGAGTGAGTGAGTTTTACGCTCCATCTCGACTCACCACATACCTTTCTTTTCTTTTTCCTATTTGCTTAACAAAAAAAAAAAAAAAATAATAAATAAACCCAAATTTAGGACTAGCTTAAGAGAAACAATTTTTTTTTCTTTTCTTTTAAGGGTTGTTATACACTTCTCAATCATGCTTCGTCACCAAGTTCACACAACTTCTCAAGACATATTGTTTCAAAACTATAAAGATTCAAACCTGATTAACTCTATTTTATGAAATATTGCTAACATCCCAAATCAAGGAATATGCTAAATAACAAAGTCAAGTTACTATTTCATGCATCACTAGACGTTCAAAGACATGACTTAATGTAACACCTACTGAAAACTAGTACAATGCATGCAATTTAACAATAGAAAATTGGACCCAAAGCTTTCTTTTCATTACTAATCATGTGTCTTTTATACATAAAGAGTACTGTTTACAAAAATGTATTTTAAAAGACAAAACAGGGGAAAACAGTGTAGCTATTCCTCATTGCTTGCCGACGCCCCTCCGACCGCATCATCACCTAGAACCTGCATCCACAAAGGAAAATAACGGGGTGAGCACAAAAATAATGCTCAGTAAGTAAAACTCTCTATCTGTCTGTCCCCGTATGAATAACTTTTAATTCTTTCCTTACACTATTTCGATTCTATTTCTGTTTCTAAAAAACATCATGGCCTCATCTTACCGGAGGTATACGGCGGATGGCGTTCACACAGCACCATCTCACTTTCTATGGCTATCGGGTGGAATTCACACAGTACCAACCCGTTCTTAGTGACTACCGAGTGAGGATCACAAAGCACCAACTCGGTTCCTCCTAACTATCGGGTGGAGGTCACCTAGCACCTACCCGTTCCTCATGGATTTTGGGTAACGATCACCAAGCATTTACCCGTCTCTAGTCACTATCGGGTGATGGTCACAAAGCATCAACCCGCTTCTGCTAGCCGTTGGATGATGATCACAAAGCATCAACCCACTTATCTAATAATTAGTCGGATAGTGGTCACAAAGCATCTACCCATTTCTATTACTCATTGGGTGACGGTCACTAAGCATCGACCCATCTCTAAGGGCCATTCGGATGATGATCACAAAGCATCAATCCGATTCCCATAACGGTCGGGTGATGATCACAAAGCATCATCCCAACTACACTACTCTTCTACTTCATTCTATTGTAGCATTTTTCAATGCTCTCCACCCTTAGAGTAATTTTACCCACTAAGCTCTATACTTATAGAGTATTTCTATACACAAAGTTTCCTACTCTTTGTTAGGTCACTTTTCAATGCATATAACAATGCATATGGATGATTCATCTCTACTAATGCACTTGTGAAATGCCAACATGCAATGTTGCAAGAATTAAGGTTCATTACTCACACTCAAACCTCTATTAGGCATTTCATCAAACAACTCATGTGCATTATAAAACTCTATCATAGTCATGAATCTAAAACTTTTCCTAACCATCCAAAATGGGGAAAAACCCCTTCACAAAGTCATAATAGCCTGTCAAGCAAAACACTTCCAAAAAGGGTTCCATAACACCCCTTCAAGTCCATCTCAACTACCTTGCCAACCCAACAACTCATTTTTCATATTTGCAAGGTCTAAACATCCACAAAGCATAGAAATCTCTATTTAATCCTTTATACATGACATATTACATGTACATCACATAAATACAACAAGTCTATCAAAACCTTAATCAAGAAATTTCATAAATCTCAACTTGGGTTGGGTTTTACTTACCTTGTTATGGAGAGACTTCACCAACTCTTCCTTTCACTTGTTTAGCTTGACTTTTCCTCTTAGGAAGCCTTAGGTTGCTTTTCCACCCCAAATCACTTCAAAAATCCCTTGGAAATCCTTGAGCAAAAGGGAAGAGAAGTTGAGAGGAGAAGAATGAAGAGTTGCGTTTGAGAAGAAGAGAAATGAGGGTGTGCTAACTCTTAATTCCTTTTAATGAAATATAAACACAATCATTCCCATTTTGCCCTTATTCTTCTTTGGAAATTCCATCCATATCCTTTGATTCATTACAAACTCACCCCTATATCAACATATTCTCCATGAAAATTCCTTACAAATAACTCCCCACTTTTCCTGCTAATTAGGGGTAGAAAGGTCAAATTGCCCTTAGGGAAGAAAATATCAAAAACTCAATAAACATTTTTTTCGGCCTATCGCCGCGGCGAAAAAGAAACTGTCGCTGCGGCGAAACTGTCGAGAGAGTTTCCCTTGGTTTCAACACATCTTCGCCGCGGCGAAGATTCTTCTTCGCCCGGACGAAGCTTGGTACACTCAAATTCTTCTATTTTCAACCAATTTTCAGGGCAAGCATCAATCAAACAATATTACCAAAACCAAATCCAAATGAGAGCGGAAGAGGAAACAATAACAACGTACCTCAGGTGGGGCGTTACACTTAAAGCATAAACCTTCCTAAAAACAAAAACTATTTTTTTTTTTTTAACAGATTAAAACACAACCTAAATCCCTTCCCGCACACTTAAAACTAACATTGTCCCCAATGTAAGATGAAATGCAAAGAAAAGGCAAAAATAACCAAAATTTAAAATGCGAGAATAAGAAAACAAACTCCTCTTGGGTTGCCTCCCAAGCAGCGCCTTTGTTTATTGTCGTTGGCTCGACTCAAGGCTTTTCTTCTTGCGATGCATTGCGTTTACTTGAGATGATCACCGGTAACGTTCCTCCGTCTCCAAGGAACACGTACTTGAGGTAACTAGGGAGAGTCTTCAAATCTTGAAAGGGGCCCTACAAAACAGAGGGTAAAGGCGTCTCATTAGAAATTGGAAGTGCAATATAAGGAACGTTACCTAACTGCTGTAACTTTGGAAAATCATTCAACACTGCAACAATTTCCTACAAATCAGTACTCAAGGCTAACTCCTCATTCTCTTCCTCAAGATGCTTACTAAAGGCAACTCCCAATCCATCTTTTCCACAAGTTCAAAAACTTCATGTGCTAAAGAATCAATCACATCAATA
>CM047902.1:13901895-14026024 GCA_026229545.1 Pistacia atlantica | reverse complement strand
GATCAATGAAAGGCAAAGGAAAATGATCATTCTTTGTCACCTCATTCAATTTTCGGTAATCAATGCACACTCTCCAGCCCGTCACCGTCCTCGTTGGTATCAACTCGTTACTCTCATTCTTTACCACCGTGATACCTCCCTTCTTCGGAACCACTTGTACCGAGCTCACCCATGGGCTATCAGAAATATGATATATAATCCCCGCATCTAAGAGTTTCACCACCTCCTTTCTCACCACTTCCTTCATCGAAGGATTTAATCTCCGTTGTGGTTGCACCCTAGGCTTAATATCATCCTCCATGAGTATTTTATGCATGCAAAATGATGGCGAGATACCTCTAATGTCCGAAATGGTCCATCCAATTGCTAGTCTATGTTCCCTCAACACCCTAATCAATCGCTCTTCCTCTAATATACTCAAACCTGAACTAATGATCACTGGGAAAGTTTCTGAGTCTCCAAGATACACATATTTGAGGTGGGAATGCAAAGGTTTCAATTCAAGTTTTGAAGGTTCTTCATTTTTTTCCTTCTCCTTTTCCTTGTCAAAATCAAACTCCTCAAATTCTACCTCTTGACTCTCATCAATCGGTTGAAGTGCTTCTAACATCCTAGCACATTCATTACTAGTTGACTCATCTACCTCCACTGATTTTGATTTGGCTATACATGCTTCTAGAGGTAACAGTGGGGTGTTCTCTTCAATAGTGTCCACAACTAATTTGTCCACCACATCGACATTAAAACATGAATCCGATTTGGATGGAAACTTCATCGTCTCAAAGACATTGAAAGTTACTGTTTCATCTTGAACTCTCAACAGTAATTTTCCTTCCTACACATCAATAAGCGCTCTTCCCATGGCCAAGAATGGTCGGCCCAAAATCAGAGGAATTTCCTTATCCTCTTCCATATCAAACATGATAATCCGTAAATTATACAGTTTTTATTTGATCTTTTTGTCGAATTTCAGGTACTTTCTAGTTCATTTTTTACCTGAATTGGTTCTTAATTCTTTACTTTTCGTGTTTCAGGTTAAAATGGACTTTTTAAGCAAATAAAGACAAAATTGGATAGTTTTGACTCATAAATTAGCGGATCTCAGAAGATAGGAGAGTTCCGGAGCAGGACAAAGCACAATGAAGCTTGTTCCCAAGGAAGAGAGCCGAGAATCGAAGAATCGAACGAAGAAGCAAGCAGAGTGGCAGTTCTGTAATTTCAGAACTTTTGAAGGAACTTCGCCCCGGCGAAGAAATTGTCTTCGCCGCGGCGAAGTAAGCCAGAAACGATTTGGGATTTCTTCATTCTTCGCCGTGGCGACATCAACTTATTCAGTTTTGTAAACGCACGCTTTCGTGTTGTGCGTGTTTTGGCTGGGTCTTTGGACTAAGTATAAAAGAAAAACTTAACCTTTTGCCAGGGAGCTTTTTGCTGTTTAGGTTTAGCCGTTTTTACACTTTTCCTAGAGTAAAGCTTGAGTTTTTCGGATTGTTTAAGGGAGAAGGTTCAGATTTTGACTAGAAGATTCATCTTTTGGGGAGATTTCTTATCTTTCATCTCAATTTCATTATGTTTAACTTGTTTATTTCTATTTTTCGTTTTTGTAGTATTAAATTAGCTATGAACTAATCTTTTATGGGTTAGGGTTTTGATTGTAGTTTGGATTTTAAATGGGTTAAGTGTTTGATTGTGTTATTTCCATGTGAATAAGCTTTGGGTGTGTGTTACTCTGAAATTAAATGCTGTATGTGATGAACATGATGAGATTGAGAAATAATTCATGTTAGGCTTCTTGGGTAATCACCATTATAGTATTGGATGCTAGAGATAGATTCAAGAATTAATGAAATCAATTTAGGATTCTTGTGCTTAATGAATTTAGAATTATTAACCTTCAATTTGTTGGGTGCGGATTGTTAATAAGGATGAATAGGAAAACATAGCCCGAGAGGGTATGTTTAACATATTGGTGAATCTGATTTACAACCATTGCGCATGAATGTGAAAATAGTGTAATTTTTAGGTTTAACCCATAAAAGTCCAAACGAAGTCAAAACCCTACCCGTTTTGCTTGAATTGATATTCTGTGTTTCATTTTGTTTTTTTTTTAATTAAGATTTAATCCTTTGTTTAATTTCATTGTTGTTTTTCTCATTACAATTTGCTCCCACCGATCCAAAGAATTCGATTACTTCAACTTGTTAACGTTAGGAAACTAAGTGCTTTGCTAACAGTCTTCATGGGAACGATATCCTACCCATCATTTTATTACTTGAGCGACTAGTGCACTTGCTAGTTTTGCATGTTGTAAGTAACACCATCAAAACACCACAAAATCTGCTGGAAAAATTATCTTGCCCACCTTCACCAATACATCCTCTACTATCCCCCTCGGGTGTTTTATTGACATATCCGATAGTTGCAACGACATGGTCGTTGGCTTCACTTCACCAATTCCCAATCTCCTAAAAACAGAAAAGGGTATCAAATTAATACTAGCTCCTAGATCACACAAAACACGATCAAAAGTAATATCCCTTATAATACAAGGAATAGTAAAACTCCCTGGATCTTTTAGCTTCGGGGGTAACTTTTTCTGGAGGATGGCACTGCACTCCTCCGTGAGCATCATCGTTTCCTCATCTTCTAACTTCCTTTTGTTTGATAGGATTTCCTTAAGGAACTTCGCATAACTCGGCATCTGCTGTAATGCATCTGCAAAAGGAATGTTAATATGCAATTTTTTAAAAATTTCAATAAACTTTGAAAATTGCTTATCCTGATTCTTTTTCTTCAATCTGTGAGGGAAAGGCACGGGTGGGGTGTGATGTGCCAACTCTGGTGCTATCTCGGGGAATGGCAATTTCTCCTTCTTCTTTTGCCTTTCTTCCCTTTTCTTTTTCTCTTCCTCCAAACTACTTGGTTTCTCTTCACCCGTTTCTAATACTTATCGGGTGACGATCACAAAGCATCGACCCATCTCTAAGGGCTATTCGGGTGGTGATCACAAAGCATCAACCCGATTCCCATAACTGTTGGGTGATGATCACAAAGCATCAACCCATCTTTCTACTCTTCTAATTCACTCTATTCTAGCATTTTCATTCTCTCTACCCTTAGAGTAGTTGTATCCACCAAGTTCTCTACTCATAGAGTAATTGCATACACAAAGTTTCC
Organism: Pistacia atlantica; assembly: GCA_026229545.1. Lineage (NCBI taxonomy): Eukaryota > Viridiplantae > Streptophyta > Magnoliopsida > Sapindales > Anacardiaceae > Pistacia > Pistacia atlantica. The sequence goes on along the minus strand of CM047902.1, from coordinate 14,022,847 downwards.
TACTCTTTCTTAGGTCACTTTTCAATGCATAAATAATGCATATGGATGGTTCATCTCCACTAATGCACTTATGAAATGCCAACATGCAATGTTGCAAGAATTAAAGTTCATTACTCATACTCAAACCTCTACTAGGCATTTCATCAAACAACTCAAGTGCATCATAAAACTCTACTATAGCAATGATTCTAAACCTTTCTCTAACCACCCAAAATGGGGAGGAACCCCCTCAGATAGCCACAAAACCTGCCATAGAAATACACTTCCAAAAAGGGTTCCACAATACTCCTTCAATCCCATCTCAAACAACCTTTCCAAACCACAACTCATTTCTTATATTTGAAAGGTATAAACAATCACAAGGCATTGAAATCTCTATTTAAGCCTCCATACATGGCATATCACATGTATATCACATACATACATCATTTCTATCAAAACCCTAATCAAGAAAATTCTTAAATCTCAACTTGGGTTGGGATTTACTTACCTTGTTATGGAGAGACTTCACCAACTCTTCCTTTCAATTGGTTTGCTTGACTTCTTCTCTACTCTTAACCAAAAGAACAAAAACCCTTAAACTTCAATATAAGCTAAAACTCACAAAGTTTTCCAACCAAAGTAAGAATCCTTACCTTAGGAAGCCTTAGGTTGATTTTCTACCCCAAATCACTTCAAAAAACCCCTTGGAACTCCTTAATAAAAAGAAAGAGAAGTTGAGAGGAAACAAGAGTGGAGAGTTGCGTTTGAGAAGAAGAATGAGGGGTTTGCTAACTCTTAATTCTTTTTAATGAAATTTATACACAAGCATTCCCATTTTGCCCTTACTCTTCTTTGGGAATTCTATCTATATCCTTTGATTCATTACAAACACACCCCCATATCAACATATTCTCCATGAAAAATCCTTACATTTCACTCCCCACTTTTCCTGCTAATTAGGGGTAGAATGGTCAAATAGCCCTTAGGGAAGAAAATATCTAAAACTTAACAAACATTTTAATCAGCCTGTCGCCGCGGCGAAGAAGCTTCTGTCGCCGCGGCGAAACTGTCTAGAGAGTTTCCCGTGGTTTCAACACATCTTCGCCGCGGCGAAGATTCTGCTTCACCCCGGCGAAGCTTGGCACATTGAACTTCTTCTATTTTCAACCAATTTCAGGGCAAGCATTCAACACAACACTCAATCAAACAATATTACCAAAAACCAACCCAAATAAGATCGAAAGAAGAAACAATAACTACGTACCTCAGGTGGAGCGTTACATACTCCTTCACAGTACTAGACCCTTGCTACATGCTAATAAATTCTTGGACCTTCTTATGAACTCGGTCCTCTGTTCTATACTCGGCCTCAAACTCTTGCTTGAACTCTTCCCAAGTCATCATTGCCACATCATGGGTTTCTTCCATTAGTTCCCACCAAATTCGGGCATCATCTCGAAACAAGAAACTTGCATACCAGATCTTCTCCCGGTCCGTAATGGCAATAAACCTATTGTTCGCTCTACGGACCTAAACCATTCTTCTACTATTCCTAGGTCCATAGTACCCTTAAACTCTGAGGGTTGATGTTGACTAGGAAGACCATAAATCGGTTCAACTTTGTTTTGTACTGGGGGAGGTACCGGTTGTTCTCTTCCTACATTCGTAATTGGTGGTACCTGCACGGGGGTTACAACTCTCCCTTTGGTTTCAGCCATAACTTGATGTATAATCCCCCAAACTCTAGCTTCATCCAGGGGAAGGGGCGTAGCTTCTAGTGGGTTAGAAGATTCTCCCTCATTTATCACACCCTTACCACGCTTTTGGTACTACGCCTCATCTACAAAACAGTTACATTTAATCAATTTGAGAAACATTAATAGTAAGGAAATAATTAACTCACACAGTCAGTTATCGGACGTCGTAGCGATGAGAATAGTACACTGTCAAATCCCAAAATCTTTGCTCTGATACCAAAAATGTAATGACTGCTTAATACTAGGATACTCATAGAAATACATCAGTAAAATACATGTATTGTGCTAAAAGTAGTTGGGCCCGAAAATTTTCTTTTATTACATATAAACATTCTTTATACAAACTAGAATATCATTTACAAAATACCATTAAAACAATGGACAGTGTAGCTATTGCTCCTCGGTTACCGGCGCCCATCCGACTGCGTTCTCACCTAGATCCTTCAACCACAAAGAAAAACAACGGGGTGAGCACAAGATAATGCTCAATAAGTAAATCCTCTACTCGACTATCCCCGTAACTCTTTCTCTTAATTCTTTCCTTACACTTTTTCTCATCTCATTTATCTTCTCTTTCACATAGCTCTTTTCGATTAACTTTCTATTATATGTCACGGCCTCATCTTACCGGAGGCACGGTCGGGTGGAATTCACAAAGCACCATCCCGCTCTTCGTGACTTCTACTCATGTTCTATTTGTTCTTTCTCATGTTTACTCGTTCCTTCTCACTTGATGTCACGACCTCATCTTACCGGAGGCACGGTCGGGTGGAGTTCACAAAGCACCATCCCACTCTTCATGACTATCGGGTGGAGATAACAAAGCACCAACCTGTTTTTCGTAACTACCGAGCAGAGATCACAAAGCACCAACCCGTTTTTAGTGTTTTTCTCATTCTCTCTACTCTTAGAGTAGTTCATATACAAAGTTCTCTACTCTTTCTCAAGCCACTTCTCAATGCACAATTAATGCATATGGATAGTTCTTCTCCACTAATGCACTCATGAAATGCCAACATGATATGTTGCAAGAATTATGGTTTACTACTCATGCTCATGATTCTCTTAGGCATTTCATCAAACGACTAATGTGCATACATAAACTCTACTTTATCTATAGTTCTACTCCTCTCTTGAACCATCCAAAATGGGAGAAAACTCCCTCACCAAGCTATAATTCCTGTCATAACATAACACTTCCAAGGAGATTTCCCAATCTCCTCCAATTTCATCTCAAACTACATTCTCATCACACATCACACTTCTTATAATTGAAGTGTATTTAATAACGACAAAGCAATTATTCATCTCCATCTCAATTCTCAATAACATATCATCTAACATGCATACACAATTTCTATTAAATCTCTACTCAAAAGAGTTCTCAACTATCAACTTGGATTAGGATTTACTTACCTTGTAATGGAGAGATCTCACTAGCACTTTCCTTTCCTTTAGATTGCTTGTCTCTTCTCTACCCTTTAAACAATAACACCATCAGCCTTCAATATACAAATATATGCAAAACTTCACATCTAAAGCAAGAATCCTTACCTTAGGATGCCTTAGATTAATTTTCTACCCCAAACTACACAAAAAGCCCTCTAAAATTCTTGAAAGGTTGAAGGGAAAGTTGAGAGGAAATGGAGAATGGAAGAGGCAGTGGAAGATGAAGAATAAAGGGTTTACTAAGCTTAACCCCTTTTTAGCTTAAAATATCTTCACTCATTCCCATATTGCCCTTGCTCTTTCTTAAAAATTCCATCATTGTCCTTTGATTCATTACAATCACACCCCCACTCTAACATATTCTCCATAAATTTTCCTTACAATTCACTCCCCACTTTTCCTGCTAATTAGGGGTAGAATGGTCATTTTGCCCTTATGAAAAAATATCTAGAAACTTCATTAAATTTTTGAGCAAGCCTGTCGCCGCGGCGAAGATCTTTTCATCGCCCCGGTGAAGAGTTGCAGAAACGAATCGCAAATTACAAAGCCAACGTCACCGCGGCGAAGACCGAAATTCCAAAATTTGCCAAAACTCAACCAAAATCAAGGCAAACACTCAACCAAGGGCCAACCAACCAAAATAACAACATGCAAGCTCAAAAGAGAGCACATCAACAAACATTCAAGCATACAATTTTGTAAATTAACTGGGGCGTTACAATTTCGTAAATTCAGAATTGTTCAGGAAGGTCGCTGCGGCGAAGTTCTTTCTTTGCCACGGCGATAGACGCTCGGCATGAGATTTCAACTTAACTCATGGCCGCGGCGAAGAAGTTTACGATTTTCAGTTTTAATTAAAACGCACAGTTTTATTTTAGGAAAGTTTTTAGTTTTTTGGACCGACTATATAAGAAAAACTTAGCCATTTTGATGAGGTTCGTCTTTGTTTAGAGCAGGTTTGACATTTTGGGAGAAAAGGAGAGAAGATTTTGTTAGAGTAGATGCCTTAGAGCCAATCAATTATTGTAGAATTGACTCTTTGTAATAATGTTCATTGATCAATAAAAGACATTTTATACTATATCGCATAAATCATCATTGTATATATTGATATATGTCCTTAGAATTATAGAACCGTGATGAGGGTATCAAGTGTTTCAAATCTTGATAGTGAGAACCTTATGAGCACATATGGTGGCCATTCTATAAACGTCTGTAGCCCTAATATTATCTCGAAGTAAGGGCACAGATAATACGGTAAGGCTATGTAACGCCCGCATGGAGGTACATAATTTAATTTATGCTCTTATACGTTTAGTTGATTTTTTTGCTAACGTTATTTTGAGAAAATGTGAAGAAAATGCCTTAAACTTGCATTAAGGGTAAAATGGTCTTTTCACTCAAAATTAGTTGAAAAATTGGGGAGTGAAAAGAGGTAGAATTTCATGGAGAATGTATTAAAAATGAGGGCATTATGGTAGTTGACTAAGGGACATAGATGGAATTTTAAAGAAAGTGTAAGTGTAAAATGGGAAAGTATGCATATTAATATGAGATATTAACAGTTCAAGCAAAAAGACCTTATCATTCTCTACTCTCTCTCACGCACTTCACTCTCAATTTCTCTTATCTCTTCATTGAATTTCCAAGGGATTTTAGAGGGCTTTTGGTTGGATTTGTGCGCATGAATTGTTTGATGAAATGCCAAAGACAAGTGCATGTATGAGAATGATTATGTGTTACTTTGGGATGAGTTTGTAGATGGTAGAGAATGATGTGTTTGTATTCCATAATGCATAATTGCATTTAAATATGTGAATTTAGAAAGAATTATAAGCATGAAACCATCAACATGCATACATATTCATAAGAGCATGAAAAAGCCCTAAAATATGTTAAAGAGAAAATGGAAAGAAGTGAGAATATTAAAGATATTCAAACCTGAATTTTTCTTAAAGAAGTGTAAAAAAAAAAAAAAAAAAAAAAAAGATAAAAAGAAGAGAAGGTGGTTGCGATGGGGAGCTGTGAGTGACATAGTCCCACATGCACGCCGCCTTTAGTGAGTGGCCTCAGAATTCAAAAAGAAGAATTGTACAGTCCGTTAGAAGTGTGTGTGGATGAGGACTGTACCTAGAATTAGAGAATTCATTCACATGGCCAAGGCTCTAAATCCATACATCAACTGAGTCCGATCGGTAAGAAAAGAAAGAAAGAATAGAAAGGAAGACTAGAAAAGAAAGAAAGAAATAAAGAAAAAGAAAAAGAAAATAGAAAAGAAAATGCATAATTTATGCATTTGTGCATTTGCATCATGAATATGCATAATACCATGCTCATTATCATGGGTAGTGAAAAAATTAGAAAATAGAGAGAGAAACAGAGAAAGAACAGAGAAAAAACAGAAAGAAGAGCAGAGAAAGAATAGACAATACTCGGGAAATAAGTTGGAAGGAAAGAAAATTCAGGATTTAAGCAACGGAGAGAGAAGGGTAGCATTGCGGGTTTACTTACTGAGCCATTAGTGCTCACTCTGTTGTTTTTAATGTTTTGCAGGTAATAGGTGAGTTGCGGTTGCTCGGAACGTCACGCAGTGGAACAGTTTGGCTACACTGTCAAGTTGCGATTTTTGAGAACATTTTGTAAATATTTGTATATAAAGAAAAATTAAATATGGGCCCATACTTTATTACTCGTACATATATGTGTATTTTCTTATATATATTTTTAATGAGTTTTAGTGATTATTTTTTGAGTATACTACCTAGAAAGAAAGCATTACAGGCTATCATAATGTTGAATGACCCTGTCGAAAGACAGTGACTAATCTCACTTGTCAAGGTTGTTTGGTGACAACTTGGTGCAACACATGGGTGCTTTCTGTAGGCGAATACACCGTAGCGAGTTCACTAGACTGACCCACCAGAGGATTCCATATGGATGGTAACCCTAGTGTCTATGGAACAAATCCTCTAATGAATGGTGGTGCATGTGATCCTTAGACTTGAGATCACCGGAGCGCCTTGTGCACCGATTGGTGCAGTTTGACACTAGCCTAATGCAGCTCTATTCAGAGCTGTTAGTACAGTAGTGATTGGCTGTGTCAAGCAGTGTATCAAGACTATGGTGGATAGACAGTGGATTCATCACTCTTGTGTACGGGAGAAGTTTTCTCACGGCCCAATTCAGTAAATGGCAATGACACTAAAATTGTGGTCACGATGGGATTGAGTTGTTGCTTTATTCAGTTTATAATACAGGTCATTGGTCTAGTAACTAAATACACAATATCGAGAGTAACTGTAGGTTGACACTATTTCTATGCCTTGGTCTCGTCGAGATAACAGATGAGGAAATGATCGAATTATACGGTAACCATATCGTTGACAGGTAGCTATTTTGCTGAATCCGAATCTATCGGGTGGCCATGATGCCTTGCTAGGGACCAATCTTGGTCTGTGTATTAGTGAGACGATTAATTGGTGTTAATCGCAATACTAGACACTACCGGTATGATGAGGAGCCTATGGGTCACACACATAGAAGATAATTTAAGAGCTAGGAAGTTAGAAGGGCGTTTTCGTCTCTTTGGGTGAAAGGGTATTTTGGTAATTTCACAGTGCAATTAAATTTGCTGAGCTCGTGGCCTTTATTTAATTTGTTAGAAAAATTAAATAAGTGAAATTACGTTTAAATATGTGTTAACATACATTTAAATAAATTATCATTATTGTTAAATGTTAATATATATATTAAATATATATTAATTGATTTTAATTGAGATAATGACGAATTAAAATAAATATCTAATTGGGAGTGTTTGGAAACAAGGGGTGTTTAGGTTGGAGCCCAAGCCTATTCCGTATGGGAATAGGGCAATTAAACTTTACTATAAAAGAAAAAGGTTAATTGAAAAAGGTGAAGAGTTTTTCATTACACTCATTCATTGAAAAAGAGAAAAACCTCCAGCCCCTAAAACACTCTCTCACTCCAGTTTTAGTTTTTGATTGAAAATCAAATACTCTTCATTTCCTTCTTTGTTCTTAAGGCTAATGAGGATCTAGTAAATCCCTCTTTAGTTCCTTGCAATTATCTTCGTGTGGACTACGTCGGTTCGACCCTACACTTGGGTCGGTAGCAAAATACATTCAGATACAAAGTTGGAGGAGCCTCCAAACGTGCGTATAATTTCTTAAAACTCTAAACTAATTTCTATAGATTCTTATTTTGTACCCTGATCTTGGTTCTATGGAACGATTCGTGTTGTTATTAATTTTTGTTTTTTGCTGCCTCAATGGATCATTTCCTAACAGGTTTGAGATTAAACCTTGTGGATTCATCAATTAGGGGAGATCTTTTAGTCTCTTTTCTTTGTTTCAACATGTTGAACGCTGTGTTTACTGTTTTTCTTGCTATTTATATTAATTTCGTTATGAACTAACTCACTTTGGGTTAGGGTTTTGATGTAATTCGGATTTCTATGGGTAATCAATAGATTATTGTTGCTTTTACATTCTATTGCATGGATTGTGTGATTATTCTGATTTTTATTGAATTTATTCGTTGAACATGATGAGATTGAGAAATGAATCATGTATGAGCTTCTTGGGTAATCACCATTGTTGTATTGAACGCTAGAGACAGGTTTGAGAATCAATGAAATCAATCTAGGATTCCATTAGCGTAATGAACTTGGATCTATGAATCTTCAATTTGTTGGGTGCGGAAGCTTAATAGGGAAAAGTAGGAATTCATCGCCTGAGAAGACATGTTTTACACATTAGGGAGTTTGATTTACAATCCGTGCATGTGAGTGTAAAAGTAGCATAATTTGTAGAATTAATTCATAGAGTCCTAATGAAGTCAAAACCCTAACCATTTGTTTTACTTGATATTACTCTTGCTTTAATCTTGCTTTCATTAATTAGCTTTTTAATTACATAGTAAATTTTGCTTTCAATTGAGTTTAAATTCCTCCCATCAATCCAAACACTTTTCGATTTCTCCAACTTGATAACAATTAGGAAAATTAGTGCTTAACAACCAATCCTCGTGGGAACGATACTTTTCTTATCACTTTATTACTTTTTGCGACTAGTGCACTTGCTATATTGCATGTTATAGTTACAACAGTAGTGAAAGCTATCAACTGATGCAGATTAAGTTTGTTGGCCTACTTAATCAACCTATTTTGGCTTCTTCGCGAAAGTGAAGGTTTGAAATGGGCTAGATGGGATCTCAGTCCACTACGAAAGCCAACGGGCTTTCCCAAGTTAATAGTGAGGGCTATTGGCGTGAGAAAAATAGTGAGAGCAATTATTTAATAAAAGGCCTTATTAAATAATAATAATAATAAACATTGTAAACGTGCCACGTTAATGGGTTTTGGTCAAAACGAGTTTTTTGTTGATACCTTTCGAGCCCCGTAACTCCTCCCATATCAAATGTTGTGGCCGCTTAAATTTGACATGCCCATTTAAGACTTTTGGTCCTTGCGTTTGTCCTTCTGACATGCATCCTTCTTAAGGAATTCTTGCCCTAAACGTGCCATGTTAATGGGCTTGAGACGAGCTTTCTCAAAGTTATGGCCATTTCAAGTTGACACGCATATTTAGGACTTTTGGGCCATGCATATGGGCTTCTGATGTGCATCCCTCTGAAGGAATTCTTGTGCTATATGTGCCACATTGTTGGCCTTAAACAAACTTTTAGTTGATATCTTACGGGCCCCATAACTCCTCCCAGATCAAAAGTTATGGATGTTTTAAGTTGACATGCCCCTTTAGGATTTTGGGGCCTTGCGTTTTGGCTTCTAACATGTAGCCTTCTCCAAGAATTCTTGTGCTAGATGTTCTACGTTGTTGGGCTCCAAATGAGCTTTCTGTTACACCTTACGGGCCCCGTAACATCTCCCAGATCAAAACTTATGGCCGTTTTAATTTGACATGCCCATTCAAGGTTTTTGGGCCTTGCATTTGCTCTTCTGACATGCAGTCCTCTATAAGAATTCTTGTGCTAGATATGCCACGTTAATCGGCTCAAAATGAGCTTTCCGTTGATATCTCATAGACCCCATAAATCCTCCTAGGCCAAAAGTTATAGCCGTTTTAAGTTGACAAGCTTATTTAAGACTTTTAGGCCTTGCGTTCGGGCTTTTGACGTATAGACCTCCCAAGAAATTTTTGTACTAGATGTGCAACATTGTTAGAATGAAACGAGCTTTTCGTTGATAGGTTATGGACCCCGTATCTCCTCCTGGATCTAATGGTATGGTCATGTCAAGTTGACATGCCCATTTAGGACTTTTGGCCTTTCTTGGCCGTTTTAAGTTGACATGCGTATTCAAGACTTTTGGACCTTACGTTTGGGCTTCTGATGCACAGACCTCTCATGGAATTCTTATGTTGGACATGCCATGTTGTTGGGCTCGAAACAAAATTTCTGTAGATATCTTATGGGCCCCATAACTCCTCCAAAATCAAAAGTTATGGTCGTTTTAAGTTAACAAGCCCATTTAGGACTTTTGGACCTTCCCTTTAGGCTTCTGAGGTGTAGCCCTCTCTAGGAATTCTTGTGCTAGACATGCCACATTGTTGGGTTTGGAATGAATTTTCTGTTAATATCTTACGGGCCCCATACCTCCTGTTGAATCAAAAGTTATGACCGTTTTAAGTTGACATACCCATTAAGGACTTTTGGGCCCTGCGTTTGGGCTTATAATGTGCAGCCTTCTCTAGCATTTCTTGTGGCAGATATTCTACGTTAGCTCGAAACGAGATTTTCGTTGATATCTTACAGGCCCTGTAACTCCTCTGAGATCAAAAGTTGTGGCCGCTTTAAGTTGACATGCCCATTTAGGACTTTTGGACTTGCTTTTGGGCTTTTGACACATACCCCTCTCTAGGAACTCTTATGCAAGACATCCTACATCAGGCTCAAAACGAGCTTTCCGTCGACATCTTACGGGCCCTATAACTCCTCATGGATAAAAAGTTATGATCGTTTTAAGATGGAAAACCCATTTAGGACTTTTGGGCTGTGTGTTTGGGCTTCAAATGCGCAGTCCTCTCAGGCAATTCTTGTGCTGGATTTGCCATGTTGTTGGGCTCAAAATGAGCTTTCTGTTGATGTCTTACGAGCCCCATACCTCTTCTAGGATCAAAACTTATGGCCATTTTAAGTTAATGTAACACCCACATTGAGGTAAGTTATTTATGTTTTTATGCCTTTAATTCCTTGAGTTTTGTTTGTGTTAAGGTGAAAGATTGAAAATTTGGAAGTGCTGACTTCGCCACAGCAAAGGAAGTTTGTCGCCACGGCAATAAACTCTTTGCCCAAACCATGTTCTAGAATTTTCAGGCTTCGCCACAGCAAAGAAGAAATTTTTACACGGCAACTTATGCTCTGGAGTGCTTCGCCGAGGCAAAGAAGAATTTTCGCTGGGGCAAAGAATTGGTTGGAAATTTTGAGAAGATTCTAGAGAAAATTTCTTTAAGGGAAAAATGACCATTCTACCCATAATTAGTTGTAAATGTGGGGAGTGAAAAGTAAAGAAATTTCATGGAGAATGCAATGAAGGTGAGGCCATTCTTGTAATTGACTAAAAGGCAAAGATAGAATTTCTAAGGAAGTGTAAGGGCAAAATGGGAAAGTATGCATATTAATATGAGATATTAAGAGTTCAAGAATATAAACCCTATCACTCTTTACATCTCACACGCCACCTTCACTCTCACATTTTCTCAATTCCTTCATCAAATTTTCAAGGTATTTTAGAGGGCTTTTGGTTGGATTTTGGGTAGATATTCATTCCTAAGCATCCCAAGGGTTTTAGAGAGAGAGGAAGTCTCCCAAAGAGAGAGGTTCTAGTGTGGATCTACACAAGTTCAAGGTAAGTAAATCCAACCCTAGCCCTTGATTTAAGCAATCCTTTAGTAGAGAATTTCCCTTTATGTATTTGTATGTTTGAGTATTGAAAATTGATGATGATATGGATGTTGAGTGTTGGGTTGAACTCCACCATGAGAAGTAGTGTTTAGTATGAGATGAATTGGTGGAAGTTTGAAGAAATTATGAAGAAGTTGAAATAGAATTTTGAAGTGTGAATTTCTTAGCCAGGTTTGAGGTTAATTGTAGAGAATTGTGTTCCAATTTTGGTAGCTAGAAAAAAAAGATAGAAGTGTAGCTAATCTAGTGCTTATTTGTGTATACCACTTGTTTGATGAAATTCCAAAGTGAAGTGCATGTATGGTTTTGACAGTATAATAATTTGAAATGAGTTTGTAGATGGTAGAGAAAGTAGAGAATGACATGTTTACATGCCATATTGCATCTTTGCCTTTCATTAAGAATTGAGAAAGAATAGTAAGAAGAATCCATCTACATGCATATAAGCATACTAAAGAGCAAAGAGAAAGAAATAAAAGCATTAAAGAACAAAAAGAAAGAAAAAAAAGTGCTACAAAATAAAGGTTGTTGCGATGGGGAACCCATGAGTGACAAGAAGAAGAATATTCCCACATGCACGCCACCTTCAGTGAGCGGCCTAAGAATAAGAAGAAGAATTTGTATGGCCCGTAAGAGTGCATGTGGATGAGGGTTGTACCTAGAAGAATATACCTATATGCACGCCGCCTTTAATGAGTGGCCTAAGAAGAAAAAGAATTCGTATAGTCCGTAAGAGTGCATGTAGATGAGGACTGTACTCACTCACATGGCCAGAATTCCGAATCCATGCATCAACCAAGTCCGATTGATAAAGAATAAGAAGGAATATAAAAGAAAAGAAAAGAAAAGAACAGAACAGAAAGAAACATAGAAAAGAAACAAGAAAACAAAATAATAAATAGAAAAGTAGAAAGAAAATGCATTCTTATGCATTTGTGCATTTGCATCATACTTATGCATGACACCATGATTACTATCATGGGAAGTGAGAAATTAGAATAAAGAAAGAATAGAGAGAATTAGAAAGAAAGAATAGTGAGAATTAGAAATAGTGATAGAAGAGAGAACGATCAAAGAGAGAACCGAGAAGAAGCAAAAGTGTGATGTAAGGAAAGAAATGCAAAATATGAGCAATGGAGATAGAAGAATAGAGTAGCGGATTTACTTACTGAGCGACTAGTGCTCACCCCATTGTTTCTAAATGTTTTTGTAGGGAATAGGTAAGAAGCGATCGGATGGACGTTTTAAAGCAGAGAGAAATGGCATTACCGTCCACTGTTTTTATGTTAATGTATATGATACTTTTTTTATGTAAAGAATTTAATATATAAAGTAAAGAAAATTTTCGAGCCCATTATTTTTCACTTATATGCATATGTGTTTTTATCATAGTATATTTCCGAAGTATACTAATTAGAAAGAGTCACTACAATTAACATGTCTATTTAGGACTTTTGGGCCTTCCCTTTGTGCTTCTGAGATGAAGCCCTCTCTAGGAATTCTGGTGCTAGAAGTGCCACAATGTTAGGCTCAAAACAAGCTTTCCGTTGATATCTTACGGGCCCCATAACTCTTTCGGATAAAAAATTATGGCCTTTTTAATTTGACATGTTCATTTAGGACTTTTGGGCCTTGCGTTTAGGCTTCTAACGTGCGGACCTGTCTAGAAATTCTTTTACTAGATGTATACCATTGTTGGGCTTGAAACGAACTTTTCGTTGGTATCTTACGGACCTCATAACTCAACCCGGATCAAAAGTTATGGCTGTTTTAATTTGACATGCACATTTGGGAATTTTGGGTCTTACGTTTGGGTTTCTAACACGTAGCCCTTTGAAGGAATTCTTGTGCTAGATGTTCCATGTTATGCTCAAAGCGAGTTTTTCGTTGACATCTTACAGGCCCCGTAACTCGTCCCAGATCAAAAGTTATGGTTGTTTTAAGTTGACATGCCCATTTAGGGCTTTATGGCATTGCATTTGGGATTATGATGTGCAACCCTCTCAAGAAATTTTTGTGCTAGATGTGCCATGTTGCAAAACGAGCTTTCCATTAACATCTTATGGGCTCGTAACTCCTCCCAAATAAAAAGTTATGGCTATTTAAAGTTGACATGCGTATTTCGGGCTTTGGGCCTTGCGTTTGGGCTTTTGACGTTCAACCTTTTCCTAGATATCTTGTGCTAGATGTTGTATATCGACCTCAAATCGAACTTTCTGTTGATATCTTACGGGCCCCGTAACTCCTCTTGTATCAAAAGTTATGGTCGTTTTAAATTGACATGCCCATTTAAGACTTTTGGGAATTATGTTTGGGCTTCTTACGTGCATCTCTCTCCAGGAATTCTTGTGCTAGATGGGCGACGTTGTTGGCCTTGAAATGAGCTTTCCATTGATATTTTATAGACCTTATAACATCTTTTGGATCAAAATTTATGGCCGATTTAAGTTGGCATGCCCATTTAGAACTTTTGGGCCTTGCGTTTTGGCTTTTGACATGCAAACCTCTCAATAACTCCTCCCGGATCAAAAGTTACGGCCGTTTAAAGTTGACTTGCCCATTTAGGACTTTTGGGCCTTGCGTTTGAGCTTCAAACAGAATGCCCTCTCTAAAAATTAATGTGCTAGACATGCAACATTGTTGGGATCAAAATGAGTTTTCCGTTGATATCTTACAGGTCTTGTAACTCCTCCCAAATCCAAAGTTATGGTCGTTTTAATTTTACACTCCCATTTAGGAGTTCTGGGCCTTACGTTTGGGCGTCTGATGCGCATCCCTTTGAAAGAATTCTTGTGCTAGACATGCCACATTTTTAAACATGAAACGAGCTTTCAGTTGATATCTTACGATCCGTAAACCGTAAATCGTAAACTCCTCCTAGATCAAAAGGTATGGCTATTTTAAGTTGATATGCCCATTTAGGACTTTTGGGCCTTACATTGTGGCTTTTGATGTGCCACCCTCTCCAGAAATTCTTGTGCTAGATGTGTCATTTGTTGGGCTGGAAATGAACTTTTCCATTGATAACTTACGAGCCCTATAACTCCTCACGATAGTTATGGCTGTTTTATGTTTACACACCAATTTAGGACTTTTGGTCCTTTTGTTTAGGCTTCTGATGCATATACCTCTCAAGTAATTCTTGTCCTAGACATACCACACTGTTGGGCTCGAAACGTGCTTTTCATTAATATCTTATGGACCTTGTAACTCCTTTCTGATCAAAATTTATGGTTGTGTTAAGTAGACATGCCCATTTAGGACTTTTGGGCCCTTTGTTTGGGCTTTTGATGCATAACACTCTCTTGGAAGTCTTGTGCTAGATGTAACACATTGTCGGGCTCGAAATCAGCTTTCCGTTGATAGCTTATGGGCCTTGTAACTCCTCATAGATCAAAAAGTTATGGTAGGTTTAAGTTTATTTGCCCATTTACACTTTTGGGCCTTGTGTTTGGGATTCTAAGTGCAACTCTCTCCAAGAATTGTTTTGCTAGACATACCACATTTCTTTGCTAGAAACAAGTATTCTATTGATAACTTAGGGCCCCGTAACTCCTTCTAGATCAAATGTTATGGCTATTTTAAGTTGACACGCCCATTCAGGACTTTTGGGACTTGCGTTTGGGCTTTTGATGCTCACACCTCTCAAGAAATTCTTGTACTAGACGTGCCACGTTGTTGGGCTTGAAACTAGTTTTTCATTGATATCTCACATACCCCATTTAGGACTTTTGGGCCTTATGTCTGCGCCTCTGACTTGCAGCCCTATCCAGGAATTCTTGTGCTAGAGATACCGCGTTGTTAGGCTCAAAGCGTGCTTTCCATTGATATTTCATGGAATCCGTAACTCCTCCCGGATCAACAGTTATGGCCGTGTTAAGTTGACATGCCCATTTAGAACTTTTGGGCCTTGTGTTTGGGATTTTGACGCAAAGCCTTCTCATGAACTTCTTTTGCTGTGTGTACCATGTTGTTGGGCTTGAAACAAGCTTTCCGTTGGTATCTTACGAACCCCGTAACTCCTCTTGGATCAAAAGTTATGGTCATTTTAATTTGACAAGCACATTTAGGAATTTTCGGCCTTGCGTTTGGGCTTCTGACACGCAGCCCTCTCAAGGAATTCTTGTACTAGATGTGTCATGTTGTGCTCAAAGCAAGCTTTCTGTTGACATCTTACGGGCTCTGTAACTCTTCCCAGATCAAAAGTTATGGCTGTTTTAAACTAACATGCCCAATTAGGGCTTTTGGGCTTCTAATGTGCATCCTTCTCAAGGAATTCTTATGCTAGATGTGCCATGTTATGCTCAAAACAAGCTTTCCGTTGACATCTCTTAAGGGCCCGTAACTCTTCCTAGATCAAAAGTTATGGCTGTTTTAAGTTGACATGCCCATTTAGGGCTTTCCGTCTTGCGTTTAGGCTTCTGACATGCAGCCCTCTTCAAGAAATCTTATGCTAGATATTGTATGTTGACCTCAAATTGAGCTTTCCGTTGATATCTTATGGGCTCCGTAACTCCTTTAGTATCAAAAGTTATGGTGGTTTTAAGTTGACATGCCTATTCAGGACTTTGGGATTTGTGTTTGGGCTTCTAACATGCATCTCTCTCTAGGAATTCTTGTGCCAGATGTGTCATGTTGTTGGCCTTGAAACGACCTTTCCGTTGATATTTTATGGGCCCCATAACTCCTTCTGAATCAAAAGTTATGGCCGTTTTAAGTTGGCATGCCTATTTCAGACTTTTGGGCCTTGTGTTCTGGCTTTTGATGTGCAGACCTCTCAATAACTCCTCCTAAATCAAAAGTTACAGCCATTTTAAGTTGACATGCCCATTTAGGACTTTTGGGCCTTGCGTTTGAGCTTCAGAAATGACGTCCTCCCTAAAAATTCATGTGCTAGACATTAATTGATATCTTACAAGTCCCATATTTCCTTCCAGACCAAAGTTATGGTTGTTTTAAGTTTACATGCCCATATAGAACTTTTGGGCTTGCATTTGGGCTTCTGATACGCTTCCCTCTGAAGGAATTCTTGTGCTACACATCCAATATATATTAGGCTCGAAACAAGCTTTCAGTTGATACTTTGCAGTCCCCAAAACTCCTCTTGGATCAAACTTTATGACTATTTAAGTTGATATGCCCATTTAGGACTTTTGGGCTTGCGTTTTGGCTTCTGACTCATAGCCCCCTCCATGAATTCTTGTGTTATACGTTCTATGTCGACCTCAAAAAGAGCTTTCCGTTGATTCCTTACGGGCCCATAATTCTTCCTAGATCAAAAGTTATGGTTGTTTTAACTTGATATGCCCATTTAGGACTTTTAGGCCTTGCGTTTTGGTTTCGAACACATAGCCCTCATCAAGAATTTTGGTCCTAGACATGTCACATTTTTCAGCTCAAAACGAGCTTTCAGTTGATATCCTACAGCCCTGTAACTCCTCCCAGATGAAAGTTATGGCTGTTTTAATTTGACACGCCCATTTAAGACATTCATGCCTTACGTTTTGGCTTCTAACAGATAGACCTTTCCAAGAATTCTTATGCTAGAGCGCCACATTGTTGGGCTTGAAACAAGCTTTCAGTTGATATCTTACAGGCCCTATAACTCCTCATGGATCAAAAATTATGTTTGTTTTAAGTTGACATGCCAATTTAGGACTTTTGGGCCTTGCGTTTGGGATTTTGATACGTACCCCTCTCCAGGAATTCTTGTGCTAGATGTACCATGTTGTTGGGCTCAAAACAAGTTTTTTGTTGATATCATACAGACCCCGTAACTCCTCCCATATCAAAAGTTATGGTTGTTTAAAGTTTACACATCCATTTAGGACTTTTGGGCCTTACATTTGGGATTATTATATGCATACCTCTCAAGGAATTCTTGTGGTAGACATGCCACATTGTTGGGCTCGAAACGAGCTTTGAATTGATATCTTACGGGCCCCATAACTCCTTCTGGATCAAACATTATGGCTATTTTAAGTTGGCATGCCCATTTAGGACTTTTGACCTTATGTTGGGGCTTTTAACGTGCATACCTCTTTAGAAACTCTCGTGCTAGATGTTCCACGTTGTTGGGCTAGAAACGGGCTTTCCATTGATATCTTATAGGTCCTCTAACTCTTTCCGCATCAAAAGTTATGGCCGTTACAAGTTGACACACCCATTTACGACTTTTGGTCCTTGTGTTAGGGATTCTGACACATAGACCTCTCAAGGAATTCTTGCGCCAGACATAGCATGTTCTAGGGCTTGAAATGAGCTTTCTGTTGATATGTTACAAACCCCATAACTCCTCCCAGATCAAAAGTTATGGTCATATTAAGTAGACATGCCTATTTAGGACTTTTGGACCTTTTGTTTGGGCTTCTAATGTGGAATACTCTCTTGAAATTATTGTGCTAGATGTACCACATTGTCGGGCTCGAAACGACTTTCCGTTCATATCTTACTGGCCTCGTAACTCTTCCCGTATCAAAATTATGGCCATTTTAAGTTGACATGCCCATTTATGACTTTTGGGCCATGCATTTAGGCTTCTATCTTGTAGCCCTCGCCATGAATTCTAGTTGTAGACATCCTAAGTTAGGCTCGAGATGAGCTTTACATTGACATCTTACGGGCCCCGTAACTCCTCTCAGATCAAAAGTTATGGCTATTTTAAGTTGACATGCCCATTTATGACTTTTGGGCCTTGCGTTTGGGCTTTTGACTTGTAGCTCACCCCAGTAATTCTTATGCTAGATGTAACACGTTGTTCGGCTCAAAACAAGCTTTCTGTTGATAGTGTATGGGCCCCGTAACTCCTCCCTGACAAAAAGTTATTGCTGTTTTAAGTTAACATGCCCATTTAGGACTTTTGGGCCTTGCGTTTGGGCTTCTGACGCGTAGCTTGTTAGAGTAGATGCCCTAGAGCCAATCAATTTTTGTAGAATTGACTTTTTGTAATAATGTTCATTAATCAATAAAAGGCATTTTATTCTATATCGCGTAAATTATTATTATTGCAATATGTATTGATATATATCCTTAGAATGGTAGAACCGTGTCGAGGGTATCAAGTGTTTCAAATTTTGATAGTGAGAACCCTATGAGCACATATGGTGGCCATTCTAGAAACGTCCGTAGCCCCAGTATTATTCTGAAGTAAGGGCACAGATAATACGGTAAGGCTATCATAGTGTTGGACGACCTTGTCGAAAGGCAGTGACTAATCTCACCTGATGAGGTTGTTTGGTGACAACCTGGTGCAACACATGGGTGCTTGCTGTAGGCAAATACACCGCAACAAGTTTAGTGGACTGACCCACCAGAGGATTCCATATGGATGGTAACCCTAGTGTCTATAGAACAAATCCTCTAATGAATGGTGGTGCATGTGATCCTTAGACTTGAGATCACCGGAGCGCCTTGTGCATCGATTGGTGCAGTTTGACACTAGCCTAACACAGTTCTATTTAAAACTGTCAATAAGGTGGTGATTGGCTGCATCAAGGAGTGTATCAAGACTATGGTGGATAGATAGAAGATTCAGCACTCCCGGGTGCGGGAGAAGTTATCTCACGATGCAATTCAGTATATGGCAATGACACTAAAATTATGGCCACAGTGGGATTGAGTTGTTGCTTTATTCAGATTATGATACAGGTCTTTGGTCCAGACACTGAATACATAATATCAAGAGTAACCGAAGGTTGACACTATTTATATGCCTTCATCTCGTCGAGATAACGTATGATGAAAGGATCGAATTGTACCGTAACCATATCGTTGACAGGTAGCTACTTTGCTGAATCCGAATCTGCCTTACTAGGGGCCAATCTTGGTCTGTGTATAGGGAGACGATTAATTGGTGTTAATTGTGATACTATGCACTGCCGGTATGATGAGGAGCCTATGGGTCACACATATAGAAGATAATGTACTTTGATTGAGGGTTTCTTATTTAATGTCTCACCAGATTATTATCTTTGTTAGAATGACATTGTTACGCATGTTATTCAACGTTCAAACTTAGCACGCATTTTAAACATAACATAAAACGTGTCGATACATGACCCAACTAAAACCGATTCCTCGAGCCCAGAGGAATCGATGGGTCACCTAGGGGTCCTGTAATAAACATCTTGCGTCTTCAAGTATGGTTCCCTCGTCCTTTGCTCCGTCTTCAAGTACATTACAAAAAAAATATCGTTCTAAATTTACAATAAATAATTATACAAATTCTTTACATCAATAAATTTAGAAACCTCGATTTACATTCGAGGGGAATTAGATGAGAAGAGCATGTATATCGAGAAGAGGAGAAAGGTAGGACACGCAGGCCCTATTTAATAAATAATACAACCATAAATACCTAAAATATTTTAAAACATTCACCCTTAGGTCTAAGGCTCAAGTGCCGGGCACCATGCAATATACAAACAAGTGCAAAGCATACATTTCAAAAACAATCAATTTTTGAAATTTGTGGATTAATTACATTTACCTCCTGATAATTTGTAGAACTATGTTTGGTCCAAAAGTTTTGAAACTTTACATTCTGGCCCCTGTACACTCGGAAGTGCGCTCGTTGTGGTGATGAGTTAGATTGCCATGGCATGCATTGATTATTTGACGTTCACGCTTAACGTACCATGGCGATTTGGTACAACACCTGTCCTAAGGATGACCGCCGTGGCAATGGGTTATATCACTACGGCGAGTGCTTTTTTCATACAACGCTCGTCTAGAAGACGATCGCTGAGGCAATGGGTTATATCGCCCGACGAGCGTTGGTTTCGTTGCTAGCGCTTGTCTAGAGGACAATCGCCGCGGCAAGCGCTGTTTCGTGACTAGCACCAGTGACCAACGCTCGCTGTGGCGATGGGCTATATCGCCGCGACAAGCGTACACAGATCTGTAGCTCCGGATCTGTTCATACGGCAACCAAAAATACTCTAAACAGATTTTGCAATCAACCAAACACATTGATCCCAACAAAAATCCATCATGCATTAAACCAAACTTGCAGTTCATCAACAAATCAGATTAATTGATTAATCAATTTCTCAAAAACATGATTTAAGGCAGATTTTACAAGGCAACATTATATCATCAAATACATGTTATCAACCACCCCAATAAAAATTGTAAAATTCAGTACCCTAGGCTCTGATACCACTGTTAGTAAACATTCTCGTATACACAGCGAAAACAAAAAATAAATAATATAACAGGATCGTTTACATGAGCCAAGATCAAGAGTCAATTATTGTGGAATTGACTCTTTGTAATAATGTTCATTAATCAATAAAAGGCATTTTATACTATATCGCGTAAATCATTATTATTGCAATATGTATTGATATATGTCCTTAGAATGGTAGAATCGTGACGAGGATATCAAGTGTTTCAAATCTTGATAGTGAGGGCACAGATAATACGGTAAGGCTATCATAGTGTTGAACGACCCTGTCGAAAGGCAATGACTTATCTCACTTATCAAGGTTGTTTGGTGACAACCTGGTGCAACACATGGGTGCTTGCTGTAGGCGAATACACCGCAGCAAGTTCACTGGACTGACCAACCAGAGGATTCCATATGGATGGTAACCCCAGTGTCTATGGAATTTATCCTCTAACGAATGGTGGTGCATGTGATCCTTAGACTTGAGATCACCGGAGCGCCTTGTGCACCGATTGGTATAGTTTGACACTAGCCTAACGCGGTTCTTTTTAGAGCTATCAATACGGTGGTGATTGGCTGCATCGAGAAGTGTATCAAGACTATGGTGGATTGACAGAGGATTCATCACTCTTGGGTACGGGAGAAGTTATCTCACAGCGCAATTCAGTACATGGCAATGACACTAAAACTGTGGCCACAGTGGGATTGAGTTGTTGCTCTATCCGGATTATAATACAGGTCATTAGTTCAGAAACTGAATACATAATATCGAGAGTAACCGAAGGTTGACACTATTTCTATGCCTTCGTCTCGTCGAGTTAACGTATGATGAAAGGATCGAATTGTACGGTAACCATATCGTTGACAGGTAGCTACTTTGTTGAATCCAAATCTATCGGGTGGCCATGATGCCTTTCTAGAGGCCAATCTTGGTCTGTGTATTAGTGAGACGATTAATTAGTGTTAATCGCGATACTATGCACTACCGGTATGATGAAGAGCCTATGGGTCACACACATCGAAGATAATTTGAGATCCAAGAAGAAGGAAGGGCGTTTTCATCTTTTTAGGCAAAAGGGTATTTTGGTAATTTCAAAGTGCAATTAAATTTGTTGAAGGTCGTAGCCTTTATTTAATTAGAAAATTTAAATAAGTGAAATTACGTTTAAATATGTGTTCACATATATTTAATTAAATCATTATTATTGTTCAATGTTAATATATAGATTAAATATATATTAATTGAGTTTAATTGAGATAATGATGAAATAAATAAAATATCTAATTAGGGAGTGTTTGGTAACATGGTGTGTTTGGGTTGGAGCCCAAGCCTATTCCATATGGGAATAGGGCATTAAAGTTTTACTATAAAAGAAAATGTTTATTTGTAAAATGACAATTAATTCATTAGCTCATTTTAATTGTAAAACCAAATACACAGCAGCCACACAAACACTCCCACGGCAGTATTGCATTTTTCCCAAAATCAATTCATTTGATTTTCTTCTTTAATCTTAAAGGTAATGAGGATCTAGCAAATCCCTCTTTAGTTCTTTGTGATTGTCTTTATGTGGACTTCATAAGTTCGATCATACGCTTGTGTCGGTAGCAAATACATACAAAGACTATTTTGGAGGAGCCTTCAAACGTGCATATGTTATTCTATACTCTTGATTAATTTTTCTGCAGATTTCTATTATGATATAAACTGTAAAATTATACCCTTGATCTTGACTCATGTAAACGATCCTTGTATTATATTTTTTTCATTTCCGCTGCAAATATGTGACCGTTTACTAACAATGGTATCAGAGCCTAGGGTACTAAATTTTACAGTTTTTATGTTTATGGTTGATAACATGTATTTGATGATAATATGTTGCCATATTGAATCTACGTAAAATCTGTCTTAAAAACATGTTTTAAGAAATTATTAATCGATTGATTTTTAATTTGTTGATGATCTGCATGTTTGGAATAATGGTTGGTGGATTTTTGTTGAGATCAATGTGTTTGGTTGATTGCAAAAGCCGTTTAGAGTGTTTTTGGTTGCTGTATGAATAGATCCAGAGCTACAGATCTGTGTACGTTCACCGTTGTGATATAACCCATCGCAGCAGCGAGCGTTGTTCATGCTGGCGCTGGTGACGAAGCCAGCGCTCGCCATGGCAATATAAAGCATCGCCATGGCGATTGTCTTTTGGATGAGCGCTGTATGAAAACAGCGCTTGCGGCGGTGATATAACCCTTAGGATGGGCGCTGTACCAAATCGTCGCGGCTTTCGCCACAGCGAACGAGCGTTAAGCGTGAACGTTAGGTTACCAATGCATGCCGCAGTGATCTAACTCATCGCTACAGCGAGCACACTTCTGAGTGCACAGGGGGCTAAAATGTAAAGTTTCAAAACTTTTAGACCAAACGTAGTTCTACAAATTATTAGGGGTTAAATGTAATTAACCCACAAATTTCAGAAAATTGGTTTTTTTTTAAATGTATGCTTTGTACTTATTTGTATATTGCATGGTACCCGGTAGATGCGCCTTAGACCTAAGGGTGAATGTTTTAAAATATTTTTGGGTATGTATGGTTGTATCATTTATTAAATAGGGTCTACGTGTCATGCCTTTTCTCCTCTTCTCGATTTACGTTCTCTTCTCATCTCATTCTCCTCGAATGTAAACCGACGTTTCTAAATTTATTGATGTAAAGAATTTGTATAATTATTTTATTGTAAATTTAGAATGATATTTTTGTAATGTACTTGAAGACAGAGCAAAGGACGAGGTAACCATACTTGAAGACTCAAGATGTTTATTACAGGACCCCTAGGTGACCCACCGATTCCTTTAGGCTCGAGCAAATTGGTTTTAGTTAGGCCATGTATCGGCACATTTTAAATTGTGTTTAGAATGCATGCTAAGGTTGAATGTTGAATAGCATGCCAAACAATGTCATTCTAACAAAGATAATAATATGGTGAGACATTAAATAAGAAACCCTCAATCAAAGTAGATTAAGTCACGAAAGCCTTCCATCACCATGGTTTTAATCAAACCACTGTTCGTCGAAACCCTGTTCACCAAAGCGAATGGTACACTTCTACCAGTGGGAGGTTAAAATGCATTAGAGTTTTCCTTAATGGTGATAGGTCGACTTAAAATGCATTAGGTTGATAAACACGCGTCATAGGCATAGTAGAGCAGTACACATATTGTGTGTACGTGGTGACATGTGGTGTCCACTCTACTGATACTGAGAATCAGACTTGAGGACGATGGCATGTAGTGACCATTGGATTGTGTGATTGGCTTGTTGGATTTCTCACATTTGAGGTTGATAGTCGGAGCTATAAACTGGTGTGGATTAAGATTGTTGGCCTACCTAATCAACTCATTTTGGCTTGTTCGGCAATGCGAAGGTTTGAAATGGGCAGGATGAGATCTCGGTCCACTAGGAAAGTCAACGGGCTTTCCCGAGTTAATGGTGAGGGCTATTGACTTGAGTAAAATAGTGGGAGCATCGTTTAATGAAAGATCATATTAAACAATAATAATGAACATGGTAATAACGACTACTTTTTCTGCACTTGTAGATTCGCTTAAAATTTAGCAAAATGATCCCAACATCACTGCGACAAATCATCGAACTAGGAGATAAATGGAATGGTGAAAATTTCGTTGACTGGTGTAGAAGTATAAACAATATACTTCAGTCAAGTGTGTAACGCCCCACATGAGGTATGTAGTTCTTGTTTCCTCTTTCGCTCTTATTTGAGTTGGTTTTAGTAATATTGTTTGATTGAGTGTTGTGTTGAATG
Organism: Pistacia atlantica; assembly: GCA_026229545.1. Classification (NCBI taxonomy): domain Eukaryota; kingdom Viridiplantae; phylum Streptophyta; class Magnoliopsida; order Sapindales; family Anacardiaceae; genus Pistacia; species Pistacia atlantica. Next base: position 13,998,728 of record CM047902.1, on the reverse strand, counting down.
CTTGCCCTGATATTGGTTGAAAATAAAAGAAGTTCAGTGTACCAAGCTTCGCCGGGGCGATGAATAATCTTCACCGCGGCGAAGATGTGTTGAAACCACAGGGAAACTTTTTGGACATTTTCGCCGCGGCGACAGAAGTTTCTTCGCCGCGGCGACAGGCCGATTAAATTGTTTGTTAAGTTTTAGATATTTTCTTCCCTAAGGGCAATTTGACCATTCTACCCCTAATTAGCAGGAAAAGTGGGGAGCTAATTGTAAGGATTTTTCATGGAGAATAAGTTGTTATGGGGGTGTGCTTGTAATGAATCAAAGGATATAGATGAAATTCCCAAAGAAGAGTAAGGGCAAAATGGGAATGCTTTGGTATAAATTTCATTAAAAGGAATTAAGAGTTAACAAACCCCTCATTCTTCTTCTCCAAAAACGCAACTCTCCATTCTTGTTCCTCCCAACTTCTCTTTCTTTTGATCAAGGAGTTCCAAGGGGTTTTTGAAGTGATTTGGGGTAGAAAATCAACCTAAGGCTTCCTAAGGTAAGGATTCTTACTTTAGTTGTGAAACTTGTGAGTTTTAGTTTATATTGAAGTTTGAGGGTTTTTGTTCTTTTGGTTAAGAGTAGAGAAAAAGTCAAGCAAACCAAGTGAAAGGAAGAGTTGGTGAAGTCTCTCCATAACAAGGTAAGTAAATCCCAACCCAAGTTGAGATTTAAGAATTTTCTTGATTAGGGTTTTCATAAGTGCATTAGTGGAGATGAACCATCCATATGCATTATTACATGCATTGTAAAGTGACCTAAGAAAGTGTAGGAAACTTGGGTATGCAATTACCCTATGAGTAGAGAGCTTGGTGGATGCAACTACTCTAAGGGTAGAGAGAATGAAACAAAATGCTAGAATAGAGTGAATTAGAAGAGTAGTGGAAATGGGTTGATACTTTGTGTTCATCACCCGACAGTTGTGGGAATCGGGTTGATGCTTTGTGATCACCACCCGAATAGCCTTTAGAGATGGGTCGATGCTTTGTGATCGTCACCCGATAAGTAGTAGAAACGGGTGGATGCTTTGTGATCCCCACCCGGTTAGTTATTAGATGAGTGGGCTGATGCTTTGTGATCATCATCCGACCTTCAGTAGAAGTGGGTTGATGCTTTGTGACCATCACCCGACAGTGACTAGAGACGGGTTAATGCTTGGTGATCGTTACCCAAAAGTCATGAGAAACGGGTAGGTGCTAGGTGGTCTCCACCCGATAGTTAGGAAAATCGAGTTGATGCTTTGTGATCCCCACTCGGTAGTCACTAAGAACGGGTTGGTACTGTGTGAATTCCATCCGATAGTCATGGAGAGTGAGATGGTGCTATGTGAATGCCATCCGGCCGTACCTCCGGTAAGATGAGGCCATGATGTTAGTAGAAACAGAAATAGAATCAGAAATAGTATGAGGAAAGAATTAAGAGTATTATTATACGGGGACAGACAGATAGAGGGTTTTACTTACTGAGCATTATTTTGTGCTCACCCCGTTATTTTCCTTTGTGGATGCAGGATCTAGGTGTTGATGCAGTCGGAGGGGCGTCGGCAAGCGAAGAGCAATAGCTACACTGTTTCCCCTGTTTTGTCTTTTAAAAATGACTTTTTGTAAACAGTATTCATTGTGTATAAAAGACATATGAATTATAATGAAAAGAAAGTTTTTGGGCCCAAAATTTCTATTGTTATTATGCATGCATTGTACTAGTTTTCAGCAGTTGTTACAAAGTGATAGATTATACACCAGTGTGCAAGCTTTATCACCAAAGCCTGCTGATAGTTCTATCCATGAGACTGGGTATGTATATGTGAAGCATACACATGATGCAAAAGCAGAAATGACTAGATACATTGTGCTTGCATCAATGGCGCCATTACTGTGACAACAATGCCAGAACATGGATTTAGCTTCTTTTCTTCATTTTCTTGGAAGAAATGAGAAGCATATGGTGTCTCGGCCATTATTCAGATGTAGGATGGAAGAGGGTACCGAAATTGGCGATCATATACTCAAATGGACCGAGTATATGAACAAGCTTGAGATTTTGGGATGTGGACTTAAAGAAGGTTTATCAATAAACCTAATATTATAGTCATTATCGGATTCTTATTCTCAATTTGTCTATGACTTCATTGAGGAAGATAAGAAGAATACCTTTTCCGAGCTTCTGGATTTGTTGAAGGCTACTGAGTCAGGCATGAAAATGTTAGAAACATTGATGTTGGTTGAAGCCAGCTCAAGTGAAAAGGAAAGGGCTCAGAAGTCAATGGAAAGAACTGTTGTAGAAAGGAAAGGCATTTGTCCTCACTGTGGGAATCCCAGCCACTAGAGGAAACATTGCAAGGCCTTCCTAGCAAAATAGAAGAAGAATGTCACTTCTTCGTCAGGTACGTTTTGAGATTAACTTCTCCTGTAAACATCTAGTTGACACAAAATGTGGTTCTCACATTTGATTGATGTGCAGGAACTACGGTAGAGTAGATTGCTCGCCGAGGGAGAGGTGGACCTACCAGTTAGAAATGAAGCACGTGCTGCTACATTTGCTGTAGGATCTTATTGTCTGATTTAGCCGATGGGCTTGTTTCTTATAACTCATGGATCATTATGATTTTTTTCTTCAATTTCTAGAAATTATATTTCTGTGTCCACTTAGGACAAATGAGAATATTAGTTTACTAATGGATTATTGTCCTTGAGTGTAAATAATATTCTTTATGGAACTGTTTCATAATAATATGTTCTTAAGAGAGACAATGAGGATAATCTCAAAAATGACAATTATGCCAACGTTGGCAAGTTGAGCTAAACATACCTGAAGAGATGTAGGATAGTATCACAACTCACCCCTCCTTATACACCCCAACACAATGGAGTGTCAAAAAGGAGGAATAGGACCTTACTTGACATGTTTAGGTCCATGATGAGTTTTAGTGATTTACCTACATCATTTTAGGGTTATGCCTTAGAGACTACGACTCACGTTTTGAACCGTGTGCCGTCAAAGTCTGTAGATAAGACTTCATATGACCTATGGAGTGGCCGAAAGCCTCACTTGTCTTATCTAAGGATTTGGGGTTACGAAACTTATGTTAAGAAATTGACTTCGAACAAGCTGGGCCCAAAATCTTGTAAATGTATCCAAAGGTGACCAAAGGATACTACTTCTACCACCCGGAAGAGCACAAAATTTTTATTGCTCGTTCTGGTGTCTTCCTAGAAAAGGAATATTTTCTAAGAAGTACCAGTGGGAGAAAAGTAGAACTCGTTGAAGTTCTAGAACCACAAGATATACTAGATAAAGGACGGAATGATGTGCCACAGGAAGTGGTTGAGCATCATGAGGAGGTTACTCCACAACTTGTGGATCAAAGTGAACCACCTCAGGTAGCACAAGAGCTACGTAGATCTGGGAGAGTACGCCATGAGCCCGAGAGATACCGTTATCTCGTGACTCAACATGGTGACTTACTAGTATACCAAGATGATGAACCCAGAACCTATGAAGATGCTATATCAGATCCAGATTCCGTTAAATGGCTTGGAGCCATGAAATCTGAGATGGACTCCATGTACCAGAACCAAGTATGGTCTCTGGTGGAACCAACTGAAGGGGTAAAACCCATAGGGTGTAAATGGGTCTTCAAGAAGAACACTGACATGGATGGCAACGTGCACACTTATAAAGCACGACTGGTTGCCAAAGGTTTCAAACAAATTCATGGCATTGATTATGAAGAAACCTTTTCGCCGGTTGCCATGATTTAATCCATCCGGATTATGCTTGCAATTGCTGCATATCATGACTATGAGATTTGGCAAATGGATGTCAAAACTGCTTATTGAACGGAAACCTTGAGGAGGATGTGTATATGACACAACCTGATGGTTTCGTTCTTGATAGTCAAGCGCTAATAAGGAATGCAAGTTACACAGATCCATCAATGGACTCAAGCAAGCTTCAAGGAGCTGGAACATTCATTTTGATGAAGCCATAAAAGAATTCGGTTTTATCAAGAACGAAGATGAGCCCTGTGTTGCAAGTGAGTGGGAGCGTATTAGTATTCCCAGTGTTGTATGTTGATGATATACTTCTGATTGGGAATGATATATCGAACTTGCAGTTGGTAAAGACTTGGTTATCCAAGTGCTTCTCCATGAAGGACTTAGGGGAAACAGCCTACATCCTTGGAATAAAGATCTATTGTGATAGATCGCGTAGGTTGCTCAAACTAAGTTAGAATACATAGACAAGGTATTGAACACATTCAGTATAGAAAAAATCCAAGAAGGGGTTTCTTCTTATGGCATATAGTGTCTATCTCTATAAGGATATGTGTCCTTAACCACACAGTGAGAGAGATAGAATGAAGAGGATCACACATGCTTCAACAAGTGGATCCATGTTGTATGCTCAGATTAATATCTAATGTGCATTCAGCACTTGTAATGGATATCAATCAGGCTCAAGTGAGCAATATGTTATGTACTTAGATTGATGTCCTATGTGCATTCAGCACTAGTAGAAGATATCAACTAAATCCAAGTGAATAACACTGGATGAGTGTCAATGGACATTCTTAAGTACTTGAAAAGGGCTTAAGAATATATATTCTTGGATTATGGAGGAAAGATGAGCTCACTGTAAGAGAATACAGTGACGTTATTTCCAAACGGGAAAAGGATGATTATAGTTCGCAATTTGGGATTACACAATTTTGTCTCAATGTAACTGCAGTGAGTTGGAAGAGCTAGAATCAGTGTACTGCAGCAAATTCTATAATTGATGCTAAGTGTATTGCATATTTAATGCAGCCGTGTAGGTGGTTTGGATCAAGAAGTTCATTACTGAACTTGACGTGATTCCAAGCATTGCTAATCCAGTATAGTTGTACTGCGATAACAATGGAGCCATTGTTGTGGCTGAGGAATCACGATCTCACCAGTAATCCAAACACTTACATAGTTGATTCAATCTGATCTGAAGGATCGACAAGAAAGGGAATGTGTAGAATTGCAGAGTACTTACTAACCCACTATTGAAGTTTCTGTTGTAGTAGAAGCATGATGGGCATTTGGGTCATTCAATGTTGAGTGCATGAATGACTGGCTATAATGCAGGAACTTGGGTCATTTAGTGTTGAGTACATGAATGATTGGCTATAGTGCAAGTGGGAGATTGTTAGAGTAGGTGCCTTAGAGCCAATCAATTATTGTGGAATTGACTCTTTGTAATAATGTTCATTAATCAATAAAAGGCATTTTATACTATATTGCGTAAATCATTATTATTGTAATATGTATTGATATATGTCCTTAGAATGGTAGAACCGTGACGAGGGTATCAAGTGTTTCAAATCTTGATAGTGAGAACCCTATGAGAACATATGGTGGTCATTCTAGAAACGTTTGTAGCCCCAATATTATTCTGAAGTACGGGCACAGATAATACGGTAAGGTTATCATAGTGTTGAACAACCCTGTCGCAAGGCAGTGGCTGATCTCACTTGTCAAGGTTGTTTGGTGACAACCTGATGCAACACATGGGTGCTTACTGTAGGCGAATACACCGCAGCAAGTTCACTGGATTGACCTACCAGAGGATTCCATATGAATGGTAACCCCAATGTCTATGGAATAAATCCTCTAACGAATGGTGGTGCAAGTGATCCTTAGACTTGAGATCACTAGAGCGCCTTGTGCACCGATTGGTGTAGTTTGACACTATCCTAACGCAGTCCTATTCAGAGCTGTTAATACGGTGGTGATTGGCTGCATCGAGGAGTGGATCAAGACTATGGTGGATTGACAGAGGATTCATCACTCCCGGGTACGGGAGAAGTTATCTTACGGCGAATTCAGTACATGGCAATGACACTAAAACTATGGCCACGGTGGGATTGAGTTGTTGCTCTATCCGGATTGTAATACAAATCATTGGTCTAGAAACTGAATACATAATATCGAGAATAACCGAAGGTTGACACAATTTCTATGCCTTCGTCTCGTCGAGTTAACGTATAATGAAAGGATCGAATTGTACGGTAACCATATCATTGACAGGTAGCTACTTTGTTGAATCCGAATCTATCGGGTGGCCGTGATGCCTTTCTGGGGGCCAATCTTGATCTGTGTATTAGTGAGACAATTAATTGGTGTTAATCGTGATACTATACACTGCCAATATGATGAAGAGCCCATGGGTCACGCATATAGAAGATAATTTAAGATCCAAGAAGAAGGAAGGGTGTTTTCGTCTTTTTAGGCGAAAGGGTATTTTGGTAATTTCACAGTGTAATTAAATTTGCTGAAGGTCGTATACGTTTAAATATGTATTCACATTTATTAAATTAAATCATCATTATTGGTAACATGGGGTGTTTGGGTTGGAGCCCAAGCCTATTCCATATGGGAATAGGGCATTAAAGTTTTACTATAAAAGAAAATGTTTATTTGTAAAATGACAATTAATTCATTAGCTCATTTTGATTGTAAAACCAAATACACAGCATCCACAAAAACACTCCCACGGTAGTATTGCATTTTGCCCAAAATCAATTCATTTGATTTTCTTCTTTAATCTTAAAGGTAAGGAGGATCTAGCAAATCCCTCCTTAGTTCTTTGTGATTGTCTTTGTGTGGACTTTATAAGTTCAATCCTACGCTTGGGTCGGTAGCAAATACGTACAGAGGCTATTTTGGAAGAGCCTCCAAACGTGCGTGTGTTATTCTATACTCTTGATTAATTTTTCTACGGATTCCTATTGTGATATAAATTGTAAAATTATACCCTTGATCTTGGTTCATGTAAACGATCCTTGTATTATAATTTTTTTTTGTTTCCGCTGCGAATATGGGACCGTTTACTAACACATATTACCATGTATTCCACCATGGTTAGAAAGAATAGAAAGAAAAGGAAGAATAGAAAGAAAGAACAGAGAGAAGGAAAGAACAACAAGAATTAGAAAGAAGAAAAGAGAAAGAACTAAGAATGAAAGAAAGAAGAAAAGAATTAAGTAAGGAAAGAATCAAAGAAGGAGAAGAGTCAAAGAAGGAGAAGAGTTAAGGGATTTACTAACTGAGCATTTTTATGCTCACCTCGTTGCTTTTGCATGTTTTTGCAGGAAATAGGTGAGCAGTGGTCGGAAGGGAGTCGACAAGCAGAGAGAATTGGCATTACTGCCCACCGTTACTAAGTTTTTGTACTTGTTGTTTTAGTATATGTAAAGAATTATATTTTATAAGTAAAGAAAAATTTTGGCCCAACTATTTTCATATGTTAATTATGTATGTTGTGAGACCCCTCTTGGATCATGGGCTATCCCAATCTTGGCCCATCTACTCAGACCTCATGGGCTTTCCCAATCTCTCCACTCGGGCCTCCCTCACTAGGATATCCCTAGCCCTGGACACCAGGTTTCTTTCGCCTTCCCACCACTCGAACCCATGCCCTCCAGGCTAAAGGCAAATGGGAAGCATGGTGAATACCATTAGGTTCAAGTGGTGGGGAAGGCAAAAGAAACCCGATGTCCAGGGCCAAGGATATCCTAGTGAGGGAGGCCCTAGTGGAGAGATTGGGAAAGCCCATGAGGTCTGAGTAGAGGGGCCAAGATTGGGATAGCCTATGATCCAAGAGGGGTCTCACATATGTTTTCATTGTATATGTGATCAAGTATACTAGTAGAAAGAAGTCATTTCATTTTTGGTATCAGAGCAAAGATTTTAGGATTTGACAGTGTGCCATTCTCGCCACCATGATGTTCCGTTGCCGACCATTGTAAGTTAAATTTTCTTTCCTTACTTAAAGTATTGCATGAGTTTTGAATCTGGTTGTTTTGTAGATGAGACGTAGAACCCGAGTAAGTAGTAAGAAAGCATTGAGTACGGGGGAACCTTCTAACCCACCAAAACCTACTCCCTCTACCCTTGATGAAGCTAGAATCCGAGGGATTGTACAGCAAGTCTTAGTGGAAAGACAGGGGAGAGTTGAACCAGAAAGAATTGAAACCCCCATTCAAATACCGCCTACTAGAGAAGAAAGAGAAAGGCCGATACCCTCGACAGTATAGAATTGGATTGAACCATTTATGGGCTTCCAAGTTAACATCAGTCGTCAGAGTTTAAAGGTACAACAGACCCTTTAGTGGTGGAAGAATGGTTTAGGTCCGTTGAGCATATGACGACATTGTTTCCTATGACAGATAGGGAGAAGATCCGATATGCCAGTTTCTTGTTTCAGGGTGATGCCCAAATTTGGTGGGAATTGATGAAAGATACTCATAATGTTTTTGTGATGACTTGGGGCGAGTTTAGAAGATTGTTTGATGTCGAATACAGAACAGTGGATCGGGTACATGAGAAGGTATAAGAATTTATTAATTTGAAGCAAGGGTCGAGTATAGTGAAAAAGTATTCTATGAGATTTAATTCCCTTGCCAGGTTTGCACCCGGAATAGTTAGTACCCCAGAATTGAGAAGAGATAAGTTTATCCATGGGTTGAAGCCAAAGATAGCCCGGGATGTAATGACAGGAGCTAAGCCCCCTCGAAACCTATAGTCAAGCTTTAGAGAGAGCTTTAAGGGCAGAAAATTTTGTAAACAAGCTCACCCCAGCGGGACCAAGTCAACCATCTCCCGCTCCGCAGAGAGAAAGATTTGAGAGTGCAAGAAATAAAGAAGTGAAGAATAAGAAGAAGTTTTAGCCAAAGAAAAACAGAAAAAGATTGGCAGAATAAATGGCCAAGACCAGTGGAGTTTCCCCTATGTCTTAAATGTGGGAAGACTCATCCAAGAGAGTGTTTGAGAGAGTTGGGTTGTAATGTATGTTATCGATGCCGGCAGCCAGGGCATTTGATGAAAGATTGTAAAGCTCCTCTTCCACCTGCAGTACAAAATTCCAAAGGTTCTAATGCGAGAGTGTTTACAGTAGCACAAGGCGAAGTAGAGGCTAGTCCATGAGCTGTTATTGGTCAGTTATTATTTCATCCAGTTCCTCTTTATGCTTTAATTGATTCTGAAGCCATTCATTCATTCATATCTTATGGGATGATAGAAAGATTAGGTTTGAAACCTACTAGAGTGAGTCGACCCATAAAGATAGAGTTACCTAATGGGGTTAGTGTTGTGACCTATGAGACGTTGTCAGGAGAGTCTGTGGTGATCCATGGTTGGGAGTTAGCAGTTGATTTAATAGTGTTTGATATGCCTGACTTTGATGTGATTTTGGGTATAGATTTCCTAGGGAGGTGTGGAGTAGAAATTGATTGTCAAAAGAAGAAAGCGAGATTTAATCTCGATAGTGGAGATAAGTTCAGTTTCGGAGAGGGCCATCAGATAAGTATGTTGATTAGTATCATGAAGGCTAGAAAGTTGCTAAGAAAAGGGTGTTCTGGGTATATAGCCCATGTGGTGCAGAGTAGAGATGTCCCACAACCAGAATTGCAGAGTGTGCAAGTAGTCCGGGAATTTCTAGATGTATTTTCGAAAGACTTACTGGGTTTGCCTCCAGAAAGAGAAGTTGAGTTTAGTATTGAATTGGCACCAGGAACAACACCGATATCTAAAGCCCCTTATCGAATGGCCTCAGTCGAGCTTCAAGAATTGAAGAAGCAACTCCAAGAGCTCCTAGATAAAGGTTTTATCCGACCAAGTCATTCTCCTTGGGGAGCTCCAATCTTGTTTGTAAAGAAGAAAGTGTTAGTGAACGACCCACTTATCCAGCGGAGAACAAAAACATAAATGACATGGATCGTTCCTTAGAACCAAGATCTGAGTAGAAAATCACAGTTTATACAATATATAAATTAAATCTGCAGAAAAATCAGAAACAATTCAAGGTTTAAGAATCATACGCTCGTTTGGAGGCTCTTCCAAATTTGTCAATGAATGTTTTTGCTACGGACCCAAGTGTAGGATCAAACCCACGTAGTCCACACGAAGACAATCACAAAGAACTAAGGAGGGATTACTAGATCCTCCTTAGCTTTAAGAACAAAGAAGAAAATGAGTATTTGATTTTGGCTAAACCAAAATCTGGCGTGGGGGAGGGTTTGGGGCTGTGTTATATCCTTTTTTAATGAAAAATGAACTAAATAAAATCACTCCAATTTTACAAAGACACATTTTCTTTTATAGTGTTATTTTAATGCCCTATTCCCATATGGATTAGGCTTGGGCTCCAACCCAAACACCCCATGTTACCAAACACTCCCAATTAGATATTTATTTTTATTTCATAATTATCCCAGTTAAAATCAATTAATATAATTTAATCTATATATTAACATTTAACAATAATGATGATTTCATTAAATATATGCGAACACATATTTGAACGTAATTTCACTTATTTAAATTTTCTAATAAATCAAATAAATGCTACGACTTCAGCAAATTTAATTGCACTGTGAAATTACCAAAATACCCTTTTGCCTAAAAAGATGAAAACACCCTTCTTTCTTCCTGAGTCTTAAATTATCTTTTATGTGTGTGATCCATAGGCTCCTCATCATAGCGACAGTGTATAGTATCGTGATTAATACCAATTAATCATCTCACTAATACACAGACCAAGATTGGCCCCTAGCAAGGCATCATGGCCATCCGATAGATTTGGATTCAGCAAAGTAGCTACCTGTCAACGATATGGTTACCGTACAATTCGATCATTTCATCATACGTTATCTCGATGAGACGAAGACATAGAAATAGTGTCAACCTTCGGTTACTCTTGATATTATGTATTCAGTTTCTAGACGAATGACCTATATTATAATCCGGATAGAGCAACAACTCAATCCCACTATGGCCACAGTTTTAGTGTCATTGCCATATACTGAATTACGCCGTGAGATAACTTCTCCTATACCCAAAAGTGATGAATCCTCTGCCAATCCACCATAGTCTTGATACACTCCTTGATGCAGCCAATCACCACCGTATTGACAGCTCTGAATAGAACTGTGTTAGGCTAGTGTCAAACTACACCAATCGGTGCACAAGGTGCTCCGGTGATCTCAAGTCTAAGGATCACATGCACCACCATTTGTTAGAGGATTTATTCCATAGACACTGGGGTTACCATCCATATGGAATCCTCTGGTGGGTTAGTCCACTAAACTTGCTGCGGTATATCCACCTACAGCAAGCACCCATGTGTTGCACCAGGTTGTCACCAAACAACCTTAACAGGTGAGATCAGTCACTGCCTTTCGACAGGGTCATTCAACACTATGATAGCCTTACCGTATTATCTGTGCCCTTACATCAGAATAATACTAGGGCTACGGACGTTTCTAAAATGGCCACCATATGTGCTCATAGGGTTCTCACTATCAAGATTTGAAACACTTGGTACCTGATGAGAGTGCAAAATGTCATATTTACCCCCCTTAATGTCTAGTCTTTTATACTTATTTTCTGCCTAAATGTACTCATTATTATTCTATTTTGATTTAGGATGCAAATGGGGGCGTTAATTGCAAAACAGAACTAATTAAGTGAATTCGGACAATTTCGACATTGTTTTGTAATCTAGGAATAACTCTCTCATCCAAGCTCAGACTGAGATGATTCAAAATGTTGTGGAACACTAAGAAAGAGATCTACAACTTTCATGTTTTTCGTTTGGAGAGATAGTCGCTGCATCAAGGTTTTAATGGGGCTTGAAGTTGACGCACCTGCTCTGCCAATGTTTTGGAACATTCCGCCTTGTCATGCAATAAAGAGGCAGTTTATTATTGGAAGATTGGAAAACCTATTGCACTCAAATCACAACTGGACACACCACTTTCCTATTTTGTATTAAGACTTTATTTTATTTTCAATTACTCAGATTAGGATAAAGGTTATTTTGAGATTTTAGAATATTTTTAGGAGATTTAGATTTAGTAGAATTAAAATTCGAATTGGATATTAAGAGAGGGAGATCAGATTAAGGATAACACATAACACATATCACACATGCCTCTCTCTTCTCTCTCTGGTGGATTTTCGCTTTTCCTTGGAATTTTCGTGATGGCCATGAGTGGCTAATTTTTATAACTTGGTCGAAGGAAACAAGATCTCGGAATCAATAAACTGTGAGATCAATCTGGTTTTTTTTCTTTAAGCGTTCAATTTATGTTTGAGTATTGAATGTTCTTCTGTGCTTATTTTCATGATTGTTGCATTTAATTACTAGGAGGCCTACTAGTTTATTAATTGTTGCAATCTACTGCTAAGTTTGATATCAAATCCGTAATTGTTTGATCCCTCTAACTTGTGAAGTAATTAGGGTTTAAGAATTTGTTGCGTCAGGAATTATTAAGTCTTAAGAAGAACATTCAACTAAATTAAATACAACCGCTTGAGTTTGTGTTGTTTAGCTTCATCGATCTCTCTAGGTCTTAAGGCTGCCACTAGATTAAATCTTTAGCGCTTGTCTAGGGTTGTTTAGTAGTAAGGTTAATTAGATCGCTTGTTTCTTAATTAATTACAACTAAGGAGAGATAGGAAAATAGTTCCAACGGTGAATATTCAAAGTATGAATTGATTTATTTTTGCATCGATGATCAATTGTAAATTCCGATGGTGGATGTTGACTTAGACCAAGGTTTGTTATTTTGATCGATTGATTAATTTGAATTGTTGTTTTCCTGAAATTGTTTCTGTTTAACCCAAAACCCCCCTATACTGGTTCACGTAACATTAAATTCGGCTAGACACTCTCCGTGGGAATGATCCTGAGTCACACTACTACATGTGTTTTTAGGTTTTAATTATGGGTGCCTACGACAACACGCCAAATTTTGGCGCCGTTACCGGGGAGTGATTCTAGTTGATTTTTATTTTGTTCTTGTTATTTTTCTTTTTCTTTTTTTTGCAAAAATAAAAAATAAAAAATTTTGGCAGTACTGTCCAGGGCAGGATTTTTGTTGGAATTTGTAGCGGTGCGATACCCGTTGCAAAGAAAACGAAATTCTACACAGGAGATTCACTAGCCCCACCCTCTTGAGGCCAAAACACAACGTTTGATAGGGTTTTTGGCCAGTTTTGTGTTTTTGGTAGTAAAAAAAAAAAAAAATATATATATATATATATATATATATGTATATATAATTTTTTCTTTTTATTTTCTAGTTAGTTTTCATTATTAGTTATTTTTCATATTTCTTTTATGAGGTTTTTTGTTGTATGACTAGGTCCTCTCATCTTGGTGATTTAACATTTGACCCAGAAATAGAGAGCACTGTGCTAGCAACTCTGATTTAGAAGAGGAGGACGTCATGGCTGGAAATCAAACTTTGAAAGAGCTTGTTGCCCCTGATTTGAATCAAGCACCTTTATGCATAATGTTTCCTGTTTTAGATGCTGCTACTACTTTTGAATTAAAATTTGGACTAATACATCTATTACCCACTTTTCATGGCCTTGCAGGTGAAGATCCTCACAAGCATTTAAATGAGCTTCATGTGGTTTGCACAAGTATGAAACCTATGTGGGTGACTGAAGAGCAAATTAAATTAAGAGCCTTCCCATTTTCTTTGAAGGATTCGGTTAAGGATTGGCTCTATTATCTACCCTCCGGGAGTATTACCACATGGAACGAGATGAAGAGGTTGTTTTTGGAGAAATATTTCCCAGCATCAAGGGCGGCCAACATTCGAAAAGAAATTTATGGTATAAGGCAGCACAATGGAGAGTCCCTACACGAATATTGGGAACGTTTTAAGAAATTATGTGCAAGCTGGCCCCATCATCAAATTAGTGAGTAGCTACTTATGCAGTATTTCTATACACTAATAGGAGCATGATTGATGCTGCTAGTGAAGGAGCTTTGGTGAATAAAACTCCTGAGGCCGCGACGAACTTGATTGCAAATATGGCAACCAATTCTCAACAATTTGGCACTAGGCTTGACCTTCCTTCTAGGCGTGATAATAAGGTAAATATTTCTTCCCTTGAACAACAAATCTCGAGTCTAACTTCTCTTGTTTGTCACATGGCTATAGGTAATATGCAAACAGTGAAGGCTTGCAGGATTTGTTCGGTAGTAAGGCATCCAACTGATATGTGCCCAACCCTTCAAGAGGAGCCCATTGAGCAAGTGAATGCAGCAGGTGGCTTTCCTGGACAACAGCAAAGGAAGTATGATCCCTATTCGAGCACATATAACCCTGGATAGAGGGATCACCCCAATCTTAGCTATGGGAATCCACAAGTGAATCAACCGGTAACTCAAAACAGCCCAAGTTACCAGCAATATAAGCAGCCATATCCCCCTAGACAACAACCGGGCCAAACTTCTAATTCTGGTATGTCTTTAGAAGATATTTTTAAGTCTCTTGCCACTAATACTTTGCAATTTCAACAGGAGACGAGGGCCAGTGTTCAAAGTTTGGAGAATTAGATGGGCCAGATGGCAACCGCAATAAATAAGCTGGAGGCGCAAAGTTCGGGGAAATTACCCTCTCAAATGGTGGTAAATCCAAGAGAAAATGTAAGTGCAATCGTCTTGAGAAGTGGTAAAGAGATTGAGATTCTAGTAACGGCAACGCTTGCATCGTCGAAGGAAGAAAAGGAGAAAAACGCCGTTGTAGACAGGAACGTTCCCAACGACGATGGTGTTCCTAAGAGTAAGTTTCTGCCTCTTTCTGATTATAAATCGGTACCTCTTTTTCCTCAAGCTTTGGTAGAATCTAGAAAATATGTGCAATACAGAGATTTTTATGAGAGTTTTCATAGATGCGAGGTAAATATTCCACTTTTAGATGCTATTAAACAAGTGCCTCGTTATGCTAAATTCTTGAAAGAACTGTGTACAATTAAGAGGAAACAGAAACTTAAGGGGTGTGAAAAGGTGAGAGTAGGAGAGAATGTTTCTGCAGTGATTCAGAGAAAACTCCCAGTGAAGTGCAAGGATCCAGGTATGTTTACTATCCCTTGTATGATAGGTAACACTATGGTTGAGAAGGCCATGATAGATTTAGGAGCTTCTATTAATGTCATGCCATATTCTATATATGCTTCTTTAAAATTTGGACCTTTGAATAAAACTGGTGTTGTGATTCAATTAGCTGATAGATCTAATGCCTATCCTAAGGGTGTAGTTGAGGAAGTTTTGGTACAAGTTAGTGATTCAGTTTTCCCTACTGATTTTTATGTGCTTGATATGGGAAATGGTGATCAAACTGCTCCTATTTTCTTAGGAAGACCTTTTTTAAAAACATCCAAGACTAAGATAGATGTTCATAGTGGCATACTTAGCATGGAATTTGATGGTCAAATCGTTAAGTTTAATATTTATGATGCCATGAAATATCCTGATGTTGATGATGATAATCCTGTTTATTCTATTGATGTGATTGATTCTTTAGCACAGGAAGTTTTTGAACTTAATAGAAAAGATGGACTGGAAGTTGCCATTAGTTAGCATCTTGAGGAAGAGAATGAGGAGTTAGCTTTGAGTACTGATTTGCAGGTAATCGTTGCAGCGTTGAATGATTCTCCAAAGTTACAGTAGTCAGGTAACGTTCCTTATATTGCATTACCAATTTCTAACGAGAGGCCTTTACCCTCTGTTTTGCAGGCCCCATTCCATATTTGAAGTCTCTCCCTAGTTACCTCAAGAATGTGTTCCTTGGAGACGGAGGAACATTTCCGATGATCATCTCAAGTAAACTCAATGCATCGCAAGAAGAAAAGCCTTGAGTCGAGCCAACGACAATAAACAAAGGAGCTGCTTGGGAGGCAACCCAAGGGGAGTTTGTTTTCTTATTCTCGCATTTTAAATTTTGGTTATTTTTGCCTTTTCTTTGCATTTCATCTTACATTGGGGACAATGTCAGTTTTAAGTGTGGGGGAAGGGATTTAGGTTGTGTTTTAATTTTTTAATCTAAAAATAAATAAATAGTTTTTTGTTTTTAGGAAGGTTTAAGTCATGTCTTTGAACGTCTAGTGATACATGAAATAGTAACTTGACTTTGTTATTGAGCATATTCCTTGACTTAGGATGTTAGTAATATTTCATAAAATAGAGTTAATCAGATTTGAATCATTAAAGTTTGAAACAATATGTCTTGAGAAGTGGTGTGAACTTGGAGACAAAGCATGATTGAGGAGTGTATAACAACCCTTAAAAGAAAAAAAAAATTGTTTCTCTTAAGCTAGTCCTAAATTTGGGTTTAAGCAAATAGGAAAAAGAAAAGAAAGGTATGTGGTGAGTGAAGATGGAGCATAAAACGCACTCACTCATAAACACAACCATGCAATGAGATGGAGCATAGAATGCACTCATTCTTTTTCGAAACAGAAAAAAAAAATAAAGAAAAAAAAATATCCCTTGTTTGCTACCCAGTTTGTAGTAGTAAAGAGAAATAGTTGAGGAAAAAGTTGAGAGGTGAGTTGTACATGAATTGGTTGTGATTAGTTTCCTTGTTTGCATTGACTGATTGAGAGTAATTGTGGAAAATGATGAAGAGAGATGAATGTCTTTAACTCTACTTTATTTTATTTTGTTGTTTCCTAAGTTAGGCATGAATATGCATGGATTAAATATTGTTGCTTATGCATCATGATGGTGTTCTTGATATGACTTGAGATGATGGTGTTCCGGATATGACTTGAGTGTAGTGTTTGTTTGAATTAGTTTGCCCGAGGACGTGCAAAAGCTAAGTGTGGGGGAATTTGAAGAGAGTGCAAGATGTTATATTTACCCCCCTTAATGTCTAGTCTTTTATACTTATTTTCTGTCTAAATGTACTCATTATTATTCTATTTTGATTTAGGATGCAAATGGAGGCGTTAATTGCAAAACGGAACTAATTAAGTGAATTCAGACAATTTCGACATTGTTTTGTAATCTGGGCATAACTCTTTCATCCAAGCTCCGATTGAGATGATTCAAAATGCTGTGGAACACTAAGAAAGCGATATACAACTTTCATGTTGTGCATTTGGATCTCCATTGCATTGGGATGAGATAGGCGAGAGAGATGAGTTGAATATAGCTCTTGGGCAAAAAATGACTCAGAAGATGATAGAAGATGTAAAGCTGATCAGAAGCCGTATGAAACAAGCCCAAGATAGGCAGAAAAGCTATGCTGATCTGAAAAGAAAAGAAGTTGAGTTTGAAGTAGGTGGCAAAGTTTTTCGGTAATAAAGGAAAGTTAGCACCGAGATTCATTGGTCCATTTGAGGTGTTACAGTGAGTAGGAAAAGTGGCCTACAGATTAGCACTACCACCTAGTATAGACAAAATTCATAATGCTTCGGAAGTATGTCAATGATCCCTCCCATATTTTGAGCATAGAGGATGCAGACTTGGAAGAGAATCTTGTGTATGAGGAGCATCCAAGGATTTTGAGGGCTTTTGAGTGGATTTTAATAGGGTTTTGATCCTAGGCAACAAGAGGTAAGAATTCTTGCTCTTTATGATTTATTTGTGTAAAAGTTGAGTTTTCGTGAAGTTTATGCTTAGGGTTAAGAAAAGGTTTGAATCCAACTTAAGTTAAAGTTTATCAATTATGTAGAGATTTCTTTAAACATGTATATGTTAAGATTATTGAGAAATTGTGATGAGATTGATGATTATTTATACTTGTTGTTGGATATATTTGAGTATGAGAAGTGTATATGATGGTATGATGATAGGTTGAAATTGGAAGAATTGGAGAAAACTTTTGGCAGTGTTTTTGCCGTGTAGGTATGGTGATGATGCAAGAGTGTTTTTGCCGTGTAGGTATGGTGATGATGCAAGAGAGTTTTTCTCTCAATTTGGATGGTTTAAGAAACAAATAGAATGATAATTAAATTAGGGTTTGTATTTACACATTTATTGGTTTATGAAATGCCTAAGAGAAGTATGAGTATGAGTAGAAACTTTTATTTGATGCAACATTGCATATTTGCATTTCATGAGTGCATTTAAGTAAGAATTCTAAACATGAACCATCCATATGCATATATTTGTGTATGTGTAATAACTTAAGAAATAATAAAGAAATTTAAGAATAAAACACTTTAAGAGTAAAGACAAAGAAAGAATAAGCATTAAAGAATTAAAGAAGAGAAAAAAATGGTAAAGAAGAGAAAAGAATAGGTTGGTGTGATGGGGAACCGTGAGTGTTAAGAAGAAATTCCCACATACACGCCACCTTAATTGAGTGGCCTAAGAAGAAGAAGAGTTGTATGACCCGTAAGAGTGTATGTGGATGAGGGTTGTACCAAGAAGAATTCCTACATGCACGCCACCTTAAATGAGTGGCCTAAGAAGAAAGAAGAATTTGTACGGTTTGCAAGAGTGCATGTGGATGAGGACTGTACTCACTCACACAGCCAATGTTCCAAATCCATACATTCCAAATCCATACATCAACCGAGTCCGATCGGCAAAGAATAAGAAAAGAAAGAATGGGAAAGAATAAGAACAAGAAAGAAAAGAGAAGCTTGAGTAAGCAAGAATAGAAAGAAAAGAAAAGAAAAGAAATAGAAAGAAGAAAGAAAATGCATTTGTTTTATGCACTATTGCACATGCATTTCATTCATGCATATTACCATGGTTAGAAAGAATAGAAAGAAAGAACAGAGAGAAGGAAAGAACAACGAGAATTAAAAAGAAGAAAAGAGAAAGAACTAAGAATGAAAGGAAGAAGAAAATAATTAAGGAAAGAATCAAAGATGGAGAAGAGTTAAAAGATTTACTTACTGAGCATTTTTATGCTCACCCCAATGTTTTTCCATGTTTTTGCAGGAAATAGATGAGCAGTGGTCGGAAGGCAGTCCAGAAGCGGAGATAATTGGCATTACTGTCCACCGTTACTAAGTTTTTGTACTTGTTGTTTTAGTATATGTAAAGAATTATATTTTATAAGTAAAGAAAAATTTGGGCCCAACTATTTTCATATGTTAATTATGTATGTTTTCATTGTATATGTGATAAAGTATACTAGTAGAAAGAAGTCATTACATAACTCCTCTCAGATCAAAAGTTATGGTCATGTTAAGTAGAGATGCCCATTTAGGATTTTTGGGCCTTTCTTGGTCGTTTTAGGTTGACATGCCCTTCCAAGAATTTAGGGCTTGCGTTTGGGCTTCTGACATGCAACACTCTCATTGAATTCTTACGCTGGACGTGCCACGTTGTTGGGCTCAAAATGAGTTTTTCGTAGATATCTTACGGGCCCCATTGTTGGTTTACCAATCGATTACACAACAGAAAAATAAAATTTTTTCAATCCAAAAGCTGAAAGCCCTAGGATCCTTATACAAATCTATGTCAGTTTAATAAAAACAAATATATAAACATAAGATTGAGTTTATACCAGCGTTTGGAGGCTCCTCTGTTTGATGCGAATCACTCCCACTCCAAGATAGGAATGAACTCCCAGTATCCATACAAAGATAGGACTACAATCTCCAAGGGGTTCAATGTGCTAGCAAACCTACAAGGATCAAGAATAAAAATGCTGAATTTTTCTTTGAAAAAGTCTCTTCTCTACAATGAGAGAAAACGTGTGAGAGAGAGAGGGGAATGGCTAGGGTTTTGAACTGTATGTGCTGAATTAGAGTGAGATAATGTCAAGCCAAACCACAATTACACAAAACAACTCCAAGAACTTTCAGCCAAAGCTTCCTTCACCATGCACAATCTCGGGCAACCCAACAAATGAGACTAAACAACAAGACACAACATGAAAATGAAAATAAATGCTACTAGAATCCAAGGCCTAAAGGTTACACCATCGGCCAAGGAGACCCACCACCAATCCTCCGTAAAAGTTGGATAAAGAAGAACAATACTCTTAAGAGCAACCAAAATTCATTCATCAAATCTGAATTTTACATGGAAAATTCAGCCCTTATATATGGCCTTACCAAAGTTACGCTAATTAAAAAAGATCTAAGCCATCCATATGACATACAGTAACCCTAGTCAATTACAACCATACATGTGTTGGCTTAGGGAGATTTTGAAATTCAAAAGAGTTCGAATAACCTACGAAAATACAAACAAGAAACAATATTAAATAAAAGAAGTCAATCTTTGGAGAAACCAAAGAATCAAGTGACTTTCCTTTTCAAGTAAGGGACAGTGAGCCGCCTAACCTTCCAACCTTGTCCATGCCAAATTGGGAAAGAGTGTGGTAGCCCCATGTTTTCTTGTCTCCCTTGCATTTAATGTTTCCACATGACCAATTAATCTCTCATTGGACTTCCCTTTTGCCACCCAAAGCACTCCACATGGGAATTATCCCATGTGATGAGATTAATCCCAAGTAAAAGAGTAAAATGCACAAATTGGGCGACATTGGACTTGGAGAAACAAAATCCATCTTGGGCCATTTTGCTTCCTTGGACTGAGGCATCACCAAAGGCTTTATCCCCTTGGGCCGAAATATCACAAGCTTTATTCCCTTAGGTGGAAATGTTACAAGTTAATCAGACCTGCACTACAAAACTTCAAAGGGATTGAATTTTGGACCCTTCTGACTTTCAGTCTTTTGAGGTATGCAAATCATGCTTTTTAGCAAGATGACCAAGTTGCCTTTCACGGGAAAAAGTGAAAGGGACTCTCTGAACATTAGGCATCATCCTTAGTGATGTATGCGGTCCACTAACAATTGAAGTCAGAGGTGGATATTCCTACTTCATCGCATTTACTGATGATTTCGGTAGATATGGATATGTCTACCTTATGAGACATAAATCTGAAGCTTTTGAAAAATTCAAAGAATTCAGGAATGAAGTATAGAATATGTTGGGAAAAAGTATTAAAGCTCTTTGGTCGGATCAAGGAGGTGAATACTTGAGCTTAGGGTTTTCTGAATACCTAAAGGAATGTGGGATAGTTTCACAACTCACCCATCTATGCACACCCCAACACAATGGTGTGTCTGAAAGGAGGAATAACACCTTACTTGATATGGTTAGGTCCATGATGAGTTTTAGTGATCTACCCGCATCATTCTGGGGTTATGCCCTACAGACTGCGACTCACGTACTGAACTGTGTGTTGTCAAAGTCTGTAGATAAGACTCCAAGTGAACTATGGACTGGGCGAAAGCCCAACTTGTCTTATCTAAGGATTTGGGGTTGTGAAGCTTATGTCAAGAAGTTGACTTCAAACAAGCTAAACCTAAAATCTGACAATTGTATCTTTGTGGGGTATCCTAAGGAGTCCAAAGGGTACTATTTCTCATCCAAAAGAGCACAAAATTTTTGTCGCTTGTACTAGTGTCTTTTTAAAGAAGGAATTTCTTTTAAGAGGTACTAGTTGGAGAAAAGTAGAACTCGATAAAGTTCTAGAACCGCAAGATACATTAGACCAAGGATGGGAAGATGTGCCACAAGAGGTGGTTGAACATCGTGAGGAGGTTACTCTACAGTCCGTGGATCAAAGTGAACCACTTTAAGTAGCACAAGAGTTGCGTAGGTCTGGGAGAGTACGTCATGAGCCCGAGAGATATGGTTTTCTCGTAACTTAGCATGGTGACTGATGCATGCAAATGCAACACCTAATTTTACCTCACTAAATTCTAATGCAAAGTCATGTTGTCGCAAAGAGCAAGTAATGGTCTTTCCCGTAGAGGATTTGTGAACTTAATTAATTATCTACTTATAACGGGGTTTGTCATGAATTATAAAATCTCAACAAAAACTAAAAAGAACTCAAAGCAAACAATGTAAATCAAGCAATTAATGACGATAGAGAAATCAATGAGATAAACGAGATTGAATGTTTATTTGCCACCACTAGACACGAATTGCATATAATAAAAGCACTATTTAACGTTCTACCCTCTTGATCACATCAGCTTAGAAAATACCAAACGTTGATAAGTCCCATCTCTCCTTACTGAGTCGTTGGACTAGACACGGTCATAACCCAATTCCCTATTTATTAAATAACCTAGGATACAATCTCTAGATTCAAAGTAATAAAAGCATTAAGTTTTGAGAGACCTAATGAATCAAGGCTAAACTCATATGGTCAGTTTAGTTATCTTGAGTGATTACCCCCCATGTATGCAGGCATACACTTTACCACTAGTCATTTAGGTTAATAAAGAGATTCCGTACTACACAACCTAAATTGGCATTAATAAATTAATCCTAACTATTTAATTGCACACTTAAACAATTAAGACAATCTATCTAAACCCTGTTCACAAAGAAATAATCACATAACCAAGAGGAATCAAAAGATAAATAGATACAGATTTTATTAATCACAAGACATGTCTAGGGTTTTGAAATCACCCTCAATCACAAAATAATTAGTTCTTCATGAATAAATATGAGAACATCATTGTATTATTTATAACAAATAATAATAACAAAGAAGAAGAAAAACTTAGTGAAACTTGGTTGATGATCTCCTCCAATTCCTCTTCTCGAAGCCTTCTTTAATCTCCCTTTTCCTTCAGTTCTTCAATAATTTTTGTTCTCTCTTTTTTTATCTCTGAAAGAATTCCCCTAAAATAATGCTAAAAGACTTTTATTTATATCCCACAAGGGTTAGGGTTTTGTTTTCCTTAATTCTAGTTAGTTTAGGACTCTTAAAACCCTATTTTCAAACTAAAAAATCGAGGAAAAATTCCCAGCTGTCGTGACTGTGCTGCGGCACTGTGCTACGGCATAGTAGCTACTAGAAAAAATGTGCCGCAGCATAGTAGCTATAGGTCTTCTTCCCGCATCATTCTACTGTTCTTCAGAGATGATGATTTTTGAACTCGATGACGATGAAATTTGGAAAAGTGGTAAACATATGAAATGTAGCCCTTTGATTAAGCTTTTTAACAGTTCAAGCCTCTTCTTAAACCGAGTTCTACAGCTCAAGATATTCTCAAAATACTGAGGCATGCTCAAGCTGGAACGTAATCTCTTCTTTTTACTTCAACTTCCCTAACTTATTCAATTCAACTCTGATTCTCGATCCGTCTGTTTCCAGTTGTCACAAATTCTCTTGCCAACATCATCTCTCATCCGAATATTATTTTTGAGCCTTATTTCCTGAAAACACAACAAAAATACCCGTGATCCCGAAAAGTGTCTTTATGAAACAATTAAGTTAATTCATGTGAATTAATCCTAATTTCCCACAAATGATACCTATAAACCACTAAGTATAAGTGTATTTTCAAGCACTTATAAGTGACGTATTGGTCTACCAAAACAATGAACCTAAAACCTACGAAGATGCTATATTAGATCCAGATTCCGTTAAATGGCTTGAAGTCATGAAATCTAAGATGAACTCCATGTACTAGAACCAAGTATGGTTTTTGGTGGATCAACCTAAAGGGGTAAAACCCATAGGGTGTTAATGGGTCTTCAAGAAGAAGACTGACATGGATGTGCACCTATTCAAACAAATTCACGATATTGACTATGAAGAAACCTTTTTGCCAGTTGCCATGATTAAGTCCCTCTGGATTATGATTACTATTGTTGCATATCATGAGTATAAAATTTGGCAAATGGATGTCAAAACAACTTTCTTGAACGGAAACTTTGAAGAGGATGTGCATATGACATAACCTGATGGTTTCATTCTTGATGGTCAAGCTGATAAGGTATGCAAGTTGCAGACGTCCATTTATGGACTCAAGCAAGCTTCAAGGAGCTAGAACATTCATTTTGATGAAGCCGTAAAAGAATTCGGTTTTATCAAAAATGATGGTAAGCCTTGTGTTTACAAAAAGGTAAGTGGGAGCGCAGTGGCATTCCTGGTGTTGTATGCCAAGAAATAATCCTCCTCGCATAGGATAAAAACCTACTTCTCCAAGAGGCAACCTGAGCCAAGATTTTGTCTAAGGGAGGCGACAATCCCCAAAGGTTAGCTTAGAGGTAATAAAGGGTATACCTAAGTATTTGATGGGAAGACTACCCTTGGCAAATCCTATCAAACTTAAAAGCCCCCTCTTTTCATTGTCACTCACACCAGAAAGGAAGATATTGCTCTTATTGGGATTTGCACTCAATCCTGACCAACTTTCAAAGGTAATTAAAGCATTCTTAGGGAGAGACAGAGAAGCACCTTCAGCTTTACAAAAAAGCATGAGATCGTCTGCGAAACAAAAATGGGTCAACCCCATTTTCTTGCTTCTCCAATGAAAACTAAAGTTCGGATTAACTGCCACTCTATTCAAGAGCTGAGAGAGAACCTCCATAGCAATAACACACAAGTAGGGGATAAAGGATCCCCTTATCTCAGCCCTCTTGAGCTCCCAAAGAAACCCACCAACTCCTCATCGATAACCACCGAGAACCTAGGAGTAGTGATGCATTTAGATATCCAATTGACAAGTACACTTGGGAACCCAAAATTCTTTAGGACTTGTAAGAGAAACTCCCAATTAACTGAGTCATAAGCCTTCATTAAATCAACTTTCAAGGCACACCTTTTCTCCTTGGCCGAAGCTCGATTGTAGTTGTGCACTAGCTCTTAGCATAAGAGGATATTATCTCCTATTCTCCTATCACCAACAAAGGCAGCTTGTGCCTAAGAAGGATGGAACCTATAGGATGTGTGTGGATAGTAGAGCCATCAACAACATTACTATCAAATATAGGTATCCCATTCCCCGATTGGATCACATATTGGATGAATTGAATGGCTCCACGATTTTGTCAAAAGTAGACCTTAGAAATGGATATCATCAAATTAGGATGAGGGAGGGTGATAAATGGAAGACAACTTTTAAGACCAGGGGAGGGTCATTTGAGTGGATGTTTAGGCCGTTTGGTTTGTCCAATGCACCTAGTATGTTTATGCAACTTATGAATGAGGTATTGAAGCCATTCTTGGGGAGGTTTGTAGTAGTTTACTTTGATGATATATTGGTATATAATAAGGATGAAGGGAAACATTTAGGGCATTTGCAGCGGGCTTTTGGAGTTTTGAGGGAAAAGAAGTTATTTGCCCAATTAGAGAAGTGTGAGTTCTTTTCCCCTAGTGTGATTTCTCTGGGCTATATGGTTTCCAAGGATGGTATTATGGTGGATCAATCAAAGATGGAAGCCATTAGGAGTTAGTCGCAACCCACATCTATAACGGAGGTTAGGAGTTTCCATGGGCTTGCATCTTTCTATAGGAGGTTTGTTCCAAACTTTAGCACTATTAGGGCACCCATCACCGAGTGCATGAAGAAGGGTAGTTTTGAGTGGACTATGGCAGCCAATGAAGCCTTTGATGTGGTGAACAAGAAACTTTATGAAGTACCAATTTTAGCCTTGCCCGATTTCAATCATGTGTTTGAGGTGGAATGTGATGCTAATGAGGTAGTTTTTGGGGCTATCCTTACTCAATCCAAGCTCCCAATGGCCTATTTTAATGAGAAGCTCAATGACTCAAGAAGAAGGTACAACACCTACGACAAGGAATTCTATGTTATTGTGAGGCTTTAGACCATTGGAGTCATTATCTAAGGCCCAAGCAATTTTTCTTTTATTCGGATCACCTAGCTTTGAAGTTCATAAATGGGCTTAACTTGAGCTCATCTTGCTTCATTCCTTCTCCTTGGACTGAATTGACTATGGGTTTGGAATTGCCTTGCAATATTACTTCAACTTGGGCCAATTTACTTCTAGAATCATGAATGACTTTTGCCATGAACTTTGCTTGGCTCATGTTAAGATTAATGGGCTGCCTTGAATGAGAATTCGCATCTTGATGTCACAAAGCACTTCATCTGAATAGCTCTTGCCAATGGAGAATGGTATTACTACTTGCTTGAAGACTTGGATGGTGTCTCCATTGCTTAACCATTGTAGCTTGTATGGATGAGAATGATTTACAATCGGCAGACCCAATTTCTCCACAAGTGTGGTGGAGGCAACATTGCTATAACTTGTATGAACCAAGTTCTCCCATTGGTTCTCTTAAGGGTTTACTTGGTATACAACAACCTCCTGAGCATAAGCATCTCTCCACTATCGCTCCACTATTGGCTTCCTCAATAACCTCATTCTCATTCTCATCTACTTCCTCTTCTTCACTAGAATCTCTTTGACATGCATCATTAATCTCATTAATCTCTCCAAGGGCCATAACCCTTCGGTTTGGGCAGTTGGCTTGGAAATGTCCATAACCTTGACACTTGAAACACTTCTTGTTCTTCAAATCTGGTTATGGAGTATCATTCTTCACAAACTTGTTTTCTCCTTTTGTGCTTCATTGCCTTTGTTCTTACCTGGTCCATATCCAACCAATTCAACAAAAAAAACATGCCACAAAACCAAGTTGAAATTCGACCAAACATAAAACAAGAACAAACTCATACTTACTTGCAAATTTGGACCAAGACAAGTAGAAACACTTCAAGCATAAAGGATTGCTCCACCAACTTGAATTGATTCACTACCAAATCCCCTTGCCAAGACTTGGATAAAGAATGCACAATCAAATAACACAAAAGTTCTCTCAAATGGATAAACCCATTTCATATATTTCCAAAAACTAAATGATACAATGGAATAGTTACCCTTATATAGGCAAATACAAGGATAAACAAGTAAATTACAAATACAAGAAAATCAAATAAAATTAGCTAAATATTACAAGCCATTCATTCAAAAAGTAAGGCCATGCCTATTTAATGCAAAAGAGACACAATTCCCTAATTCTAGGATCTATGTCTTTAACCACCCCATTAGTTGTCTAAGCTTACTTCCACTAGATCAAAACTAATCAATGATCCTAATTAAGTTTACTAATAAGGTTGTAAGAATTTGGGCCTTGAGAATCATATAAATGGATCCAATAAGGCATCATGTGGATCTTCCCTTTTGGAATGCAACTTGGGTTGAATTGAGCTTTATTAATACTTGGACTTTTTTCTTGGTGGACTTGAGCTTCCCTTGTTGCGCTTGGACTTGGAGTGGCTTGGGACGAAATGTTTAGACTCTGTCCCTCCTTGGAACTTGCTTGGCCCGAATAGCCTCCACTGCTTTCCACATTCCACAAACCAAGTGTTTTTGGAGTGAATTTCTTCAATTCAACCGAATTAGCAAGTGTTTTAGGACTTGCAATTCCTTGTCCGCTCATGTTTACAAGTGTTTTAGCACTTGTAATCGTATCACTGTACTTTAGAAGCCCAAACGTAAGGCCCAAAACTGCAAATGGGCAAGTCAACTTAAAACGGCCATAACGTTTGATTCAGGAGGAGTTATGGGACCCATGAGATATCAACCGAAAGCTCGTTTCAAGAAAAATAAGGTGGCACTTCTAGAGAAAGAATTTTGGAGAGGGTTGCGCATTAGAAGGCTAGACGAAAGGCCCAAAAGCGTAAATGGACCAGTCAACTTAAAAAGGCCATCAATGTTTTGAAACCCGAATGGGAGGTGACCCGTTCAGGCGACTGGGTCACGATTCGAGTGGTCTGACCGGTTGAACCACTAGGTCTGACCGGTTGAACCACTAGGTCTAACCGATGATGTAATGCTGACGTCAACAACAAAACCCTGTTTGATGTTTAAAAATTTAAATAATGAAAACCTGCTTCTTATAACAATCTCTAAAATGAAAGATAGAAAAGAAGAGAAAGCAAAAGGAACCAAAGTGGTGCCAAATTAAACGTCACTATAGGCACTAGGCAAACTAATATAGTTCTAAAATGTTCAATCTTCAAAGCATGAATTCGGCAAAGCAAGAACACACAACACATTCAGAAATTTTGTGGAAAAGAGATTCAAGTTGCTAGTAACTTACAAGGATAGTATGGCCAAGAATATTCAAGCTTAAAGGAAAGTCCACTAGTTTGAATAATGCACCACCAAGTTTAGGCTGAAACTTGGATAAATGAAAACAAAGAAGAACTCATCTCCTCTAACATACTATTCATCATTCATATATTTTTCTCCGTTACAAAATGATGCAAATATGCCCACAAATACAAGCTAAGTCAAGTCCAACGAAGAAATTAACCTAAACTTGTGATGTAGGTTCAGCGTAAGCCAAGGGAACAACCTTGGTCACTCCATACATCTCTGCCCACATTGATAAGAACTTACAAGAGGAGTTAAACCATTCTGCTCAACTCAAATTGGCCACTCAAGGTGGGTCCACGTGGTCCAAGGCAAGCCTAGTCCAATTCCTAAACCCTAATCCAACCTTTGGGTTTAATACCCTATCATGGGAACCAATGAGTCAAAATGAAGGGGAAAATTCAAACTTGGGAGAAATTTCAAGCACATGGGGTCAAGAATTCGAGGAGACAACCTATGACAAAGGCAACTCAAGACTTTCCCTTTTGGGAAAGGACAATCCATGGCAAGCCGGCAGCTCCTTGTCCCTTTTTCTCATTTGGAAAGTCAAAGATTATCTCAAATCAGCTTTTGTCTTGTTTAAGGAAGACTTAGACTAGCATTTAAAGCACCCATATGCTCTTGTAAACATGTGAATAATTCTCTTTTCTTGGGACGTCACATGTAGCCTTTATTTTATTATTTTATGTCTTTTAGTTTTTTTTTTTTTTGAGCACAATTTCTAAGGCCATTTAAAGCCAACTTTGCATTGTAATGGGAGCTTTTGATGAATGAAAATTGAACTCTTGAAGAGTCTTCTTTTATCCCTGCTTTGGCTGAACTTGGTGGTGGAATACCCAAACTGGTGGCTTTGCCTTTATGTTTGGATCTCCTGGCAGATGGCTTTGCCTTTAAGCCTTGAGGTTGGCTATTTACTTTCTTTGTTAATTTATTATTGTTGTGAATTATTCAGGCTCGAATGAACCTGTTCTTGCTTGTTTTTGTGTTGGTTGATTTGAACTAGCTTGACTCACTCACACTTAATACAATCAGACCAAGTGGTATCGGAGCTTAGGTTAGGGATTGAGTCTCTCAATTTAGTTTCTTTGCTGTTGTTATGCTTGAATATTGCCGGATTATCTTTGTTTTCACCGGAAAAATTTTCCCCTACCGATTTGCACCAAATCAGCCCAAACTCGCCCAAAACACTTTCTAAACACTTCCCAACTTCCTTAAATCCTTTACCATACATCTTAAACACATCCCTACTTCCTTTTTGGATGGGCTTTGCATTAATTTGGCTGGAACATCTCTATTTTTCCGGTTTTGTAGCTTTAGCCTTTTTACACCATTTTAAACCTAAACACATCACCATATACACCTAAACACTTACCATACGTTTCAACCATACCTCAAACAATACTCTATAGCCAGAAAAACAACCCTACGAATACTTACCCAAATCAAATATGTCCCTAATACTTTTCCAAACACTTGACCACTACTCCATGTCTAACCAAACTAGTTCATCCTCACCACCCCCACCATGGGAGTATGCCAACCCTAGGCTCCGAGAAGAACTAAATGACCTTAAGGAACAAGTAGGAACTATTGCCTAAATGCTTTCACCCCGTCATGAGCCTTCACCCCCACCACAACTAGATTTTCATGAAGAACCCATTGACCTTGATAGTGACTTTGACGGATCTGAGATGAATGGAAGGAGATGTAGGAGGAACCATGATGATGATAGGGGATTAAAAATAGATATACCAGAGTTTGAAGGGGGGTTGAATCCAGGTGACTTCTTAGATTGGCTTAACAAAATTGAAAGGGTATTTGAGTACAAGGAGTATTCCGATGTGAAGAAGTGTAAGGTTGCCGTTTCGAAATTGAAATATTTTTTTTGGTTAAGTAAGTAATTATATTTAAAAAAAAAAAAAAGAATGTACAAAGGTCTAATAAAAGGCGACCAGCCTATTTTGGCAAAACCCCGAAAATAGGAACAAAAGAAACAAGCCTACAAACGACCATCCGCTCTTGGGGTTTATCTTAAACCACAGAGGGAGATAAACACCAAGAAGAAAGCAAAGAGAACACAAAAAAATTCCACCTAACATAGGACACCTCCCTAGGTTAGGATCATTAAAAGAAAAACACGAGATTAAAACACTTTACAAATAATACAAATACAACCACACAAAAACCATTATGCGTAA
This sequence comes from Pistacia atlantica, assembly GCA_026229545.1. Lineage (NCBI taxonomy): Eukaryota > Viridiplantae > Streptophyta > Magnoliopsida > Sapindales > Anacardiaceae > Pistacia > Pistacia atlantica. The sequence continues at coordinate 13,968,754 of CM047902.1, read as the reverse complement.
CCCTCCATAATCCAGTCTTCAAACGGTGTCGGGAACTTGAGGAATGTCTTTGAAAATAGATCTAGGGAGGCCCCAATCATTCGCCAACTTCCTATTGCTGTAGGATGCTTTGACATTCCAAAGGCCCATAGCTTTGTCTCTCACAACACCTTTGATAGCATCAATTATGGTGAAGGAACCTTGTAGTCACCCTTGAAAATTCGCGAATTCCACTCCCTCTAAATCCAATAAATCGTAGCCCCCAAACAAAGGCTACCCAAAGTGAATTTTAAACTCTTACCTTTCCATTTCCTGGCCAAATGGAGGATGTAATCATGCCAGGGTCTAACCACATCACCAAGGTCAACAAGCATAAGGATCTTGCTTCAAATAGACTTAGAAAAAGGGTATGCAAAAAATAAGTGGTCAAGAGATTCCATAGATGAATTAAAAAAGCAACAATGAGCATTAGTAGTAGCCCCATACCTTTTCAACCTGTCCTTTGTAGGTAATCTCTCCTTTATAGCCATCCATAAGATCATAGAATGTCTTGGAATAGCCTTTGAGAACCACACCAAGTCACACCACTCAACTTTTGCTCTTCTTCCTCTAATAGTCTCCCAAGCTGATTTGGTAGAGAAATCCCCCGAAGGTGAGGGTATCCAAAAAATCTTGTCGTCAACATTAGAACGTGTGCATGTAAGAAACGATCACCTTGTCGTCAACATTTAGGAGGTTACTCGTGTGCACCAACATCGAATGGAGTGGCATCACCTTGTATGGTTCCCAAAAGCTATTCCACGACACTCCATGAACATGTGGATGCCATGTAAGGATCGGCTTCAGACCAGGGACAAACTGAGGAGGTGATCGTCACCCGATGAGTAGTAGAAATGGGTAGATGCTTTGTGACCACTACCCGGTTAGTTGTTAGATAAGTAGGTTGATGCTTTGTGATCATCATCCGACATTTAGTAGAAGTGGGTTGATGCTTTGTGACCATCACCCGATAGTGACTAGAGACGGGTTAATGCTTGGTGATCGTTACCCAAAATTCATGAGGAACGGGTAGGTGCTAGGTGATCTCCACCCGATAGTTAGGAAAAACCGAGTTGGTGCTTTGTGATCCTCACTGGGTAGTCACTAAGAACTGGTTGGTACTGTGTGAATTCCACCGATAGCCATGGAGAGTAAGATGGTGCTGTGTGAACGCCATTCGGCCGTACCTCCGGTAAGATGAGGCCATGATGTTATTAGAAACAGAAATAGAATCAGAAATAGTATAAGGAAAGAATTAAGAGTTATACATACGGGGACAGACAGATAGAGGGTTTTACTTACTGAGCATTATTTTGTGCTCACCCCGTTATTTTCTTTTGTGGATGTAGGATCTAGGTGATGATGCAGTCGGAGGGGCGTCGGCAAGCGAAGAGGAATAGCTACACTGTTTCCCCTGTTTTGCCTTTTAAAACCAATTTTTGTAAACAGTACTCTTTGTGTATAAAAGACATATGAATTATAATGAAAAGAAATTTTTGGGGCCCAATTTTACATTGTTATTATGCATGCATTGTACTAGTTTTCGGCAGTTGTTACATTTTTGGTATCAGAGCAAAGATTTTGGGATTGAACAGTATACTATTCTCATCGCCACGACGTCCTATAACCGACTGTGTGAGTAATTCTTTCCTTATAGTAATTGTTCCTTGAGTTTATTAGTGTGATTATTTTGTAGATGAGGCGTAGTTATCGAAATCGCGGTAAGGGTGTGGTGAATGAAGGAGAACCTTCTAACCCACCAGAGTCTACGCCCCCTCCCTTGGATGAAGCTAGAATCCGGGGAATTATACAGCAAGTTATGGCAGAAACTCAGGGGAGAGTTGTACCCCCTGTACAGGTACCGCCAGTTACACATGTCGAAAGAGGACAACCGGTACCTCCCCCAGTACGGAGAACAGAGTGGAACCGATTTACGGTCTTTCTAGTCAGCATCAACCCTCAGAGTTTAAGGGTACTACAGACCCAGTAATAGCAGAAGAGTGGCTTGGGTCAGTAGAGCGAGCCACGATTTGTTTTCCAGGTCAGACCGGGAGAAGATCCGGTATGCGAGTTTCTTGTTTCGGGGTGATGCCCAAATTTGGTGGGAATTAATGGAAGAAACTCATGATGTGACAGTAATGACGTGGGAAGAGTTCAGGCAAGAGTTTGAGGCCGAGTATAGAACAGAGGACCAAGTTCATGAGAAGGTCCAAGAATTTATTAGTTTACAGCAAGGGACTAGCGCCGTGAAAGAGTACTCGGTGAAATTCAACGCTCTTGCAGGGTTTGCACTAGGAATAGTTAGCACTCCAGCCTTGAGAAGGGATAAGTTTGTGCATGGATTGAAGCCGGAGATAGCCCGGGATATAATGACAAGCTCCAACCCTCCTCGGAATTATAGTGAGGCTTTGAAGTGGGCAATGAAGGCGGAGATTTTTTGGAATAAAATCTTCCCCGTAGGATCCTCGACAGGGGGACCAAAGGAGCTACCCTCTACTCCCCAAAGAGAGAAGCATGAGGGTGTAAGAGGTGAAGAAATGAAGAATCAGAAGAAGAAGTTTCAGTATAGACCGAATAGAAAAGAGTGGAAGAATAAGCGACCTCAGACGGAAGGGTTTCCTCCTTGCCCTAAATGCGAGAAGAACCACCCCGGAGAATGTCTGAGGGATCAGAGAGTATGTTATAGGTGCCGACAGCCAGGGCACATGATGAGGGATTGTAAAGCTCCTCTTCTACCAACGACTCAAAGTTTAGGAGATACTGCAAATGCCAGAGTTTTTACTTTGTGGCACAAGGGGAAGCAGAGGCCAGCCCATCAGCCGTTACTGGTCAGTTATTATTTCATTCAGTTCCTCTATATGCTTTAATTGATTCAGGTGCTACTCATTCGTTCATATCTTATGGGATGCTTGAAAGATTAGGTTTGAAACCTACTAGAGCGACTCAACCCATTAAGATAGAACTACCCGATGGGGTTAGTGTTGTGACTCAAGAGATTTTGTTAAGAGAGTCCTTAGTGATCCAGCGTAGAGAATTAACAGTTGACTTAATAGTTTTTGATATGCTCGATTTTGATGTGATTTTGGGTATGGACTTCCTAGGGAGATATGGAGTAGAGATTGACTGTCGGAAAAAGAAGGCGAGGTTTAACCTCGATAGTGGAGACAAGTTTAGTTTTGGAGAAGGCCACCAGTTGAGCATGCTGATTAGTAGTGTGAAAGCCAGGAAGATGTTGAGAAAGGGGTGTTCGGGTTATATTGCCCATGTAGTGCAAAGTGGTGATGTTCCACAGTTAGATATTCAGAGGGTGCCTATAGTTCGAGACTTCCTAGATGTGTTTCCGGAAGAGTTTCCGGGTTTATCTCCAGAGAGGGAGGTAGAATTTAGTGTCGAACTAGCACCAGGGACAGCACCAATATCTAAAGCCCCTTATTGAATGGCCCTAGCTGAGTTCCAAGAATTAAAGAAGCAACTCGAAGAGCTTTTAGATAAAGGCTTTATCCGACCGAGTCATTCTCCTTGGGGAGCTCCAATCCTGTTTGTGAAAAAGAAGGATGGATCATTAAGGATGTGTATTAATTATAGGGAGTTGAATAAAGTTACAGTGAAGAATAAGTACCCACTACCCCGGATAGATGACCTTTTTGATCAGTTGAAAGGAGCGGCAGTGTTCTCCAAAATTGATTTGAGTCAGGTACCATCAAGTAAGAGTGGTTGAGCAAGATGTGGCTAAGACTGCCTTTCGTACAAGATATGGGCATTATGAATTTGTAGTGATGCCTTTTGGCTTGACTAATGCCCCAGCAGTTTTTATGGACTTGATGAACAGGGTATTCCATGAGTATTTGGATCAGTTCATTGTTGTCTTCATCGACGACATTCTGATTTACTCAAAGTCAAAAGAAGAACATGAGAAGCACTTGAGGTTAGTATTGCAGCGGCTGAGAGAAAAGAAGTTGTGTGCAAAATTTTCCAAGTGTGAGTTTTGGCTTAATCAAGTGATATTCCTGGGTCATACCATGTCGAAGGAAGGGATTTCGGTAGATCTAAGTAAAGTGCAGGCAATCCTGGAATGGCAGAAGCCGAGATCATTGAAAGAAATCAAGAGTTTGTTAGGCTTAGCAGGTTACTACCGGCGATTTGTAGCGGGATTCGCCCAGTTGGCTAAACCGTTGACAGCTCTTACCAAACAGAAAACTCCTTTTGTCTGGTCAGCAGCATGTGAAGAAAGCTTTCAAGAGTTGAAGAAGAGGTTAACATCAGCTCCTGTACTAGTGTTACCGCAGGAGGGTGTAGATTATGATATTTATACAGATGCCTCTTTGCAGGGACTTGGTGCTGTGTTGATGCAGTTAGGTAGGGTTATAGCTTATGCTTCTCGTCAATTGAAAGAGTACGAGACCAGATACCCTACGCATGACTTAGAGTTAGCAGCCGTGGTCTTTGCTTTAAAGATATGGAGGCACTACCTTTATGGTGTGAAGAGTAATATCTACACCGATCATAAGAGTTTAAAGTACTTCTTCACCCAAAAAGAGTTAAATATGAGACAGAGAAGGTGGTTAGAGCTGGTCAAGGATTATGATTGTGAGATCAAGTACCAACAGGGAAAGCCAATGTAGTAGCCGATGCCTTGAGTAGAAAAGCCCATGTTTTCCGGCTTACCAGGCAGAAAGAGTTAATAGAAGAATTGTCTAAGGAGCAGATTGAGGTGGTTCCGGGAAGAATTGCCAGCCTAGAGGTACAGTCTTCTTTACTGGAGGAAATTAGAGAAAAGCAAGTGGCAGATGAGTGGTGTCAGAAAACAATTCAGCAAGTGTTTGAGGGCAAGACAGCAGAGTTCTTTGTGAGAGATGGTGTCCTCTATTTCAGAAATCGGTTGTGCATTCCTCCAAATGAGGAGTTGAAACAGAAAATTCTTATGGAGGCTCATGAAGCACTGTACACCGCTCATCCGGGAGCAACCAAGATGTATCAAGATGTAAAGAAAGGCTACTGGTGGTCAGGTATGAAGAAAGACATCGCCGAGTTTGTGGCTAAATGTCTAACTTGTCAGCAGGTGAAAGCAGAACATCAACGGCCATCGGGGTTGCTTCAACCATTGAGTATTCCAGAGTGGAAATGGGAGAGCATTTCAATGGATTTTATCACAGGTCTTCCCAGTGCAGAAAGGATGTAATGCTATATGGGTGATTGTGGATAGGTTAACCAAGTCAGCCCATTTCCTTCCAGTAACGGAAAGTACCACTACAGATCAATTAGCTCAGATATACCTGAAGGAGATAGTCAGATTGCATGGTGTGCCCAAGACTATAGTGTCAGATAGAGATTCCAGATTTGTTTCAGCCTTCTGGACAAGTTTACAGAGGAGTTTGGGTACCCGTTTAGCATTCAGTACTGCCTATCATCCTCAGACAGATGGCCAAACCGAGAGAACGAATCAGGTGCTCGAGGATATGTTGAGGGCCTGTTGCATGGATTATAGAGTATCCTGGCATGAGATGTTACCCTTAGTGGAATTTGCCTACAACAACAGTTATCAGTCTACAATTAGAATGGCGCCTTACGAGGCTTTGTATGGTAGACGGTGTAGGTCTCCGCTTCATTGGGATGAAGTAGGCGAAAAAGATGAATTGAGTACCGCTCTTGGGCCAGAGACGACTCAGAAACTAGTAGAAGATGTGAAGGTAATCAGAAATAGAATGAAACAAGCCCAAGATCGACAGAAGAGTTATGCTGACTTGAAGAGGAAAGAGGTAGAATTCCAAGTGGGCGATAAAGTGTTTCTGAAAGTTTCCCCTTACAAGCGAGTCATTCGCTTCGGAAGCAAAGCAAAGTTAGCACCGAGGTATGTAGGTCCTTTTGAGATCTTGCAACGAGTAGGAAAAGTGGCCTATAGATTGGCACTACCACCTAGCATGGACAGGGTGCATGATGTTTTCCATGTCTCGATGCTACGGAAATATGTAAGTGATCCCCTCCACATCCTGAGCGTAGAGGACGTTAAAGTAACAGAGAATCTAGTATATGAAGAACGTCCAGTTCAGATTTTAGATCGAAGGGTTAAAGAGCTTCGGAACAAGAGTGTTCCGCTAGTGAAGATCCTTTGGAGGAATCACAAAGTGGAAGAGGCCACTTGGGAAGTAGAGCGGGACATGCAGAATCGTTTCCCAGAGTTATTTGCATGAATTTCGGTGTCGAAATTCTTTTAAGGGGGGAAGAATTGTAACGCCCCATTTGAGGTACGTAGTTATTGTTTCCTCTTACGCTCTTATTTAAGTTGGGTTTTGGTAATATTGTTTGATTGAATGTTGTGTTGAATGCTTGCCCTGAAATTGGTTGAAAATAGAAGAAGTTTAGTGTACCAAGCTTCGTCGGGGCGAAGAATCTTCGCCGCGGCGAAGATGTGTTGAAACCACGGGGAAACTCTCTGGACTGTTTCGCCGCGGCGACAGGCCGTTTAAAATGTTGATTAAGTTTTAGATATTTTCTTCCCTAAGGGCTATTTGACCATTCTACCCCTAATTAGGAGGAAAAGTGGGGAGTTAATTGTAAGGATTTTTGATGGAGAATATGTTCATATGGGGGTGAGTTTGTAATGAATCAAAGGATATAGATAGAATTTCCAAAGAAGAGTAAGGGCAAAATGGGAATGCTTTGGTATAAATTTCATTAAAAGGAATTAAGAGTTAGCAAACCCCTCATTCTTCTTCTCCAAAAACGCAACTCTTCATTCTTCTTCCTCTCAATTTCTCTTTCTTTTGATCAAGGAGTTCCAAGGGGTTTTTGAAGTGATTTGGGGTGGAAAATCAACCTAAGGCTTCCTAAGGTAAGGATTTCTACTTAAGTTATGAAATTTGTGAGTTTTAGGTTATATTGAAGTTTGAGAGTTTTTATTCCTTTGGTTAAGAGTAGAGAAAAAGTCAAGCAAACCAAGTGAAAAGAAGAGTTGGTGAGGTCTCTCCATAACAAGGTAAGTGAATCCCAACCCAAGTTGAGATTTAAGAATTTTCTTGATTAGGGTTTTGATGGAAATGATGTATGTATATGATATACATGTGATATGCCATGTATGGAGGTTTAAATAGAGATTTCTATGCTTTGTGAATGCTAATACCTTGCAAATATGAGAAATGAGTTGTTGGGTTGGAAAGGTAGTTGAGATGGACTTGATGGGGTGTTATGGATCCCCTTTTTGGAAGTGCTTTCTTTGACAGGTTTTATGGTTATGTGAAGGGGTTTCTCCCCATTTTGGATGGTTAGAGAAAGATTTAGAATCATTGCTATAGTAGAGTTTTATGATGCACTTGAGTTGTTTGATGAAATGCCTAGTAGAGGTTGAGTTTGAGTAGTGAACCTTAATTCTTGCAACATTGCATGTTGGCATTTCACAAATGCATTAGTGGAGATGAACCATCCATATGCATTATTATATGCATTGAAAAGTGACCTAAGAAAGAGTAGGAAACTTTGTGTATACAATTACTCTATGAGTAGAGGACTTGGTGAATACAACTACTCTAGGGTAGAGAGAATAAAAATGCTAGAATAGAGTGGATTAGAAGAGTAGAAGTGATGGGTTGATGCTTTGTGATTATCACGCAACAGTTATGGGAATCGGGATGATGCTTTGTGATCACCACCCGAATAGCCCTTAGAGATGGGTCGATGCTTTGTGATCGTCACCCGATGAGTAGTAGAAATGGGTAGATGCTTTGTGACCACTACCCAGTTAGTTGTTAGATAAGTAGGTTGATACTTTGTGATCATCATCCGACATTTATTAGAAGTGGGTTGATGCTTTATGACCATCACCCGATAGTGACTAGAGACGGGTTAATGCTTGGTGATCGTTACCCAAAATTCATGAGGAACGGGTAGGTGCTAGGTGATCCTCACTCGGTAGTCACTAAGAACGGGTTGGTACTGTGTGAATTCCACCCGATAGCCATGGAGAGTGAGATGGTGCTGTGTGAACGCCATCCGGCCGTACCTCCGGTAAGATGAGGCCATGATGTTATTAGAAACAGAAATAGAATCATAAATAGTATAAGGAAAGAATTAAGAGTTATACATACGGGGACAGACAGATAGAGGGTTTTACTTACTGAGCATTATTTTGTGCTCACCCCGTTATTTTCTTTTGTGGATGCAGGATCTAGGTGATGATGCAGTCGGAGGGGCGTCGGCAAGCGAAGAGGAATAGCTACACTGTGTCCCCTGTTTTGTCTTTTAAAACCAATTTTTGTATACAGTACTCTTTGTGTATAAAAGACATATGAATTATAATGAAAAGAAATTTTTGGGGCCCAATTTTACATTGTTATTATGCATGCATTGTACTAGTTTTCGGCAATTGTTATATTTACATAATCACCATTTGGGAGGCCAAGTTCCACTGAATTCAGGAATGAAGAAGATGTGTTGATTTCAACAGAAACTCTTGCATACTCCAATCTATCCCCAGCATCTGTAATGTTATCCATGTAGAGAGGTTTACCAATAGCGCTCGCAACATAGCTCAACCACTTAGCAGTCCAAAACTCCAATGACACTCCACTAAATTTGACCCCAATCAGCACACTACTAATGCCTTCACTTGCCATTTTTAAATTCGGACGCCATTTTTTGAGGAAAAAGGGCTACCCCCCAATATGCCAAGGGCCCCCTTCCAAGGCCTCAATCCCTAGAACTTTCATCATCAAATTTCAGAATAAAGTCCCTAAGTTGAAGGATTATGCATCCTTGTGGTGGGCAAATGCTAAGAAACAAAGGGAGAGAAGGGAATGATAAAGTGCGGTCGTAGGAGAAAATGGAGAAACTCATGAAGAAGAGATTCTTGCCCGAAATCATAAGCAAGATCTCTACCTTAAGTTACACACTCTTAAGCAAGGAGACACACAAAGGAGTATATTCGGGAGTTTGAAAGGTTGATGAAGAAGAATGATGTACTAGAGCTTAAAGAGCAAACCATAGCTAGTTTTTTGGGATGTTGCAAATCTGGTGGAGCTACAATTGTTTTGCACTTTTGAGGACGTTTGTAAGCCAGCCATTAAGGTGGAAAAGCAAAGAAAGAACTTGAAGAATTCAGCTCCAAGAAGTTTCAACAAGGGGAATTCGTTCTTTAAGGGAACTACCTCCTATAACAAAGCCGAGAGTTCCACCAAGGACAAGGGTAAGGAGAAAATAGTGGATACACCCAAAGGAGGTCCACATGCAACTAAGATTGACCAAGGAAGATTGAAGTGCTTCAAATGCCAAGGTTATGGGTATTTTCAATCAGATTGCCCTAATAACCGAGTAATGACCTTGAGAGAGATTGAAGAGATCGAAGAGTCCTTACAAGGAGGAGATAGTGAGGAGAATGAAACCGAAGAAGAGGATGAGATAGTGGAAGAAGCCGACAATGGCAACATACTTGTCTTGAGGAGAGCTTTGCATACTCAGGTTTGTTCAAATGAAGAGCAAAGGGAGAACTTGTTCCAAACGAGATGCACCATCAAAGGGAGGGTTTGTTCCATGATTATGGATAGTGGAAGAAGCTGCACTAACATCGCATCTACTACACTTGTGGAGAAACTAAGCTTATCCATGCTAGTCCATGCCCAACCATACAAGCTTCAATGGCTAAGCAACGGGATCACCTTGCAAGTCACAAGACAGGTCCTTCTTTCTTTTTCTATTTGTAGAAATTATGTTAATAAGGTGTTATATGCTATTATTCCCATGGATGCATGTCTTTTATTGTTGGGTAGGCCATGGCAATTTGATAGGGATGTGTTGCATGATGGAAGGAGGAATACATATTCCTTTAAATTGGGGGAGAAATACATAACCCTAGCCCCACTCAAGCCTAGCCAAATACACAAAACCCAACCTACGGTAGAAAACCAAAAGGAGAACATATTCTTGAGTTGAACCAAAGTAGAGAGAGCCTTCACTAAACAAAAACTTGTCTTAGTCCTACTCATAACCAAGATTAAAGGAGATGAAAATGAGAGTAAACCACCCCCAAGAGTCCAACCCTTACTACAGGAATTCCAAGATATATTCCCCGATGATTTACCACCTGGTTTACCACCTTTGAGAGGGATAGAGCACCACATTGACCTTATACCTGGGCCACCCTTACTGAATAGGCTACCCTACAGATGTAACCCAGAGGAGTCCAAAGAATTACAAAGGCAAGTAGATGAGTTGGTGAGCCGTGGGTTTGTTAAGGAGAGCATGAGCCCATGTTCGCTTCCGGCCTTATTAGTGTTGAAGAAAGATGGGATTTTTTGGATGTATGTTGATAGTAGGGCCATAAACAACATCACTATTAAGTATAGATACCCCATTCCTAGCCTTGATGATATGTTGGATAAGTTGTATGATGCGGTGATTTTCTCAAAAATTGATCTTAGGAGTGGATACCATCAGATTAGGATGAGGGAAGGTGATGAGTGGAAAACAACCTTTAAAACCAAGGATGGATTGTATCAGTGGACGGTTATGTCGTTCGGGTTGTTTAATGCTCCTAGTGCATTTATAGGGCTTATGAATGATGTGTTGAAGCCGTTCTTGGGGAAGTTTGTGGTGGTCTATTTTGATGATAATTTGGTGTATAGTAGGAGTGAGGATAATCATTTAGGCATTTGCGAGAGGTTTTTGGTGTCTTGAGGGAAAAGAAATTATTTACCAAATTGGAGAAATGTGAGTTTTTCTCCTCCAGCCTTGTGTTCCTCGGTTATGTGGTGTCTAAAGAGGGTATTGGTTGTTGTGGTGTTGCTGCAGCTATTGTGTTTTGCTGAGTTTGAGCTGCGTGGTTGTGGAGTAGCTTTGTGTTTGTTCTTTTGAGGTCTGGTTGCTTTAATGTTCTTATGCGACTTTGCTTAGAAGATTTGAAGTGGGAGTGTGTTGATTTTCGCTGGGTTTTGCTGGTCACCGAAGGTCGAGGGTTGTGGCTGGAGTTCTTTTGGTTTGTTTGGCTGGTTTCGATCTCCTTTGTTTGAAAATTTGGAGTGATTCTTTGTTTGTTTCTCCCTCCTCTTCTTTGGCTAATATTTCCCTTTGTTCCTATTGGCTGGGCGATTTTCTCTTATCCTATCTCTTTGGATTTCCTTGCTTTCCTATTGGATGCTCATATTTCTTATCCTTTGGAGCGTTTGGACTGGTTAATAGCAAGCTCCATAAGTGATTTTTTTTTCCACCTCACCTCTTCCCTATTGGTTATTGTGATTGCCTTATCCTTTTTCTAACAAACTTCCACATCACCTTATCCTTTCATTTGTCTTGCCACCTCACTACCATGTCATCTACCATCCTACCACGTGTGCTACGTCACCCTAGGTGCCACATCATCAAGTGAGAAAAAAAATTCAATTTTTTTGCCACTTCTCTCCCTTGCCTCCAATGGGGGCCGTTGAACGTGGGAAAAGCTCTGGTTTGAGTGCACAGCATCAAAACATTATGGAAATAAAGATTGAAACTGTGAGGAATGGTCCTTTAGCGAGCCACTTAATGCCTAATGAAGTTTTGAAAGGGGCTGCCATTTCTAATAGAGAGTATGTCCAAGTCTGGTTGGTGAAACCATTTAATGGAGGGAATTCTGAATTTGAAGAAGTTGAAATTATTTGGGTGGATAGAGGAGCTGTTTGTGCTGAATCCAAGAGTGCTTTGAAGGGTAACTGGGTTTCTTCTAGGGCTAGTGAAAATGGGAAGGATGTAATCTACCATGGTGTGAATAAGGGCTGTGAGGTTGAAGAGGCACCTATTGTTATAGAAAAATTAGGCCGGAATGATGTGCTATTGGCTAATGGTGATTTCAACCCGAAGCTAAGGAGCTGCTCTGATGCAAAGGGGAGAATTTATGAAAATATGCCAGCAAAGGTTGATGAGATTTCCAAGGATTGAATAGAATTGAGAAGCCTAATGGTTGTGGTGAAGAGAAACCAGTGAGAAGGGCGGAAAAAAGAGCTTGAACAAGCATTCTTGTCACAAAAAGGTCTGATATCTCCCTTGACTATGTCAAACCAAATATGAGCATGGAGAGTGCTAAGATTAGACTATCAATCCCTATTGAAATTGTAGCTTTAGGTTAGACAAATGGAGTAATTGTCTAGTCAGGTTTTTCCTTGGGAAGAAATTGCCGTTTTACCAAGTAAAGAGCTATGTTGAGAGAAATAGGAGTTGTTTTGGAGCTGTGGGGGTCACTTCATGTGAGCTTGGGGAATATTTGCTCAAGTTCCCATATGAGGTTACTAAAATGGATGTGTCGGAGGGTGCTCCATGGTTCATATGAGGGCAACCTTTCTTTTTGAAGTTATGGATTCCTAATTTGTCGTTAGGCATGAATGGGATTATTAGGGTACCTATATGGGCAAAATTCTATGGTATCCCTCTTGAGTTATAGAACCCTAAGGGTTTAAGCCATATAGCAAGTGTTATATGGACAATATTACCGAATCGGGCGAAAGGCTTGAATTTGCTAAAGTGTGCGTTGAGATGGATTCTTCGGTAGAGTTTAAGGAGGAATTTGAGCTACAGATGTCGAGTGGTGAGATTGCATTAGTTAAGGTGGAGTATGCATGGAAGCCATTTACTTGTGCTTGGTGCAAAACATTTGGGCACATCCAAAGAAAATGTCATTTGGCTCCTAAAGAAACCAAACCATTGTTACCCGAAAGGCCGACTTCTCCTCATGCGGAAGAATGGAGACAAATTGCTAGTAAGAAGAATATGAGTGTCCCTCGAGCAGTAAGTAAGGAAAGGGTAAATAGAAAGAAGGAAGGTGAGACCCCTAAACCTTGTGAGAGTATGAACCAATTTGTGGTGTTATCTGAAGAGGGTGGGGAAAAGAGAGATGTTGCCGATGGGGAGGGGAGGAAGAGAGGGAATGGTATTGAGAAGGGGCTGGAAAGAGAAACAGAGTGTGGTAGAGCAGTTTTGGGGGAGGAACTCGCGAATGCCCATGAAGATAAAGAGGAGAGAACTCTAACTACCAAGGCTGTTTTCTTGAATAAGTTTGAGTAGGGTGATATGGGATCTAGCTCTCCAATTTGTCAACCTTTGGAAACCTGATGCCCGTGGATGAAAAGGAAAGATTGGAGAAGGAAAAGAGAAGTATTTCTAAGAATCAAAGGAAGAAACTAGCGAAGAAGGCGAGAACTCCACCTAAGCTACGTTTTAGCCATGGTTAAAGTTGTCACGTGGAATGTTAGAGGGCTTCATTGTCGCATTAAACAAAAAGAGGTAAGGAATTTTATTAGTAGCAATTATTTAAGTTTATGTGCTGTTTTGGAGACTAGGGTTAGGGAGAATAATATGGATGTTGTTAGGAAAATGGTGTTCCGCAACTAGGATATGGTTGAGAACTATTGTTTTTGTGAAAGGGAGAGCATTTGGGTGGGTTGGGATGGAGATATTTTGCATGTGCAAGTTATCCAAGCTTCGACTAAAGCAATTTTTTTTTTTTTCTTTTGTCAAGTAAGTAATTATATTAAAAATAAGAAAGAATGTACAAAGGCCTAATAAAAGGCGACCAGCCTATTTTGGGACATGCCCCGAAAATAGGAATAAAAAAAAACAAGCCTACAAATAGCCATCCGCTCTTGGGGTTTATCTTAAACCACATAGGGAGATAAATACCAAGAAGAAAGCAAAGAGAACAACAAAAATTCCACCTACCATAGGACACCTCCCTAGGTTAGGATCATTAAAAGAAAAACACGAGATCAAACTCTTTACAAATGATACAAATACAACCAAGCAAAAACCATTTTGCGTAACCCTCCATAATCCAGTCTTCAAACGGTGTCGGGAACTTGAGGAACGTCTTTAAAAATAGATCTAAGGAGGCCCCAATCATTCGCCAACTTCCTATTGCTGTACAAGCAATTCTTTGTAAGGTTAGAATATTGAAAGATAATTCCTAGTTCATGTGCTAGACATACCACATTGTTGGGCTTGAAACAAGCTTTCTGTTGACATCATACGGATCCCATAACTCCTATTGGATAAAAAGTTATGGCCATTTTAAGTTGACATGCCCATTTAGGAATTTTGGGCCTTGCATTTGGGCTTTTGACATGCGGCTCTCTTAACCTTGTGCTAGATGTTCCACGTTGTGCTTAAAACGAGCTTTCCATTAATATCTTACAGGCCTCGTAACTCCTCCTGATCAAAACTTATGATTGTTTTACATTGACATGCTCATCTAGGGCTTTTAGGTCATGCATTTAGGCTTCTAATGTGCAGCCCTCCCCAAGATATTTTGTGCTAGATGTTGTACGTCAACCTCGAAATGAGGTTTCCATTGATTTTTTATGGGCCCCTTAACTCCTCCCGTATCAAATGTTATGGCCGTTCTATGTTAACATGCCCATTTAGGACTTTTGGAAATTACGTTCGGGCTTCTGATGTGCATCTCACTCCAAAAATCTTACCCTAGACATGCCACATTGTTGGGCTCGAAACGAGCTTTCCATTGATATCTTATTAGCCCCGTAACTCCTTCCGAATCAAAAGTTATGACCGTTTTAATTTCACATGCACATTTAGGACTTTTGGGCCCTAAAGAGGAATTCTTGTGCTAGATATGCCACATTAATATGCCTAAAATGAGCTTTCCATTGATACCTTGTGGTCGTCATTCCTCCCGGATCAAAAGTTATGTCCGTCTTAAGTTGACATTCTCACTTAGGACTTTTGGGCCTTGCGTTTGGGCCTTTGATGCATAGTACTCTCCTAGAATACTTGTGCTAGACGTTCCATGTCATGCTCGAAATGAGCTTTTCGTTGATACCTCACGGGCCCTGTAAGTCCTTCGAGATCAAAAGTTATGGCTGTTTTAAGTTGACATACCCATTTAGGATATTTGGGCCCTGCATTTGGGCTTCAGTCGCGTAGCCTTCCCTGAAATTCTTGTTGTAGATGTTCAACATTGTTAGGCTTGAAACAAGCTTTCCTTTGATATCATACGGGCCTTGTAACTTCTACTGGATAAAGAGTTACTATCGTTTTAATTTGACACACCCATTAGGATTTTTGGGCCTTGCGTTTGGGCCTTTGTCTTGTGGACCTATCTAGGAATTCTAGTGCTGGACATGCCACACTATTGGGCTCGAAACAAGATATCTGTTGATATCTTACGGAGCCCCTAACTTCTCCTAGATAAAAAGTTATGGCTGTTTTAAGTTGACATTCCCATTTAGGACATTTGGACCTTGTGTTTGGGCTTTTGACGCGCAGCCTTCTCCAGGAATTCTTGGGCTAGACTTTCTATGTTGTTTGTGAAATGAGCATTCCATTGATATCTTACGGGCCCCGTAACTCCTTTCGGATCAAACATTATAGTTGTTTTAAATTGACATGCTATTTAGGACTTTTAGGCCTTGCGTATTGGCTTTTGACCCATATCTTTCTCAAGGAATTCTTGTGCTAGACATTTTATGTCAAGCTCAAAATGATTTTTCCGTTGATACCTTACGAGCCCTGTAAGTCCTCCCAGAATAAAAGCTATGGCCGTTTCAAGTTGACATGCCCATTTAAGAATTTTAGGCCTCGCATTTGGGCTTTTGACATACAACCCTCTCTACAAATTGTTGTGGTATACATTCCATGTTTTTTTTTTTCAGAACGAGCTTTCGATTATATCTTACGGGCCTTGTAACTCCTCCCGGATCAATAGTTATGGTTGTTTTAAGTTGGCATACCCATTTAGGATTTTTAAACCTTGCTTTTGGGCTTCTAACCCGTAGCCCTCTCCAAGAATTACTTTTCTAGATTTTCTACAGTGGCCTCGAAATGCGATTTCTGTTGTTATCTCAAGGGCCTCGTAACTCCTCTCGAATTAGAAGTTATGACCGTTTTACGTTGACATGCCTATTTTTAGGACTCTTAGGCTAGTGTTTTGGATTTTGACCCATATCTTTCTCCAAAAATTCTTGTGCTAGATGTACCATGTTGTTAGGTTTGGAAAAAGCTTTCCATTGATATCTTATGAGCCCCGTAACTCCTCCCGGATCAAAAGTTATGGCGGGTTTAAGTTGACAAGCCCATTTAGGACTTTTAAGCCTTACATTTGGGCGTGTGACGTGCAGACCTCTCAAGGAACTCTTTTGCTAGATGTGCCATGTTGCCGGGCTGCAAATAAGATTTTTTTTTATATCTTGCGGACCACGTAACTTGTCCCAGATAAAACGTTATAGTCGTTTTAAGTTGATATGCCCATTTAGAAATTTGGGCCTTGCATTTCAACTTTTTATGTGCAGAGCTCTCTAGGAATTCTTTTGTTAGATGTGCCATGTTGCTACGCTCGAAATGAGGTTTTCGTTAATGTCTTATGGGCCCTGTAGCTCCTCCTGGATCAAATGTTATGATGAGGACATGACCTAGTAGCCAATTGTCGTAAAGCCAACATAAGATCCTCTTCACATCTCGGTGGGCCCGAGTATGCCTTAGAGGGATGCAACGTGGCTTGTCAAGCGTATTGAAGAACTTGAAGCCAAGGAAGCAATACATGAAGCCGAGTATGCCTTAGAGGGATCCAAAAAGATTGTTAACAAGATTGAAGCCCAAATCCAAGTTTGAAGAATTAAAGAACGATTCTTGCTAGCCCTAATTGGTTCGAAGTTGGCGTCCAAGCCTTTGTTCATAAGGCTTAATAATTGTTATTTTATGTGGACTATTTTAAGACTTATTTTGGTGTAATGGGCTAGAGCCATTTACTTACTAAAGCCCAAGTCTTTTATTATTTGAATTAGTTGGGTTTGGGTTAGTTATTAGGGTTAAGACCTATTAATGGGTTGTTAGCCTTATTTTGGGCTATTAGTTATATATAGTTGTAGGTTGTTTTGGCCGCACACTTTCCAGAGGAACAATTAAATATTTCACTTTCTTTTTCAAGATTGCATCTTGATCTCTAGAACTCATCAAGAATCACCAATTCTTGTGGCATTCTTCCACGAAACTTATCAATCTAAATCAAGATTGTGGCGTTTTAGACTATCTACACCAAGGTTTTAAGGATAGGTTCATTTCACGTCATGATTCTTCGAATTCTGATTGTTCCTAGATCTTTACGTTCTTGATTGGTGGGTTTCTTCCCAAATTGAAGGAGTTCGCATCACATTATGGCAATTTTAATTTGACATACCCATTTAGGACTTTTGGACCTTGTGCTTGGGCTTTTGATGCGTAGCACTCTCTAGGAATTCTTGTGTAGACGTTCTACGTCGGGCACGAAACAAACTTTTTGTTGATACTTTACGGCCCCCATATCTCCTCCTAGGTCAAAAGTTATAGCCATTTTAAGTTGACATGACCATTTAGGACTTTTGGGCTTGCATTTAGGCTTATAACGTGTAGCCCTCTCTAGGAATTATTGTGCTAGGGGTTCAAAATGAGCTTTCCATTGATATCTTATAGGCCCCGTAACTCCTCTCGATTAAAAAATTATGGCCGTTTTAAGTTAACAAGCTCATTTAGGACTTTTGGGCCTTACATTTGGACTTTTGTCGCACATTGCTGCCAGGAATTCTTGTGGTATATGTGCCACATTCTTTGGGCTTTCTGTTTGAGCTTCTGAATCGTAGACCTCTCCAAGAAATCTTGTGCAAGACATGCAACATTGTTGGGCTTCAAACAAGATTTTCGTTGATATCTTACGGACCCCGTAACTTTTCTCAGATCAAAAGTTATGGCTATTTTAAATTGATATGTCCACTTTGGACTTTTGGACCTTGCGTTTTGGCTTCTAACATGAAGCCCTCTCCAAGAATTCCTATACTAGAGTTTCTACGTCGACTTCAAAATAAGCTTTTCGTTAATATCATATGGGCCCCATAACTCCTCTTGGATCAAAAGTTATGGTCGTTTAAGATGACATGCCCATTTAGGACATTTGGGCCCTACGTTTGGGCTTCTGACGCACATCTTTCTCCCGAACATCTTGTGCTAGTCACACCACATTGTTGGGCTCAAAGCGAGCTTTCCGTTGATATCTTACGGGCTCCATAACTCCTACGGATAAAAAGTTATGGCCATTTAAGACTTTTCGACCTTGCATTTAGGCTTCTTACGTGCAGACCTCTCAAGGAATTCTTCTGCTAAACATACCATGTTGTTAGGTCAAAACGAGCTTTCTGTTGATATCGTGTGGACCCCATAACTCCTCTCGTATCAAAAGTTATGGCTGTTTTAATTTGACATAGCCATTTAGGACTTTTGAACCTTGCGTTTGGGCTTCTAATGTGTTGCCCTCTCAAGGAATTCTTGAGCTAGACATTCTGCATTAAGCTTGAAACAAGCTTTCCATTGATACCTTACGGGCTCAAAACGAGCTTTATGTTGATACCTTAAAGGTTCAAAATGACCTTTATGTTGATACCGTATGGGCTCCGTAACTCCTCTACGATCAAAACTTATGGCCATTTTAAGTTGACATGCCCATTTAGGACTTTTGGGACTTGCGTTTGGGCTTTCTGTTAGGAAACGATCATACATGGCAGCGGAAAACAAAAATTTATTTACATCATAGATCGTTCCTTAGAACCAAGATCACGGCACAAATTTACAGTTTATACATAATTTTAGAATCTGCAGAATTTCAGTTTAGAGTTTAAGAAATCATACGCACGTTTGGAGGCTCCTCCAACTTGTCTCTAAACGTATTTCGCTACCGACCCAAGAGTAGGACCGAACCAGTGTAGTCCACACGAAGATAACCCCAAGGAACTAGAGAGGGATTTGCTAGATCCTCTTTAGCCTTTAAGAACCGTGAAGCAATCAAATAAAATTTGATTTAGAGCAAAAATAAATCTGGCATGGGAATAGGAGAAAAAGGGTTAGAGTTTTTCTTTGTGAATGAAATGAATTAATTTCAAATTAATTCACAAAGTGTTGTACTTATATAGTGCACACTTTGCCCTATTCCATCATGGAATGTGCTTGGGCTCCAACCCAAACACCCCTTGTATCCAAACATGCCAATTTAGATATTTTAATTTTTAATTATCATTATCTCAATTAAATTCAATTAATATATATATATATAAACATTTAACAATAATGATAATTTATTTAAATATATGCAAACACATATTTAAACTTAATCTCACTTATTTAATTTTAATATCAAATTAAATAAAGACTACGACCTCAACAAATTTAATTGCACTATGAAATTACCAAAATACACTTTCACCTAAAAACACGAAAACACCCTTCTTGTAAACTGGCTCTTAAATTATCTTCTATGTGTGTGACCCATAGGCTCCTCATCATACCGGTAGTGTGTAGTATCGCGATTAACACCTATTAATCGTCTCACTACACATAAACCGAGATTGGCCTCTAGCAAGGCATCATGGCCACCCGATAGATTCGAATTCAGTGAAGCAACTACCTGTCAACGATATGGTTACCATGCAATCCAATCCTTTCGTCATCCGTTATCTCGATGAGACCGAGGCATAGAAATAGTGTCAACCTTGGCTACTCTCGATATTATGTATTTAGTTACTGGACCAATGACCTGTATTATAAACTGGATAGAGCAACAACTCAATCCCAATGTGGCCACAGTTTTAGTGTCATTGTCATTTACTGAATTGCGCCGTGAGATAACTTCTCCGGTACCCGGGAGTGATGAATCCTCTGTTTATCCACCATAGTCTTGATACACTCCTTAATGCAGCCAATCACAGCTCTGAATAGAACTGCGTTAGGCTAGTGTCAAACTACACCAATCGGTGCACGAGGTGCTTCGGTGATCTCCAGTATAAGGATCACATGCAACACCATTCGTTAGAGGATTTGTTCCATAGACACTAGGGTTACCATCCATATGGAATCCCTGGTGGGTCAGTCTAGTGAACTTACCTACAGCAAGCACCCATGTGTTGTACGAAGTTGTCACCAAACAACCTTGACAAGTGAGATCAGCACTTGCTTTCGGAGGTCGTTCAACACTATGATAGCCTTATCGTATTATCTGTGCCCCTACTTCATAATAATACTAGGGCTATGAACCTTTCTTGAATGGCCACCATATTTGCTCATAGGTGTAATATCCCACTTGAGGTACATACTTAAGATTTTCTGTATTACTTAAGGGATTCACTGTTTCAGCTTCAATTGAGTTTTTTTGTTGTCATGGTTAGTTGGTGAGTCTTTAATTTAAAACGGTATGTTGTATTGGTCAAGTGTTTGCCTTGGTTTGGTTGAAATTTGGTGAAGTTTGGAAATTTGAGCTTCGCTAGGGCGAAGAAGAAGCTTCGTCACGGCGATGAGAAGTTGCACCCACGGGTAGGCTCTGCTGTGTTTCGCCGGGGCGACGGATTGTTCTTCGCTGCTGCGAAGAGCCTAACAAAAAGTTTCTTGAGTTTTCTAGAGAATTCTTCTTTTGGGGCACAATGACCTTTTTACCCCTAATTAGTAGGAAAAGTGGGGAGTAAAATGTAAGGAAATTTAGTAGAGATTGTGGTTGGATGGGGTGTAATTGTAAAGAATCAAAGGATATAGATGGAATTTCTAAGGAAGGGCAAGGGCAAAATGGGAAAGGATGATTATAATATGAGCTAAAAAGGGTTAAGTGTAGAGAAACCCTTTAGTCCATCCATTTCCACCGCCTCTTCCATTGCCTACTTTCTCTCAATTTCTCCATCCAATCTTCCAAGATTTCTAAGGGGTTTAAGAGAGCTTTTGAGTAATTTTGAGTAGAGATTTAATCTAAAGCATCCTAAGGTAAGGATTCTTGCTTTAGATGTGAGTTTGCTTCTAGTTATATTGAAGTCTTATTTGGTTGTTATTGCTCTTGTTGTTGTTTTGAGTTGTAGAGAGGAGAGAAGACAAGACAACAAAGGAAAGGAAAAGTGCTAAAGAAGTCACTTTTTCACAAGGTAAGTAAATCCAACCAACTTGAGTTTTGAATAAGCTTTTGAGTAGAGATTTAGAGATTGAGTAGAGATGTATACTTGTATAAGTATGTTATGTTGTTGAGAATTGAGTTGAGATGAATATGTATTATAAGAAGTGTTTTTTATGTGTGATGAGAGATGGAAATTGAGTTGAAGTTGGAGGAGTTTGTATGAATTGAGTTGAAGTTGGAGGAGTTTGTATGAATATTTTTGGGAGTGTTTTCCTTGGCAGGAATTATGACTATATGAGGGAGTTTTTCTCCCATTTTAGATGATTAAATAGAAGAGTAGAGTTATTGATAATTAGAGTTTTTGGCATGCACAAAAGTTGTTTGATGAAATGCTTAAGTGGAATCTACCCTGTCACAGCCGTGACTTTCTGAGTAATTTTTGGGCATGTTACGGATTGAACTGGGATTAGACCAAAACATGAAAGGTGTAGCCCTATCTCTAAGCTTTAAAACGAGACCAAAATCATAGCAATCATAGGTGTATAACGCAAGTTATGCCCTTTTTAGTGTGACCTGTGCAGAATGACTGTTTTGATGCAGTCTTGTATTTGGCATTTCATTAGTGCATTAGTTAGCATGAACTATCTATACACATTTGTTTATACACTTAAGAAGTAGCTTGAGACATTGTATAGAATTTGAGTATAAGCTACTTTAAGAGCTAAGAGAAAGAGAATAGAGTAGGTTGTGCGATGGGGAACCCGTGAGTAATGGGTAGAGTATTCCCGCATGTACGCCGCATTGAGAGAGCGGCAAGAGTATGAGATAGAGAAGTGGTGTAGCCCGTGAGAGTGCATGCAGATGAGGGCTATACCCAAGTACCTGAGAGAGATTATACACTCACATGGCCAAGGGTTCCGAATCCATGCATAACCGAGTCCGATCGGCTAGAACGAGTCTAGGTCACGTAAAGCGGGAGCGAGTCCCGGCCGTGCCCCTGGTAAGATGAGGTCGTGACTTACTAAAGAGAGTTAATAGAAAAGAGTTCTAAGAAAGAGAGAGAGAGAGAAGCACCAAAGAGAGATTGAATGAGAAAGTTGTAAGGAAAGAATTAGAGAGAGAGAGTTACGGGGATAGATGAGTAGAGGATTTACTTACTGGGCATTGTTTTAGTGCTCACCCCGTTATTTCCTATGTTTGTAGGATCTAGGTGAGGACGCGGTCAGATGGACGTCGACACGCGAGGGGAAGCGGTTACACTGTCCACCATTTTTTTGATATCTTTTGTACATATTATAATTTTGTGTAAAAATATATATGGTTGTAAAGTACATATACATATGTTTAATTAAAAGAAACATTTGGGCCCAATTCTTTACACTGTTTTATATGTATTTTATTATGTATATTATATGAGTACTTGAGTAGAAAGTGGCTGTCACAATAGGGTTCTCACTATCAAGATTTGAAAAACTTGATACCCTTGTCACAGTTCTACCATTCTAAGGACATTTATCAATACATACAATAATGATTTACGCAATATAGAATAAAATGTCTTTTATTGATCAATAAACATTATTACAAAGAGTCAATTCTACAATAATTAATTGGCTCTAGGGCACCTACTCTAACAATCTCCCACTTGCACTATAGCCAATCATTCATGCACTCAACATTGAATGACCCAAGTGCCCATCATGTTTATGCTAAAACAGAAACTTCAATAGTGGGTTACTAGATATTCTACAAATCTGCACATTCCCTTTCTGATCGATCTCTTAGATTAGATTGAATCAACTAAGCATGTGTTTGGATTATTAGTGAGACCGTGATTCCTCAGCCACAACAATGGCTCCATTCTTATCGCAGTAGTACTATACTGGATCAGCAATGCTTAGAACCACATCAAGTTCAGTAATGAACTTCTTAATCTAAACTGCCTACATGGCTACATTAAATAATGCGATATACTTAGCATCAATTGTAGAATTTGCTCTAGTACACTGATTTGGGCTCTTACAGCTCACTGCAGCTATATTGAGACAAAATATTCAATCCCTAATTGCGATAGATAATCATCTTTGTTTGTTTGGAAACTAGCATCACTGTATCCTCTGACAATGAGCTCATCTTCCCCTCCATAAACCAAGAACATATCCTTAGTCCTCTTCAGGTACTTAAGAATATTCTTGACAGCCATCTAGTGACGCTCACTTGAATCTGATTGATATTTACTACAAGTGCTCAAAGCACATGAGACATCAATCTGAGTACATAGCATGACATACATGATAAATCCAATTGTTGATGCATATGGAATCCTCTTCATCTTATCTCTCTCTTCTTGTGTTCTAAGACACCATTTCCTTAGAGGGATAAACACCATGTGACATCGGAAGAAATCCCTTCTTGGATTCTTCCATATTGAATCTTTTCAGTACTTTGTTAATATATGCACTCTAACTTAGGCCAAACAATCTACGTGATCTATCATAATAGATCTTTATTCATGGATGTAGACTGCAAGTTCGATATATCATTCCCTATCAAAAGTATGTCATTTACATACAACACTAGGAATGCCACTGCTCTCCCACTCACTTTCTTGTAAACACAGGGCTCATCTTCTTTCTTGATAAAACTTAATTCTTTTACAGCTTCATCGAAACGAATGTACCAGCTCCTTGAAACTTGCTTGAGTCCATAAATGGATCTCTACAACTTGCATACCCTATTAGCTTGCCCAACAAGAACGAAACCATCAGGTTGTGTCATATACACATCATCCTCAAGGTTTCCGTTTAGGAAAGCTATTTTGACATCCATTTGCCAAATCTCATAATCATGATATGCAGCAACCACAAGCATAATCCGGATGGATTTAATCATGAAAACCGGCGAAAAGGTTTCTTCATAGTCACCACCATAAATTTGTTTGAAACCTTTAGCAACAAGTCGTGCTTTATAAGTATGCACCTTGCCCTTCATGTTAGTCTTCTTCTTGAAGACTCATTTACACCCTATGGGTTTTACCCCTTTAGGTGGTTCCACCAGAGACCATACTTGGTTCTGGTACATGGAACCCATCTCAGATTTCATGGCTTCAAGCCATTCAATGGAATCTGGATCCGATATAGCGTCTTCGTAGTTCTAGGTTCATCGTCTTGGTAGACCAGTACGTCACCATGTTGAGTCACGAGATAACCATATCTCTCAGGCTTATGGTGCACTCTCCCAGATCTACGTAGCTCCTGTGCTACCTGAGGCGGTTCATTTTGATCCATAGTTTGTGGAGTAACTATTGGAGTAGGTGCCCTAGAGCTGATCAATTATTGTAGAATTGACTCTTTGTAATAATGTTCATTAATCAATAATAAAAGGCATCTTATTCTATATCGCGTAAATCATTATTATTGCAATATGTATTGATATATGTCCTTAGAATGGTAGAACCGCGACGAAGGTATCAAGTGTTTCAAATCTTGATAGTGAGAATCGTATGAGCACATATGGTGGCCATTCTAGAAACATCCGTAGCCCCCGTATTATTCTGAAGTAAGGGCACAGATAATACGGTAAGGCTATCATAATGTTGAACAACCCTGTCGAAAGGCAGTGACTGATCTCAATTGTCAAAGTTGTTTGATGACAACCTAGTGCAACACATGGGTGCTTGCTGTAGGCGATTACACCGCAGCAAGTTCACTGGACTGACCCACTAGAGGATTCCATATGGATGGTAACCCTAGTGTCTATGGAACAAATCCTCTAACGAATAGTGGTGCATGTGATCCTTAGACTTGAGATCACCAGAGCACCTTGTGCATCGATTGGTGCAGTTTGACACTAGCCTAACGCAATTCTTTTTAGAGCTGTCAATACAGTGTTGATTGGCTGCATCAGTATATGGTAATGACGTTAAAACTGTGGCCACAGTGGGATTGAGTTGTTGCTCTATCCAGTTTATAATACAGGTCATTGGTCTAGAAACTGAATACATAATATCGAGAGTAACCGAAGGTTGACACTATTTCTATGCCTTTGTCTCGTCCAGATAATGTATGATGAAAGGATCGAATTGCACGGTAACCATATCGTTGATAGGTAGCTAGTTTGCCAAATCCGAATCGATACGGTAGTGATTGGCTGCATTAAGGAGTGTATCAAGACTATGGTGGATAAACAGAGGATTCATCACTCCCAGGTACGGGAGAAGTTGTCTCACGGTGTAATTCAGTAAATGGCAATGACACTAAAATTGTGGCCACATTGGGATTGGGTTGTTGCTCTATCCAATTTATAATACAGGTCATTGGTCCAGTAATTGAATACATAATATTGAGAGTAACTAAGATTGACACTATTTCTATGCCCCGGTCTCGTCGAGATAACGGATGATGAAAAGATTGGATTGCACGATAACCATATCGTTGATAGGTAGCTGCTTCGCTGAATCCAAATCTATCGGGTGGCCATAATGCCTTGCTAGGGGCTAATCTTGGTCTATGTGTAGTGAGATGATTAATTGGTGTTAATCGTGATACTACACACTACCAGTATGATAAGGAGCCTACGAGTCACACATATAGAATATAATTTAAGAGCCAGTTTACAAGAAGGGTGTTTTTGTCTTTTTAGGCGAAAAGGTATTTTGGTAATTTCACAGTGTAATTAAATTTACTGAGGTTGTAGCCTTTATTTAATTTGATATTAAAATTAAGTAAGTGAGATTACGTTTAAATATTTGTTCACATATATTTAAATAATTTATCATTATTGTTAAATGTTAATATGTTTTATATATATATTAATTGAATTTAATTGAGGTAATGATAATTACAAATTAAAATATCTAAATGGGCATGTTTGGATACAAGGGGTGCTTGGGTTAGAGCCCAAGCCCATTCCATGATGGAATAGGGCAAAGTGTGCACTATATAAGTGCAACACTTTGTGAATTAATTTGAAATTAATTCATTTCATTCACAAAGAAAAACTCTAGCCCCTTTCCTCCTATTCCCACACCAGATTCATTTTTGCTCGAAATCAAATTTTATTTGATTGCTTCCCGGTTCTTAAAGGCTAAAGAGGATCTAGCAAATCCCTCTCTAGTTCCTTGGGATTATCTTCATGTGGACTACATTGGTTTGATCCTACTATTGGGTCGGTAGTGAAATACATTCAGAGACAAGTTGGAGGAGCCTCCAAACGTGCGTATGATTTTTTAAACTTTAAACTGAAATTCTACAGATTTTAAAATTATGTATAAACTATAAATTTGTGCCCTGATCTTGGTTCTAAGGAACGATCTATGATGTAAATAAATTTTTGTTTTCCGCTGCCATGTATGATCGTTTCCTAACTCTACTATGGAATATAGTTGCTCAAATTATATTGCTTCCATAGGGAACCTTTTGAAAAATTCATTTACTGATCAAATGAATCATCTGGATAATTCATATACATACTTTATTTTAAATGCATGACTGAATAAAGGAAGCAATTTATATATATGAATTGAAGAACTCTTTCTTGTATTATTTATGATATATTGATACAAGACAAAATGCTCTGAACTCGACAACACGAATGTTTTTTAAGGCATACACTAACATTTACTAACAAACTCCCACTTGCACTGAAGCTATTCGATGTTGTATCTCATACCCATCTTCTAAAGATGATGGTCCAATTGCTTCTATGTCATCGCCTTAGTTAGTGTATCAGCTAAATTTTCTATTGAAGGTGTCTTTAGAATTATAATCTCTCCAACTCAAATGAATTCTCTCAAAATGTGATATTTGCGCTAAATGTGTTTGGATTTCTGGTGTGCCCTTGGTTCCTTTGCTTGTGTAATAGCTCCAGTATTGTCACAGAACATGCTTATCGACTAAGCCATGTTCGGAACCACACCTAGTTCAATTATGAACTTTCACATCCAAACAGCCTCATTTGTTATAGCAATGTATTCGACTTCTGTAGTGGAGTCTCCTGTAGTTGTCTGTTTGGAACTTTTCCAACTAACAGCACCCCTATTACATATAAAAATGTACCCTAATGTAGACTTTCAATCGTCAATATCTTACTGGAAATCAGAATCTGAGTATCCTTGAATGTTTAATTATGAACATCCATAACTTAGAACTAGATCCTTAGTTCTTCTTAAGTACTTAAGGATCGATTTTACAACCAACTAATATTTCTCCCTTGGATTTGATTGATATCTACTCGTAACACTCACAGCATAAGCTATATCAGGTCTTGTACATAGCATTGCGTACATTAAGCTGCCTACAACAGACGCATAAGGCACACTATGCGTTGTCGCTCTTCATTGGTCTTTAGATCCATCCCTTTGGAAAGATGAAGACCATGAATGAAGAGTAAGAGACCTCTCTTAGAGTTCCCCATGATGAATCTTTTCAGCATTTTCTCTATGTATAATTTCTGGGATAATCCAATTGTCCTTTTCATTATATCTCTATAGATATGAATGTTAAGGATATAGGTCGCTTCTCCTAAGTCTTTCATTGAGAAGGCTTAGGATAACCAGACTTTAACCTCTATCAACATGCCGGATCATTCAGCACTCAAACATCTATTGGCTAAGCAAGAAGCAAAACCACGACTGATAACATGGATCCTACTACTGCAAGAGTTTGAGTTGGAAATCCGAGATAAAAAAGGGTCAAAAAATGTGGTGGCAGATCATTTGTCAAGGATTGAACGACCAAGTTAGGGAAATGAAGAGGAACCCCAAATCAAAGAAACCTTCCCGGATGAGAAATTGATGAGAGTGAAAAAATGTGGTGGCAGATCATTTATCAGTGCATTACATTATATTCAACTATATAACAAAAGAATTTAAAAAACTACCTTGACCTTTTGTTAATCATCAAACTCTTGAATTTTTAATTTTCAAAGTTTTTTAAAAAGGTTATTATTATTTATTTAATTTTTTGTTAAATATCAAATTGTGAATACTTTTAAAGTAATCAAATTTTAATTTGAATAATTATTGAAAAATAAGTACAGTCATTAATTAATAATTGAAATAATTTTTTCGTCCTATAGTTTCAATTCACTCATTTTAGTCCAATGGTTTAAATTTTTTGGTCCTTTTCATTTCAAATTACTACTGTTTTAGTCATTTGATTTAATAAAAGCTTATTTGACTGTTAAATTCACATTGAAATAACAAAAATATCCTTATTTCAAAGTTATTAAAATTTTAGTAAACATTAGTATAATAATATATCTTTTAAACAAATGTGTAATATATATATAACAAAAATTACATTATGCATTATAAATCCATATTAAGTAAACAATAAATTAAAATTTAAAAAATGCATTATACATTAGAAATTGAAATAAATAAATACATTACACATTAGTGAATCAAAATTAAATAACTATGTTGAATTTGTAGTCTATAATGTGTTTATTTACTATGAATTTGTAGTGTATAATGTGTTTTATTAATTTAGTGCTATTTGTGAACCTAGTTAGTAAATACGGGTACGGCAAAAAAACGGTACGGGAATTTTACGGGTATAATACGGCAAACAGTGAAAAATACGTTTATAAAAATTCGGCCATAAAATTCGGATACGGGAAAAATACGGTACGGGTTTAATACGGTGCATTGTCAATAATACGTTTTGAAAAATACGGCAATATCAATCTTAGTTTTAACACTTTTATGGACTACCTGGTTAAAATCAACATAACATTTCAAATGCAAAGTATTCAATTAACCAATAACACAAATACATAATACATAACTGATATTCAAATTATAGTCTCCAGACTCAAACACAATATTTAGCCAAGATTCAACTATAGTATCAAATTAAACACATAAGTCATAACAAAATCAAAATTCAAAGTCGAATAAGAGCTCCAAACAAATAAAATACACAAATAATATAACAAAGATTCAAATTATAGTCTGTAACAAAAACTCACAAAGTACATAAACAACAATAAATCAATAACAACTCAAAAAAGAGCATCTCCAACCAAGCAATGTCACCATTATCGACATGTTCTGTCATTTAAGTTTAACTTCTGCACGAACTTGTACCTCCTAGATTGATAATATTCTTAACTTTAATATTACTATGCCATAATTGTCAACATGTTCCGAGAAATGTGATTCTAGATTAATATAATCTTCCTCATTTTGAACTTAAATTGAGAGCAAATCACGGCAACCAATGAAGAGTCAAGTGGGATCGAACACAAATATCAAGAATTTTTTTAATTTTTTTTGTCTCTGAGACTAAGATTTGGAAAAATACATGACGTTAAGACACATCTCACGGCTAATTTAGTGGCCCTATAGCGTGGCTTCTTTCTTATCTTCTCTTTTGTTCCCACTTGTGGACTTTTTCATTCTATATATAATTAAACCCATTTCTAGCTGCTTCTACCACATCGAAACAATGGCTAATTGGGTTCTCTCTTTTTGCTTAATTGCTCTCATTTTCTCTCTCCGATGGTGCTCCCCTGACTACTTCAACTAGTACTAAATATCTTGACGGTAAGTCATTAATGATTTCAGTTTCAGCTTGAATATGTAACTGAAATGTCATGGTGGGTTTTACTTCGCGGTGCCTCGTGGTGTTCATGCGGTAAGGCTAGGCAACGAAGCTTCAATTTCTCAGAGTGTGAATGTGAAGGCCGGAGTTATTTATACGCTCACATTTGGAAAGAGAACAAGAGATGAAGAAAAGCTGAAAACGTGAAGATTTGAGGAAGAAGAGCTGAAGAAGAGCTGAAGTAAGGAAGAACGAAGAAGAAGTGACGAACTGGAGACTAAGATCTGCTTTAATTTTTAGTAAAAAAACCCACAAAACGACGTCGTTTTGGGGGTGACCTTTTTGGTTTTTTTTTTTTTTCAATAATTCGTGAATAATTCGCGAATTATTCGGGAGGGCTTAAAATACGCGTATAATTCGACAGATTTTAGAAAATACGTATACGGGCGTTTTATACGTGAATTATACGGCTGTCCGTACAATTCACGTATAATACGCGTTTTTACTAACTAGGTTTGTGAAAGTAACTTTTTATTTTTTAGGGTTTTTTTATTTTTTTGGTCATTTTAATATGAATTTAATAGTCAACCAACCTTTTATTAAGTCAAAGGACTGAAAAGTAGTAAATTGAAACTACAAGGACGCAAAATTATCTGATTACTCATGTAGTATATTTTCTATTGTTGTCTTTTTAACCCCTATTGTGTAAACTGTAAAGTGTAAGTTTTGAAATTTAATTTTAAAAGATACGATATATTGGGGAGGAGTACATTACAGGGAAGCTGAAGCCGTGAAGCCTAGTGCCGAGTGCTGACTACTGAGCGGGGAGCAGAGAAAGAGATGGTTAAGAGTTGCAAATGTAAGAACAGAGAAATTTCATAAAATTTTGAATTGGACTTCGTGAGAGACGTAAAAGTTTGTGTTTGGTTGAAATCGAAATGGATTACGAAAGAATCGCAAAGCCTCAGGTATTTTACCATTACCACTGATTTGATTTACAACTTCGTCTTCTGTGTCGCTTAATTCTCCAATTAAACACATTGTGATTTTGATTTGTTGTGTACAGGGATGCGGCGTTAATGGCGGTGGATTATCGCCAGGAAAGTTGAGGAATATGCTCTTGGGAATGGGAGTGGAGAAGAAAAGAAAAGAAGAGGAGGAAGAGATTGAATCTGATTATGATAATTGTAAAGATGTTGATGTGGTGAGTGTAGTTCCTGAGCCTCAGTGTTCCACGTCATCAAATGCTCAACAGAGACTACCGATTGCTCCTTTCTCAAAACCCGCGCCGTCGAAATGGGACGATGCACAGAAGTGGATAGCCAGCCCTAATTCCAATAGGCCAAGAAATCCGGTCACTGGAGTCCGGAAGGGTGGAATCAGCCGTCAGTCCTCCACCAAAGTTCTTCTTGAAGTTCAAACAGATCAAACTCTACTTGAGGAGCCACATACAAAGCGGATTGATCTTCATCTTGATCAGCCGAAAAAGTTTGTTCCTTTTGAGGCCCATTCATATGCCAACCCTGTGCTTATGATTGAAAATTCTGTAGCACAATCAGCTGGTAAGGATGTGCTATTTGCTTGCTTGCACTTTGATATTATCAATTATTTTTATGATCTGGTGATTTATTTCATTGAATTTAATTTCCAAGGAAAATATGAGGATCATCATAGATAGGCAGATATTCTGGGTTGAATTATTTCCCTAGAGTGTATGATTTTGTGACTTGGGGGTAGATCTTAAGATAGTATGGCCCTTAATTCAGTAATGTTTCTGCTTGAATTTTCATCAATTTTTTTGAACAACCAATTTTCTTTTGGATGCTACCTGAGGTGGTTGTTACTAAGTTTGGTAATAGGTTGTCCAGTCCTATTATTTGCATGAGTGGCTGTGCTGCTAGATGATGTTCTAAATTTTCATACAAACTTAACCAAAAAAAAAAAAAAAGGTCCTGAGAGATCCTGTAAAGCTGGCTTAAGCATTTTCTTGTGTTGTCACCCAAATTAAAGCAATTTTATGAATAACAATGATTAATTCTGATAAATGCATTTTTTTCCTTTATTGTAGTTAATCATAGCCATCATGATTCATCTGTAGCTATACAGAGTGCAACTACTTTTATTCCACCTCCTTCAACAGCTAGATCTGTATCAATGAGAGATATGGGAACAGAAATGACCCCCATTGCTAGCCAAGAACCTTCCAGAACTGGAACTCCTGTGAGAGCCACTACACCGATGCGAAGCCCGACCTCATCTAGGCCGTCAACTCCTGGTAGAACTGCACCAGCTCCATCTCCTACAAATCCTCTGAATGATCATTTGGATCTGAATAACGAGTTGTCTGAGAAGGAGCTACAGATGAAAACTAGAAGAGAAATAATGGTTCTTGGTACTCAGCTTGGTAAAATGAACATTACTGCCTGGGCCAGCAAAGAAGAGGAGGATAAGGATGCATCTACTTCACTAAAAAATGTAGCAGTAGAACAGCGAACCAAAAGTGTCATCGACGCACGTGCAGCTGCATGGGAGGAAGCAGAGAAAGCCAAATATATGGCCAGGTATATTTTCTAAGGCCCTATACCGAGGCCTTATTTATTCTTTTAGGAACTTCAAATTCATCCTTGATGTTTCGTCTGGCATTGTCACACTGAACATTTCAAGTGATTCAACTCTAGGGCTTGTTTCTTTTTTCTTAAAATTGAATAAATAAAGTTTGAAAATCTGTAATGTTTTGGACTGTCTGATTTGACAAATTCTAAATAATAGGATCATGGGACTCAACTGAATCTTGCTAGAGATTGTTGAACTATTTTTATTTGTATTCAATTTTATGCTTCACAGCTCTGGACTAAACATCTTGAAACTGAGGTATAGGTTACTAAAAAAATGTGATGTGATCTAGATATGATACATTTTGGCCAGGGTAAAAAGTGCAATATTATATCATTTGGACCTTAAAACATAAGGTAGTGTTGTGTGTTACATCTAGATCAGCCCATTGTATATACCAGTCTATAGAGAACAGATCTTTCAAGTGACAAACACTATAACATTCTTGCATAATTTATTAGGTTGCTGGAATTTGTCACCTTTTTTAGGACTCATTAACCTGTTTGGAGATATTTATCTACTAGGGTTTGGTTGTTTTTTAATTCTTAATTTTAACTGAAATGGGTGGCATGACTGTAATTACTTAGGTTCAAACGTGAAGAGATGAAAATTCAGGCATGGGAGAATCACCAAAAAGCAAAAACAGAAGCTGAGATGAGGAAAATTGAGGTATCTATTGAGTTTCACTGTTGAAATTACTCTTCTTCTTTTTCATTTTCTTCCTGTCACATAAATATATAATCATAAATAGCCAAAGAAACCTTGTATTCTTTTGTCTGCTAGTACAGCCTCCATACATATTTGTACCAAATTCTTATGTTAATGTCTCAAGGAAGGTTTAATGATTCTTTTATTTGTACTTTATTACTATAGAAATTATTGCTTGTAGAATCTCTCTCTCTCTCTCTCTCTTTCCATGCACACACGAGCTTGCGCTTGTGCTTGTGCTGATGCATATACATGGTGCCACATGCTTTGTATACTCACAAACACCATTGTAGGCGTGGGTTAGCAATTAGCTACAAAAATCTGATGTTTGCATGCAGAAAAAAACTTCTTATTAACAAATGGAAATAGTTATAGGGTATGAGGAGCATGCTGTTTGTAGGTTCATGAGCATCAAAGGTATACATAATTGAGTTTTCACATGGATATACTTTCTAGCAGTGGCTGTGATATCTTTGAATAATTAAATACCCATTAAGTCAAATGATTTTTAGTGCTGTGGAAACTTTATTAATACATTTACAATAATAGCTAGATAAATTAAGAAAGACAGCCTGAAGCAATATAATATATGAAAAGAAATAACATCAGTAAAGCTAGTGCATTGAGTTGGCATGATAGTTACATTTTATATAAACTCTAGTGCCTGTTTGTGCATAATTGTGTGTGACATTAAAGCTATATAACTGCCAATCTGCACTTAATTTGTTTCACATTCTTCTGCATGTAATGTGAACCAATATTGGTGCTGATGGACCATATGTGCTTCTGTCGCCAATACAAATTGCCAAAACTCATATTTAGACTCAGTAGATACTTCCCTGATGTGAATTAGATGAAACGATTTGACTTGCATACCATCTAATTTGTGTGTGTGTGCATATTATTGATTTTCCTCTTGGGAGCAGTTTTTACTGTATCTATATGCATCAGTTTCAAGTTTTAAAGATTTGACTCTAATGCATGACTAAAAGTTTATATAATTGGTCTTGGATTTTAATCCACTTTAAATTACAGAAATTCATTTGTAAGAAAGAGGTCTTGGATTCTGTTAAGTTTTAGATTTCCATGGCCATATATGGATTTGTTGATTGATACAATCATCTGTTAGAAATTGATATGCACTTTTAGCTTTTGCATTGGTAAGCTTTATATTAAAATTTTATATAAACTCCACAATGAGGTACTTCCACCAAAGAGTTATTATTTTTCTTTTAGAATTTAGTCACTTATTCAGAGGGTCTCAACTCTGGGCTCCAGGGTTTAAACAAAATCTGGATTTGATGCATTCAAGGGCTGGAAGTAGATATTGAAAAAAAAAAAAAAAATGATTATGCAACAGGCTACTACTGTAATATGCGTTGAGCAGTTTACTAGCCCTATTTTTTCCTTTTTTTTTTTTTTTTATAAATAAAATTTTAACTAATACTCAGTCTTTCTCTCTTACCATATCTCTCCAAACCCTCTCCATCTCAAGACCATTATCAATCACTTTCATTATTTTATTTCCTCAAATCTGAATAGAATGCCAAAAGCACCAAATACCATACCAGACAACAACACGATTAAAAAATTTAGGGAGGAAATAGTCTTGGTCAGCAAATTGAGGGCAAAGTACAGAGTTCTTTGTGGCTCATAAATTTAAGCGTCACCTTGAAGCATTTTCTTGGTTTTGTGCTTCCTTTAATGTTGCAAACTCAATCTTTTGGTTCTTACGGAAAGAGAGTATTGTGAGGAATATTGCTGGGAAGAACACTAGCTTGTTGATGCAAGTTTGTAATCATGGGGTTAATTCTTTTCTTTTCTATTTGTAGTCCTTGTTTTAACTATTTTTTCTTTTTAGTTCAGTAGTCCATACATGAATCTGAATGATGATAATATCATTATGGTGAGGTAAATGAAAATCTTTTCACTACAGCATTGGTAACGAGCTTGGCAAACCAAGTAGATGTTGTCTGCTTTGGGCTTAGCCCGGACAAATTTACTTTGGCTTCATGCAAGTATTCTTCACGCACACTTAGATGAGTGGACCCAAGACTTATAAATTGAACTTAGGCTCCATTCACTATCTATATGAGATTGATATCTAACATGTACGAGGCATTGGAGCTTGCTCTTTACGGCTTTGTTGGAAGATTATTTTAACTTATTGGAACTCATACCTCAGTGAACTCCAAAATTCTCATGCAAAATTCTGCACTTGGAATCCTCTTCAAAATGCAATTTTAATTCCTATTTTTTTCTTTCTTGAGTTGTGGATCAGGCATCTCACAGTTGGTAGAAAAGGTACTTTTGTTTAACTAATGTTATCTTACCCTCTAGATCCTTGGATGATATTATGAAGAAGGGTGATGTGTCACAGTCGGTAGAAAAGGTACTTTTGTTTAACTAATCTTATCTTATCCTCTAGATCCTTGGATGATAATATGAAGAAGGGTGATGTGTCTTCATACATAGGGTCATTAGTGAAAGAGAACTGGAGTACTTGCTTAAGGCTCATTGTACTTGAAGAGTTTTTAAGAATAGGCGATGGCCTCCCTTAGCCAACTTCAATTGCTATAAAATTTATAAACTTTGAAACATCTTTTGTAAACTTGTAATTCCTTTTGTGAACTCTCATGTAATTGAATAATTGAGTATGAATGTTGTGGCATGGATTGCAGGTAGAGGTTGAAAGGATGAGAGGGCGAGCCCATGATAGATTGATGAACAAAATGGCAGCTGCAAGACATAAGGCAAGAAGAAGAACGACGAGGCGAGGCCAAGAGAAAGGCAAGAAGCAAAGAGCAGAGCGAGTATATACGAAGAACTGGCCGCATTCCTTCCTCATTTTCTTGCTGGAGTTGGTGCTTTTGAAATATAAATCAGTTTTCCATGTATCAAGTTGTGTTTTGTTAATTTTTTTTGGTATTGTGTTTTATGTGGTTAATCATGTATCCTGTTCTTTGTCAACGTTGGCTGTTGGTAACATATTTTGCCTTGAGTAGCCTCATTAAGATGACCATTTTATGCATTTGACAAATAAATGACAAGTCACCTGAACTAGTGCAGCCAAATCCATTTTAACTAATGCCAAACATTGTTTTAAAACCCGACCCGAGCCTTGAACTAGTCAAGGGCCCAAGTCTCGGGTTGATCAGTCCAACCGGTTGGATCGGTGACGTCATTATAATAATGTCATCTAAAATCCAAAACGACGTCATTTCAAAGAGGGTATTATTGACTTTTTAAAACTTATAAAGAAAATCCTAAATTCTTTACTTTTATTCATTTTTCCCATTTCTTTCTCTCTTCTTCTACCGTCTCCCTTTCTTCTCTCCTTTGTATCTTCTTTCGATCTACCATGGTTACCGTTTGGACCTCAACGGTGTAGGCTTTGTGGTTGCTCAGCCTTGATGTAGATTTCGTGGCTGCTTCGCCATGGTGTAGGCTTCGTGGCTGCTGGATTTATCCGCCACAGTGAAGGCTTCGTGGCTGTTGGATCTATCCGCCACGGTGAAGGCTTCGTGGTTGTTGGATCTATCCACCACAGTGAAGGCTTCATGGCTGTTGGATTTCCTTTTTCCCATTTCTTTTTTCTCTTCTTCTATCGTCTTGTTTCTTCTCTCCCTTGAATTTTTTTTTTTTTTCAATCTACAATGGCCAGTTGGCTAACTACGCATCTTGTTGGCTTTTTGACATCTTTACCTAAGGTTTTCTTGGAAATATTGACTGGGTTGCAATTTGTTGGTTGGATTGTTTGGTATTTGTTGTAATCATTCTTTTCCATCCAACAATCCATGAATTTAAATTTTGAAACATTGGCTGTTACTATAAAATGTTGTGATATGCTAATAGGCATTTAAATTATGATAAAAATTGAAGATGAATAACTGGAAATTGGAAAAGGGGAAATTGTTTTTAGGGATTTTTGGTGACCCGATTGTGCCATTGGTCTGGTTGAACCGACAGTTTGTCACTATTCCGTTTGTCCAAATCCGGTTTATTTCGGGTTAATTGTTAAAAGCAGGTTTAGAAGGTTTTCGGACCGATGTTGGTGCCGACTCCCGATTGAACCGGTTCAATCGATCGGTCTGGTCCGGGTTTTAAAACAGTGATGCCAAGGTGGGAAAGATGATAACTTTTGTGTGAGAAATGAGTAAATTCACCAATTATTATGACCAAGACAAAAATTTACAAGCAAGTTATCAAGTCTTCAACAACTTGATTGTGATTTCACGATTTTTAAATGATAAATAATTTCAAGTTTTAATCAAAACATGTTTGTTGATACGAAAAATCATATCAACCAGAGCGATCCGATTGATCTTGATGGAATCATAACAGATGTGTGAGTGATTAATTAAAATCAGCAATGAATAATTAATGAATGAGCAATAAAATAAAGAACACAAATGGATTTTTAAAGTAGTTTGACAAGTTGAAACTTGAGCTTACGTCTATTGTTATCTTATTGCTTTTGAGAACTGCACAATATATATATTTTGCTTAGAATTATTTGCTAACCCATTTCTCATTATTTTAGGGGATATTTATACGTAAACTTTGCAAAGGAAAGTGAGATAAATCTGGGATTGCGATCAGACTTGACATGCAATCCCTTGATTTTAGTGACTGTGCGCTAAGATCACATTGCTATATATTCAAATAATATCTCCTTCGAGATATTAAGCGATGAGGCTTATCCTATGACCTATCGAACATCTGCAGAGACTGGTTGCGATGAGCTTATGTTGGGTTGAGCTTATATTGGGTCGAGCTTATTCTGGGTCGAACTACAGTTCTGCGAGCTTATGGGACTTTCGAGCTTCCGACAAAATCATACACAACATCTGCCCTCAGTGTTTGGAGGTTGTGTCGAGTTTCGAAAATTGAAGTCTTGTGATTGGCCGCTTATGCTCGAACCCTTTATCAACTCAACTCACACATAAGTTGTTCGAATGTTGGCGAGCTTAGTTTTGCAACCTTTACCTCAACTGACATCGCCAAGACTTAGAATTTTTCAAGCCACAACATCAAATTCGAATTTTGAAATGGAGGGTAGATGAGTAATTTTTGGGCTGTCATGCCACGCATTTAGTGCGGTTGCCTTTTGTAGTTACTTTTGCCGTGCTGTTAGGAAACGATCATAAATGGCAGCGGAAAACAAAAATATTTATATCATAGATCGTTCCTTAGAACAAAGATCAGGGCACAAATTTACAGTTTATACATAATTTTAGAATATGCAGAATTTCAGTTTAGAGTTTAAGAAATCATACGCATGTTTGGAGGCTTTGCTAGATCCTCTTTCGCTACCGACCCAAGAGTAGGATCGAACCAATGTAGTCCACACGAAGATAACCCCAAGGAACTAGAGAGAGATTTGCTAGATCCTCTTTAGCCTTTAAGAACCAAGAAGCAATCAAATAAAATTTGATTTCAAGCAAAAAATAAAACTGGCGTGAGAAGAGGAGAAAAAGGGCTGGAGTTTTTCTTTGTGAATGAAAAATGAATTAATTAAATTAATTCACAAAGTGTTGCACTTATATAATGCACACTTTACCCTATTCCATCATAGAATGGGCTTTGGGCTCCAACCCAAACACCCCTTGTATCCAAACATGCCCATTTAGATATTTTTATTTTAATTATCATTATGTCAATTAAATTCAATTAATATATATATAATATTAACATTTAACAATAATGATAATTTATTTAAATATATGCGAACACATATTTAAACGTAATCTCACTTATTTAATTTTAATATCAAATTAAATAAAGGCTATGACCTTAGCAAATTTAATTGCACTGTGAAATTACCAAAATACCCTTTCACCTAAAAAGACGAAAACGCCCTTCTTGTAAACTGGTTCTTAAATTATTTTCTATGTGTGTGGCCTGTAGGCTCCTCTTCATACCGGTACTGTGTAGTATCACGATTAACATCAATTAATCGTCTCACTACACACATACCAATATTGGCCCCTAGCAAGGCCTCATGGCCACCCGCTAGATTCGGATTCAGCGAAACAACTACCTATCACTGATATGGTTACCGTACAATCCAATCCTTTCATCATCTGTTATCTCAACGAGACTGAGACATAGAAATAGTGTCAACCTCGGTTACTCTCAATATTATGCATTCAGTTACTGGACCAATGATCTTTATTATAAACTAGATAGAGCAACAACTCAATCCCACTGTGGCCACAGTTTTAGTGTCATTGCCATTTACTGAATTGCGTCGTGAGATAACTTCTCCCGTACCCTGGAGTGATGAATGCTCTGTCTATCCACCATAGTCTTGATACACTCCTTAGTGCAACCAATCACTACCATATTAATAGCTTTGATTAGAACTGTGTTAGGCTAGTGTTAAACTACACCAATCGGTGCACAAGGCGCTCTGGTGATCTCAAGTCTAAGGATCACATGCACTACCATTCGTTAGAGGATTTGTTCCATAGAAACTAGGGTTACCATCCATATGGAATCCTCTAGTGGGTTAGTCTAGTGAACTTGCCTACATGCACCCATGTGTTGCGAGGGTTGTCACCAAACAATCTTGACAAGTGAGATCGATCCTTTGCCTTTCGATAGGGTTGTTCAACACTATGATAGCCTTACTGTATTATCTGTGCCCCTACTTCAGAATAATACTAAGGCTATAGACGTTTCTAGAATGGCCACCATATGTGCTCATAGGGTTCTCACTATCAAGATTTGAAACACTTGATACCCTCGTCACGGTTCTACTATTTTAAAGACATATATCAATACATATAATGATGATTTACGCGATATAGAATAAAATTCATTTTTATTGATCAATGAACATTATTACAAAGAGTCAATTCTACAATAATTGATTGGCTCTAGGGCATCTACTCTAACACGTGTGGGCATTGTGATAGTTGGCCATGCGAGGAGGTGAGGCGACGACATGCATTTGCACGCGCAAAGTCAAAGTGATGTGCATTGATGATTTTGTTTATTTGCACGAATGGAGGGCCAAGATTTTTCAAAAAATAGACAGGCCAGATCGCTTCTCGCCATTTTGGCTACATTTTTCACAATATAAAACGAGCTCTTCACCCTCAGTTATCCTCATTTGCTAAATATTTGTTTCTGCTCACCATTTTGGCTATCGTTTTCATCTGTATTAGGAAACACTTGTCCACCCTTTTCATGACGACTTTCCGGTGAACTTCTATACAAGTAAGTGCTCTACACTTGTTTTTTCTAGTTTCTTTGTTTGAGTTATTTGCTGTTGGGGGTGTCATTGTGGTGGCCTGGTTCAAACTAGGGTTTCACTCGTTGGGTTAGACTTTAAGATTTATTAGGGGAATAATTACTGGAAAATCTCGTCGGAATGTGTTGGGGTTGGCTTATGGGTTTGTTGTAGGTCGCTCGTGTTTTTGGGTTTAGCTTTAGGTCGCTCTTATGCGAGCTTTCTAGATGCCTAAATTGGAGGCAAGTGTGGATAGGTTGCTTGTCACTGAGATAGCTAACAACACTTGTTTCTTCATGTTTCAAGTATCCTGATGGGAATGCAAAATGTCATATTTACCCCCCTTAATGTTTAGTCTTTTACACGTATTTGTTGCCTAAATGTACTCATTATTATTCTATTTTGATTTAGGATGCAAATGGAGGTGTTAATTGCAAAACGGAACTAATTAAGTGAATTCAGACAATGTCGACATTGTTTCATAATCTGGGCATAACTCTCTCATCCAAGCTCTGATTGAGATGATTCAAAATTCTGTGGAACCATAAGAAAGAGATCTACAACGTTCATGTTTTGAGTTTGGAGAGTTACTCGCTGCATCAAGGTTGTAATCGGGCTTCAAGTTGATGCACCTGCACTGCCGACGTTCTGGAACATTTTGCCTTGTCATGCAAATCAATTGGGCAGTTTTTTATTGGAAGATTTGAAGACATGTGGCATGCAAGTTACAGCTCAGAATCACCACTTTCCTATTTTATTTTAGGACTTTATCTTATTTTCAATTAATTAGAATCAAATTAGGATTAATGTTATTTTAGGATATTAGAATATTTCTTTTAGGAGATTTAGTGGAATTCAAATACTTGAACTGGATATTTTTTTTAAGGAGATCAGATTAGGTTTGGAAGAAAACGCCTCTCTCTTGTCTTCTCTGTAACTTTTCCTTTAGAATTTTCATGATGGCCATGAGAGGCTAATTTTTATAACTTGGTCGAAGGAAACGGAGGCCTCAAAATCAATAATCGTGAGATCTAATCCGTTTTATTTCGGTGTTCAATTTTATGTTTTGAGTATTGGATGTTCTTATGCTTATTTTCATGATTGTTTCATTTAATTGCTAGGAGGACTACTAGGTTAGTATTTGTTACAATCTAC
The DNA here is from genome assembly GCA_026229545.1 of Pistacia atlantica. Taxonomy (NCBI): domain Eukaryota; kingdom Viridiplantae; phylum Streptophyta; class Magnoliopsida; order Sapindales; family Anacardiaceae; genus Pistacia; species Pistacia atlantica. Next base: position 13,927,620 of record CM047902.1, on the reverse strand, counting down.
TGCTAAGTTAGATATCAAATCTGTAATTGTTTGATCCCTCTAACTTGTGAAGTAATTAGGGTTATTAATTTGCTGCGTCGAATTAGTAATCTTAAGAGGAACATCAACTAAATTAAATACAACCGCTTGAGTTTGTGTTGTTTAACTTCATCGATCTTTCTAATTCTTAAGGCTGCCATTAGATTAAATCTTTAGCGCTTGTCTAGGGTTGTTTAATGGTAAGATTGATTAAGATCACTTGTTTCCTAATTAATTACAATTAAGGAGAGATAGGAAAATAGTTCCAACGGTGAATATTCAAAGTAAGAATTGATTTACTTTTGCATCAATGATCGCTTGTAAGATTCCGATGGTGGATGTTGACGGAGACCAAGTTTCGTTATATTAATTGATTTCGAATTGAATTGTTTTTGTTTTTGTTTTTGGCTAAGATTGTTTTCTGTTTTACTCAAAACCCCCCAGCCTTATTCACATCATCGAAAATTCGGCTAGACACTCTTCGTGGGATCGACCCTTGCTTACCCTAGTTATAGTTCAGTAGTTAGGTTATGAAGGTTTTTAATCTTGGTTGCCGATGACAAAGACACCATATCTCGTAATGTGCTTTACGAAGATACTTGTAAAAATATATCAAGTAGAATATATGTATAGTAGCAAAAGTAAATTGGCCCAAAGTTTTCTTTTATTACATATAAACATTATTTATACAAAACAGAGTATCATTTACAAAAAGGTGTTAAAACAGTGGATAGTGTAGCTATCACTCTTCGCTTCCCGACGCCCATCCAACCACGTTCTCACCTAGATCCTGCAAACACAAAGAAAACAACGGGGCGAGCACGAAATAATGCTCAGTAAGTAAATCCTCTACTCGACTGTCCCCGTAACTCTCTCTAATTCTTTCCTTACAGTACTCATCTTTCTCACAGCTCTCTCTACTTAACTACTGCTGTATGTCACGGCCTCATCTTACCGGAGGCACGGTTGGGTGGAGTTCACATAGCACCATCCCACTCTTCGTGACTTCGTGACTTTCAGGTGGAGATCACAAAGCACCAACCCACTTTTCACAACTTTCGGGTGGAGATCACAAAGCACCAACCCATTTTTCACGACTTTCGGGTGGAGATCACAAAGCACCAACCCATTTTTCACAACTTTCGGGTGGAGATCACAAAGCACCAACCCGTTCTTAGTGCTCTTCTCATTCTCTCTACTTTTAGAGTAGTGTATTCACACAGTTCTCTACTCTTTCTCAAACTAAATTCATAGTGTAGCTTAATGCTTAGAGTAGGTGAGTCGCAAAGTTCTCTACTCTTTCTCAAGCGACTTCTCAAATGCACAATTAATGCGTATGGATGATTCATGCTCATTAATGCACTTAGGAAATGCCAATATGCAATGTTGCAATAAGTAAGGTTCATAACTCTTCTCATGCTTATCTTAGGCATTTCATCAAACAACTCATGTGCATCTAACAACTCTTCTCTAACTACAACTCTATTTCTCTTTTTAACCATCCAAAAATGGGAATAAACTCCCTTCCATGGGCATAACCCCAATCATAGAGGAACACTCCCAAAATATATACTCAATCTCATCCAACTTCATCTCAACTCATCACAACATAACTACTCATTCTCAACTTATTTTCTCAACAAGTAGACATATATCTCTACTCAATTTCTCACTAACTAACATGCATACATCATTTCTACTAAATCTCTACTCGAGAGAATTCTCAAATTTCAACTTGGATTGGGATTTACTTAATTGTGAGGAAATAGCTTCTCTAATACTTCTCCTTTCCTTTGGTAGCTTGATTTCTCTCTACAACTTGTGATGCCTTAGATTTATTCTCTACCAAGATCCAACTAAAAAACTCTCAAAATCCTTGAAAGATTGAAAGAAGAATTGAGAGGAAATGGTGAGAGAGAATGGCGGTGGAAGAAGAATGAATGAAGGGTTTACTAAGCTTCAACCCTTTTTAGCTCAAAATATATTCATTCATTCCCATTTTACCCTTACTCTTTCTTAGGAATTCCACTTTTGCCCTTTGAATACTTTGCAAATGCACCCCCATTTAAACTATTCTTCATGCAATTTCCTTGCATTTCACTTCCCAGTTTTCCTGCTAATTAGGGGTAGAATGGTCAAATTGCCCTTAGGGAAGAAAATATCTAAACTTCCATAAATTTCTCAGCGACCCGCCGCGCGGAAGACAATTCCTTTGCCACAAGAAACACTCCAACGCTCACCGCGGGCTAAAACACAAGTTCGCCGCGGTGGCTTCCTTCCTTCTTCGCCGTGAGCCCTGTAACCCCAAAATTTCACCAATTCTTCATAATTTCCAGGGGTAAACACTTAACCAAACCACTACCTCCATTCAACTAAGGGCCAACCAAACAATATTAATAATAAACCGACTCAACTAAGAGCAAAATAAGAAACATTAGCTACATACCTCAAGTGGGGCGTTACAATATCCAAAGGCGAGCTAATCAATCATGTCGTCCATTGACCCTAGCATTGAGAGATTATTTGAGGAGGGCTCCCTAATAGCTTTGGCTGGTCGTGGGGAGAGAGCTCAGGATGAGCTTGCTACCAAAGTCCTTGAGAGGAGCGTAGGTAGTGACTGAAGTCTCGTGGAGTACAAGCGAGGAAGCCGGTGACGCGAGGCCTTTGCGATCATTTAGGTTTAGGAAAGACCCGACCTCGTCGATCACCTCAGAGAATCTTGAACGCATAAAGGAGAGTTATGCTACCCAAAACTCTCTTTGCATTCCAAAAGAGTTCACGCAAAGAGATCCCCCCAAAAACTAGGTGGCGATCTCTGAGATCCTTTTGAGGTGTGGTATGTCCATCCCACCTCATACTTTCATTGTCGAAGTTTTGAATCATTTCAACATCACTTCCCTTCAGTTGATGGGGAATTCATACATAATATTAGTAGTATGTACATAGCCTATATGTTGAAAAACATTGGCATGTTGACTGTAGAAGAGCTCGTTGACTTGTACAAATTAAAAAAAAAAAAAAGGTCAGGACCAAACCTATTACCTTTTCAAGGTGAGAGAAACCCATCTTAATGGATTGGTCGTAGTCCCTAAGAAGCTAGGAAATTGGGACCCTGAATAATTTTTCTATTTTTCTGGGGGTAACAACTCTTTTGCAAGTGAAGCCGGTGGGTATCCCTATCCTTCTGTTGTGGTTAAGTATCCACTGGTCGATTGCTAATTAAGTTTTGTCCTTTTTTGCAGAGAACATCGATCAACACTTCGTTGGTGATGACTATAGGAGGCGGTTATAATTTTTTAACGACCTGTATGTGAGTTATCGCGACGTGACCAAACTAATCACGCTTCCTTGCCTGATTCAGTTTGGGTTTTGCCCAGAGTCTATGAATTTTCGGATGATCTTCAAAAAAGGTAAAAAGTGTGTTTTCTCATATTTTTCCCTTTTTCCTCCCATTGAATACTTGATGTGTTTTTTGTTCTTGCAGATATGAAGTATGCCAAAAAGCCTTAAGAACTACAACCGGAAGATCTCGACCAATGCTATTGCAAAAAAGTAATCCGTAGCTTCCACTCAGTTGAGCCAGGTTGAACCAAAGTTGACCTCTTTGTTTGCTGCCAAGAGGACTGGGCTAAGCTTGAAGGAGCTCTAAGCTTGAAGAAACCTGTAACTGACCCCAAGGAAGTTACAAAGAAAATTGCCCCCAAGCTTTAGAAGAAAAATGTTACCGAGCTTAGGAAAGGCTTGAAAAAGATAGTGGTGGAGTCCCGTATTTTGGTGAAGGATTTGGCCAAAAAGAAAAGAATTCCAGTTGCTAAGGCTACCAAACCAATAAGCGGCCAAAGAGCTTCATCGTACGGTTGTGGTGACAAGGAAGAATCTGACGAGCTCGAGGCCAAAATAAATGAGCTACCTGAACACATCACTACGGGGGCCTCCATCTTAAGGAGCATAGTGTCAGAAAGGTTATACAATGATTAAAAGGGGATGCTCCCGCACGAGAGGCTTTCTCATGCTACGGGCACAATGACAAAGGTAAATTAGCTCGCTTCTTTCCTTTTTGATTCTTTTTTTTTTTTTTTGTGGAATTATTCACCATTCTTTTTCTTCCTTTTAGACTTGCATGCTAGTCCAACTTCTCTGCCATGATAGCTTCGATACGCTAGAAAATGCGACCAAGATTCAAGAAGAAGTGGCGAAGCTTAGTGAAGAAACACAGGAGGAGAATCGAAAAGAGAGTTTGCTAACAAGGTGCTAAGAGAAGAGCTTGATCAACACAAAGCGAAGCAAGCCAAGGTCCTAGCTATCAAAGGAAAGAGACTTTGCTAACAAGCTTTCTTAGGTTGAAGCGTCTAATAGCTCCCTGACCAAAGAGCGAAACCAACTACAAGGCCCCAACAACAAACTAACGTTCGAGCTTACACATGCTCATGGCAACCTCAAAGATGTGACAGACCAGTTGACATCTTGCAAGACTAACTTGGCAATTGTTTGTGAGGACTATAATAAGGCAGTAGTGAATGTCGTTAAGCCAACGAATGAGGTTGAGACCCATGCTTAGGAAACGTTAGTGAACTTGGTAAAGCTCATGTGGGAGAATGATCCCTCGAGTGACTTCTCCTTCCTCCCTCTGAATTATCAAACAAAGGTTGAAAGGATGAAAGTTGAGGTTGCGGGCTTGGAGCATGTTTATCCGGACGACTCTGAGTCCAATGGGGATTCAAGCGGTGATGTCCCGGGGGCCAAATTCAATGTAACGCCCCACTTGAGGTACATGTAGTTAAGATTTGATGAATGGCTTGAATGTTTATTGATTTATCCTCATTTGAGTCTGTATGTTGTTAATATTGCTTGGTTTACCGTTAATTGAAAGGGTGTATTTGGTTTGGTTGAATGATTGCCCTGAAAATTTGTAAGACTTGGCGAAATCTTGATGTTACAGTCTTCGCAAGGGTGAAGAAGAAGCTTCGCCGCGGCGATGAAGTGCTACATCCCGTGTAGCTACTGTGAGTTTTCGCCGCGGCTGAATGTTTCCCTTGAGTTTTAGAGATTTTTTCCTTTTGGGACTCAATGACCATTCTACCCCTTATTAGTAGGAGAAGTGGGAGTGAAATGCAAGAAAATTGCATGGAGAATAGTTTGAATGGGGTTGTTTTTGCAAAGAATGAAAGGTCTTAGGTGGAATTTCAAAGAAGGAGCAAGGGTATATTGGGAAAGAGTGGAGAAAAGATAAGATATTAAGGGTTTAGCTTTAGAAACCCTTTCATTTGCTTCTTCACCACCGCCTCTTTCATCCTTCAATTCTCTCAAATTTTCATTCAATTTTCCAAGGATCTTTGAAGAGCTTTTGACTAAAAATTGTTACAAGTTGATCCTAAGCACTAAAAGGTGAGAATCCTTACTCTAGATGTAAGTTTTATTGTTGAAAGAGTAGGATCCTTATTGAGTTTGTATTGAAGGTTTAAGAGGAAGTATCAAGCCTTCAAGAGTAAAGAGCTTAAGTGGTTTCTCCTTGAGCTTAAGGTAAATCCACCTAAGTTGTGATTTGTATGATTGAATGATGTGTAGAGATTTTATATATGCTTAATGCTTGAATTTCTATGTTTGAAATGAGTTGATGAATTCATGAATGAGTTCAATGTTGTTGTATGAAAGAATTTCCACCATGAGTAGGGTGGATTGTGTGATAAATTTTAGTAGAAGTATGGAGAGAATTAGAAGAATTTGAGAGGAATATTTGAAGTGTGTTTTCTTTGCAGGATGTTTTTATAGATATATTTTATGATTATGATAGTAGAAAGAAGTTGTTACATTTTGGTATTAGAGCAATGGTTTTGGGATGGGAAAGTGTGTCATTGTCGCCGCTACGACTTGTCTTATCCGACCATTGTAGTTAAATTCTTTTCTTCTTAGTGGGTTATTGAAGTTGACGTGAGAATGGTTGTTTTGTAGATGAGACGTAGTAATAGAAAGAAGGGTAAGGGTGTGATGAATGAGGGAGAATCCTCTAACGCGCTGGAACAAACTCTCCCTACCCTTGATGCGACAATGATTCGAACCATTGTACAGCAGGTGTTAGCAAAGAGTCAGGGGAGAGTTGTACCGGAGAGAACTGGGACCCCTAGTAGAGTACCGCCCGTAAGGCAAGAGCGAGAAGGGTCGATACCTCAGATAGTATAAAATCGAGTTGATCTTATTCAGGGGCTTGCAAGTCAACATCGGCCGCCAGAGTTTATGGGTACTAGGGACCCGTTAGAAGCAGAAGAGTGGTTTAAGTCCGTTGAACGGACGGTGGCCCTGTTTCCCATGAATGATAGAGAGAGAATTAGCTATGCTAGTTTCTTATTTCGGGGTGATGCCCGAATTTGGTGGGAATTAATGGAAGAGACTTATGACACGACAACCATGACTTGGGGAGATTTTAGAAGAGTGTTTGAGATCAAGTATCAAACGGTTGACCGGGTTCATGAGAAAATACAAGAGTTTATTAACCTGAAGCGGGGGATGAGTACAGTGAAGGAGTATTTAGTTCGATTCAACTCTCTTGCGAGGTTTGCACCCGGGATAGTGAGTACTCCCAAGTTGAGAAGAGAGAAATTTGTTCTCAAGTTGAGGTAAGAAATAGCCCGTGATGTTATGATAGGAGCTGAGCCCCCTCATACCTATATGGAAGCACTAGATCAAGCTTTGAGAGCAGAGATTTATGTGAACAAGATGAGTTCTGAAGGGCCATCCATGATAGTACAGAATGAACAGCCCCCTACTCCGCAGAAAGAAAGAGTGGAGGTTGGGAGAAGTAGAGACATGAGAAACAAAAAGAAGTTCCAGCCAAAGAAGAATAGGGGCGAGTGGCAGAGTAAGCGGCCAAGAACTGCTGGAGTCACTCCGTGCCTTAAGTGTGGGAAGAATCATTTGGGGGAGTGCCTAAAAGTGTTCGGTCCGAATATCTGCTATAAGTGTCTCCAGCCAGGGCACCTAATGAAAGATTGTAAAGCTCCTCCTCCACCAGCACCACAGGTTTCTAGAGGCACGAATGCTAGGGTGTTTACCATGGCACAGGGTGAGGTAGAGGCCAATCCATCAGCTGTACCTGGTCAGTTATTCTTTCATACAGTTCCTCTTTATGCTTTAATAGATTCTGGAGCCACGCATTCTTTTATATCTCATGGGATGATAGAAAGATTAGGTCTGAAATCTGTCATGGTAGACCAACCCATTAGGATAGAGTTACCTGATGGGGTTAGTGTTTTGACCCGTGAGATGTTTCCAGGAGATTCCGTAGTGATTCATGGAAGAGAGCTGTTAGTTGATCTAATAGTGTTTGATATGCTTGATTTCGATGTGATTTTGGGTATGAATTTTCTAGGGAAGTATGGAGTAGAAATTGACTGTCGAAAGAAGAAAACAAGATTTAATCTTGATAGTGGAGATAGGTTTAGTTTCGGGGAGGGCTATCAATTGAGTATGTTGATCAGTAGCTTGAAAGCTAGAAAGATGTTGAGAAATGGGTGTTCAGGATATATTGCACATGTAGTGCAAAGTGATGATGTTCCTCAACTAGAAATTTAAAGGGCACCTGTAGTTCAAGAATTTCTGGATGTGTTTTCGGAAGAGCTACCAGGTTTACTTCTAGAGAGAGAGGTTGAGTTCAGTATTGAACTAGCACCCGGGACGGCACCAATATCGAGAGCCCCTTATCGAATGGCCCCAGCCAAGCTTCAGGAATTAAAGAAGCAACTCCAAGAGCTTTTAGATAAAGGTTTTATCCGACCAAGTCATTCTCCCTGGGGAGCTCCAATTCTTTTTGTGAAGAAGAAAAATGGATCTTTACCGATGTGTATAGATTACAGAGAGCTGAATAAGGTGACAGTGAAGAATAAGTACCCGCTACCTCGGATAAACGATTTGTTTGATCAATTAAAGGGAGCGGCAGTGTTCTCGAAAATTGATTTGAGGTCGGGGTACCGTCAAGTGCGAGTGGCTGAGCAAGATATAGCTAAGACCGCTTTTCGTACAAGGTATGGGCATTATGAGTTTGTAGTGATGCCTTTCGAGTTGACGAATGCCCCAGCAGTTTTTATGGACTTGATGAACCAAGTATTTCACGATTGCTTGGATAAATTCATCGTGGTTTTCATTGATGATATCCTAGTTTACTCTAAGTCGAGAGAAGAGCATCAGGAGCATTTAAGATTGGTGTTACAACGATTGAGAGAAAAGAAGTTGTATGCTAAGTTTTCCATGTGTGAATTCTGGTTGAATCAAGTATTATTTATGGGCCATACTATTTCTAGCAAAGGGATTTCAGTGGACCCTAGTAAGGTGAAGGCAATCCTTGAGTGGCAAAGGCCGAAAACAGTAAAAGAAGTGAGAAGTTTCTTGGGACTAGCAGGCTATTACCAGCTTTTCGTAGCAGGGTTTGCCCACTTGGCTAAGCCATTGACAGCTCTTACCAAGCAGAAAATTCTTTTTATATGGTCAACTGCTTGTGAAAAGAGTTTTCACGAGTTAAAGAAGAAGCTGACATCAGCTCCTGTTTTAGTGTTGCCTCCAGAGGGTGTAGATTATGATATTTTTACAGATGCCTCATTGCAGGGACTTGGTGCTGTATTGATGCAGTGAGGTAGGGTGATAACTTATGCTTCTCGTCAATTGAAAGAGTACGAGACAAGATACCCCTACGCATGATTTAGAGTTGGCAGCGGTAGTCTTTGCTTTGAATTTGGAGGCATTACCTTTATGGTGCAAAGAGTCATATCTACACCGACTATAAGAGTTTGAAGTATTTCTTTACTCAGAAGAAGCTAAATATAAGGCAGAGAAGGTGGTTAGAGCTAGTTAAAGACTATGAATGTGAGATTAAATATCAGTCGTGGAAAGCTAATGTCGTAGCCGATGCATTAGTAGAAAAGCTCATTTATCCCGACTCACAAGACAGAGAGAGTTAATAGATGAGTTGTGTAAAGAACACATTGAAGTGGTTTAAGGAAGGATTGCCAGGTTAGAAATTCAGTCTACCTTACTGGACGAAATTAGAAAAAAGCAAGTGGTTGATGAGTGGTGTCGGAAGTTCTTGCAAAGAGTGCATAAGAATGAGAGACCAGAGTTCCATCTGGTAGATGGTGTTCTCCGTTTCAAGAATTGGTTGTGTATTCCTCAGGTTAAGGAGTTGAGAGAGAGAATCCTTATGGAGGCTCATGACACACCCTACTCTGCTCATCTTGGAGCAACCAAGATGTATCAAGATCTAAAGAAAGGCTATTGGTGGCCAAGTATGAAGAATGTTATTGCGGAATTTGCAGCTAAATGCCTGGTATGTCAACAAGTGAAAGCAGAACACCAAAGGCCATCAGGATTGCCTCAACCACTTAGTATTCCTGAGTGGAAATGGGAGAGTATCTCGATGGATTTTATTGTAGGCCTCCCTAGAGTTTAGAGAGGATTTAATGCTATTTGGGTGATTGTTGATAGATTGACAAAATCAGCCCATTTTCTTCCGGTCAAAGAGAGCACTACTTCGGATCAGCTAGCCCAGATTTACATCAGAGAGATAGTGAAACTTCATGGGGTACCCAAGACAATAGTATCAGATAGGGATTCCAGATTTGTCTCCACTTTCTGGACGAGCTTACAGAGGAACTTGGGCACTAGATTGGCTTTTAGTGCCGCCTATCATCCGCAAACTGATGGACAGACATAGAGAACAAATCAAGTGCTTGAGGATATGTTACGAGCTTGCTGTATGGATTATAGAGTATCTTGGCATGAGATGTTGCCCCTAGTGGAGTTTGCTTACAATAATAGTTATCAGTCTACAATTAAGATGGCACCTTTTGAGGCCTTGTATGGTAGACAATGTAGGTCTCCACTACATTGGGATGAGATAGGTGAGAAAGATGAGTTGAATTTAGCTATTGGGCCAGAGATGACTCAAAAATTGATTGAAGATATGAGGCTGATTAGAAGCAGAATGCAACAAGCCCAAGATAGACAGAAAGGTTATGTTGATTTGAAGAGAAAAGAAGTTGAATTCGAAGTGGGTGATAAAGTTTTCTTGAAAGTTTCCCCCTTTAAGCGGGTAATGCGGTTTGGAAATAAAAGGAAGCTAGCACCGAGATTCATTGGTCCATTTGAAGTGTTGCAACGAGTTGGGAAAGTAGCCTACAGATTGGCACTACCACCTAGCATGGACAAGGTGCATGATGTTTTCCATATCTCGATGTTACGGAAGTATGTAAGTGATCCCTCCCATGTATTGAGCACAGAGGATGTAATTGTAGAAGAGAATGTCGTGTATGAGGAGCGTCCAGTTCATATTTTGGACCGGAAGATTAACGAGCTCCGGAATAAGAGTATTCCTTTAGTGAAAGTCCTCTGGAGAAACCATAAAGTTGAAGAAGCTACTTGGGAGACTGAGCAAGACATGCAAAATCGTTACCCGGAGTTATTTGTCTGAATTTCAGGGACGAAATTCTTTTTGGGGGAGATTTATAACGCCCCACTTGAGGTACGTGTAGTTAAGATTTGATGAATGGCTTGAATGTTTATTGATTTATCCTCATTTGAGTCTGTATGTTGTTAATATTGCTTGGTTTACCGTTAGTTGAAAGGGTGTATTTGGTTTGGTTGAATGATTGCCCTGAAAATTTGTAAGACTTGGCGAAATCTTGATGTTACAGTCTTCGCGAGGGTGAAGAAGAAGCTTCGTCGCGGCGATGAAGTGCTACATCCCGTGTAGCTGCTGTGAGTTTTCGCCGCGGCTGAATGTTTCCCTTGAGTTTTAGAGATTTTTTCCTTTTGGGACTCAATGACCATTCTACCCCTTATTAGTAGGAGAAGTGGGAGTGAAATGCAAGAAAATTGCATGGAGAATAGTTTGAATGGGGTTGTTTTTGCAAAGAATGAAAGGTCTTAGGTGGAATTTCAAAGAAGGAGCAAGGGTATATTGGGAAAGAGTGGAGAAAAGATGAGATATTAAGGGTTTAGCTTTAGAAACCCTTTCATTTGCTTCTTCACCACCGCCTCTTTCATCCTTCAATTCTCTCAAATTTTCATTCAATTTTCCAAGGATCTTTGAAGAGTTTTTGACTAAAAATTGTTACAAGTTGATCCTAAGCACTAAAAGGTGAGAATCCTTACTCTAGATGTAAGTTTTATTGTTGAAAGAGTAGGATCCTTATTGAGTTTGTATTGAAGGTTTAAGAGGAAGTATCAAGCCTTCAAGAGTAAAGAGCTTAAGTGGTTTCTCCTTGAGCTTAAAGTAAGTAAATCCACCTAAGTTGTGATTTGTATGATTGAATGATGTGTAGAGATTTTATATATGCTTAATGCTTGAATTTCTATGTTTGAAATGAGTTGATGAATTCATGAATGAGTTCAATGTTGTTATATGAAAAAATTTCCACCATGAGTAGGGTGGATTGTGCGATAAGTTTTGGTAGAAGTATGGAGAGAATTAGAAGAATTTGAGAGGAATATTTGAAGTGTGTTTTCTTTGCAGGATGTGTGATGATTTAAAGGAGTTGAACTCCTATTTTGGATGATTAAGAAAGAAGTATCATTAAAAATTAGAATAGAGTTTATGTATGCACACATATTGTTTGATGAAATGTCTAAAAGAAGCTTTTGATGAAATATCTAAAAGAAGCTTGAGTAGAAGTAGAGAACCTTACTTTATGCAACATAGCATATTTGCATGTCATGAATGCATATAAGAAAGATTTTAGGCATGAGTCATCCATATGCATATGTTTAATTGAGTAATCACGTGAGAAAGAAATATGAAAAATGAGAAAGAAACACTCTATGAATAGAGATAAAGAAAAGAACTAATTCTCTTAGAATAAAGAGAAAGAAAGAACTAGCACTAGAGAATAAAATGATTATTAAGTGCTACAGAAAAGAAATGAAAATAGGTCGTGCGATGGGGAACCCGTGAGTGTAGAGTTACCCGCATGTAAACCGCCATGAGAGAGAGAGCGGTCTCCACCATGAGAGAGCAGAATGAGAATAAGAAACAGAATTTGTATAGCCGTGAGAATACATGCGGATGAGGGCTATACACGAGAGAGAGTACATTCACATGACCAAGGGTTCCGAATCTATGCATCGACCAAGATCGGCAAAGAATAAGAATAAGAATAAGAATAAGAATAAGAAAAGAATAGAAAGAAAATTCATTGTTATGCTTTAATATCTCGTCCATGCATGGTTATGATATTCTCCATGGGTGATGAGAATAGAAAGAAAGAAAAAAATAGCAAGAACTAGAATTAGAGAAAGTGACAAGAGTACGAAAAGAATTAATGAGTAATGCACGGGGATTATAGCGTAGAAGATTTACTTACTAAGCATCTTTGTGCTCACTCCGTTGTTTTTCTTTGTTGTACAGGACATAGGTGAGGATCTGGTCGGATGGACGTCGGGAAGCGGGGAGACTTGACTGCACTGTCCACTGTCTTTTTTAGAGTCTTTTGTACAAATGATGTTGTACTATGTAAAGAATGTATTTATTAAGTAAAGAAAATTTTTTCACCCTACCTTTTTGATAAATATACTTGTCTATTTATAGATATATTTTATGATTATGATAGCAGAAAGAAGTTGTTACAATAAAACAAGAGGATATCAGCTCGCTTACTCCAACCTCCGTCCTAATTGAAGCTCTCGAGACTGCTAAGGTTGCTCTCGTCTTAGATGAGCCAATAAAGGACCCTCCTTCAACTTCTGTCGACACGACCCACAAATTTTTTGGCCTAACCCACAACTTGTGTCGTGCCATGTGGGCTACGGATTTGGCATGTGCACCGGTACAGCACGACATGACCTACGAATTTAAAAAAATAAGAAAAATAAAAAAATAAATGTAGCCATTGTAATTGTGAGCCAGCCACAAAGGCATAACACGACACGACCTTACCGGGCCATGGGTCGTAAGTTGTTGTTTGTCACGACATCGCACGACCCATGGCATGGTGGGATGTGAAAATTTTGGCAATGACAGACATACAAAGTTTAATCCTTTGCAAGTGCACGAGTCGCAATCGCAGCAAATTGCATGAGTAAGGGTCGATCCCACAGAGACTGGAGGTGCTCTTGTGATCCTAGAAATTATGCCTTGATGAAAGTAACAAGAATTGAAATAAAGAAAACATATAAACAACAATAAAGTAAATCTAAATCTAACTATATACAAAGAATCCTAGGGCTCTAACTTCATCATAATTATCAGGCTACGTGTTCATCTTCAAACTATCATTCTCCCCACTCTATTCTAGGGATCATACATCATCAGGTTCAACCTAGTACTTTCATCATTCAAACTAGCTAGTGGTGTATGGCCTAGTCTAAACAATGAAGGAACCAATTTGCATAGACACAAATCATCCGTTCACAGAGCTAATCAAGATAGGCACGACGTCTCTCCTTTCTAAGGTATTACTGCGGCCATTCAAAATAACCTAGTGTTTCCATCAACTAAACTAGCTAGTGGCATATAGCATAGTCTAGTAACGAAAACCCATTAAGTGCAACACGATCTTAAAGACAATAACCAATGTATACCCGAGTAGGGCTACAATGTTAGAGTAGATGCCCTAGAGCCAATCAATTATTGTAGAATTGACTCATTGTAATAATGTTCATTAATCAATAAAAGACATTTTATTCTATATCGCGTAAATCATTATTATTGCAATATGTATTGATATATGTCCTTAGAATGGTATAACCGTGACAAGGGTATCAAGTATTTCAAATGTTGATAGTGAGAACCCTATGAGCACATATGGTGGCCATTCTAGAAACGTCCATAACCCCAATATTATTCTGAAGTAAGGGCACAGATAATACGGTAAGGCTATCATAGTGTTGAACGACCCTGTCGAAAGGCAGTGACTAATCTCACTTGTCAAGGTTGTTTGGTGACAACCTGGTGCAATACATGGGTGCTTGCTGTAGGCGAATACACCGCAGCAAGTTCACTAGACAGACCCACCAGAGGATTCCATCTGGATGGTGACCCTAGTGTCTATGGAACAAATCCTCTAACAAATGGTGGTACATGTATCTTTAGACTTGAGATCACCGGAGCGCCTTGTGCACCGATTGGTGCAGTTTGACACTAGCCTAACGCAATTCTATTCAGAGCTGTCAATACGATGGTGATTGGCTGTATTGAGGAGTGTATCAAGACTATGGTGGATAGACAGAGGATTCATCACTCCCGGGTACAAGAGAAGTTATCTCACAGCGCAATTCAATATATGGCAATGACACTAAAACTATGGCCATAGTGGGATTGAGTTGTTGCTCTATCCGGATTATAATACAGGTCATTGGTCTAGAAACTGAATACATAATATCGAGAGTAACCAAAGGTTAACATTATTTCTATGCCTTTGTCTCGTCGAGATAACGTATGATGAAAGGATCGAATTGTACGGTAACCATATCGTTGACAGGTAGCTACTTTACTGAATCCGAATCTATCAGGTTGCCATGATGCCTTGCTAAGGGCCAATCTTGGTCTGTGTATAGTGAGACGATTAATTGGTGTTAATCGCGATATTATACACTACTAGTATGATGAGAAGCCTATGGGTCACACACATAGAAGATAATTTAAGACTCAGGAAGAAAGAAGGGCATTTTCATCTTTCTAGGCAAAAAGGTATTTTGGTAATTCACAGTGCAATTAAATTTGCTGAGGTCATAGCCTTTATTTAATTTATTAGAAAAATTAAATCAGTGAAATTACGTTTAAATATGTGTTCGCATATATTTAATTAAACCATCATTATTGTTAAATGTTAATATATAGATTAAATATATATTAATTGATTTTAATTGAGATAATGATGAAATAAAAATAAATATCGAATTAGGAGTGTTTGGTAACATGGGGTGTTTGGGTTGGAGCCCAAGCCTATTCCATATGGGAATAGGGCAACTAAGTTTTCAATATAAAAGAAAAGAGTTATTTGTAAAAAAGTATTAATTGATTCACTGTTCATTTTCTCTTTGAAAACAAAAACACATAAGCCCCATATTTCCTCTCCCAGGGCAGAATTCATTTTTGCCTAAATTCAATCTATTTGATTTTTCTTCTTTAATCTTAAAGCTAAGGGGGATCTAGCAAATCCCTTTTTAGTTCTTTGTGATTGTCTTCGTGTGGACTACGTCGGTTCGATCCTATACTTGGGTCGGTAGCAAAAATGTTCAAAGATAAATTTGGAGGAGCCTCCAAACGTGCGTATGTTTTTCTAAACTCATGATTAATTTTTCTGCAGATTCTTATTATGATAAACTTGTAAAATTATACCGACCGTTTCCTAAGAGTGGTATCAGAGCTTAGGGTACCAAATTTTACAGTTTTTATATGGATGGTTGATAACATGTATTTGATGATATTATGTTGCCTTATAGAATCTGCCTTAAAAGCATGTTTTAAGAAATCTATTAATCCATTGATTTTAATTTGTTGATGATCTGCAAATTTGGAATAATGGTTGATGGATTTTTGATGGAATCAGTGTGTATGATTGATTGAAAAATCTGTTTGGAGTGTATATGGTTTTTGTATGAATAGATCCGGAGCTAGAGATCTGTGTATGCTCGCCACGGCGATCTAACCCATCGCTGCAGCAAGCGTTATTCGCGCTCATGCTGGTGACGAAACCAGCGCTCGCCGCGACGATATAACCCATCGCCGAGGCGGTCGTCCTTAGAGCGTGGATGTCAGCATAACAAACGCACACCACGACAATCTAACTCATCGCTGCAGCGAGCGCACTTCCGAGTGCCTAGGGGCTAAAATGTAAAGTTCTATAAATTGTCAGGGGGTAAAATGATTAACCCACAAATTTCAAAAATTGATTGTTTTTGAAATATATGATATGTACTTGTTTGTATGTTGCATGGTGCCTGGTACATGAGCCTTAGACCTAAGGGTGAATGTTTTAAATTATTTTTGGGTATGTATGGTTGTAAATTTATTAAATAGGGCCCGCATGTCCTGCCTTTCTACTCTCATTCCCCTCGAATGTAAATCGAGGTTTCTAAATTTATTGATGTAAAGAATTTGTATAATTATTTTATTGTAAATTCATAATAATATTTTTGTAATGTACTTGAAGACGGAGTAAAGGACGAGGCAACCATACTTGAAGACTCAAGATGTTTATTACAGGACCCCTAGGTGACCCACCAATTCCTCTAGGCTCGAGGAAATCGGTTTTAGTTGGGCCATGTACCGGCATGTTTTAATATTGTGTTTAGAATGCATGCTAAGGTTGAATGTTGAATAACATGCCAAACAATGTCATTCTAACAAAGATAATAATATGGTGAGACATTAAATAAAAACCTTCAATTAAAGTATATTAAGTCACGTATGCCTTCCATCATCATGGTTTTAATCAAACCACTATCCATCAAAACCTTGTTCCCCAAAGCAAAGGCTACACTTCTACCAGTGGGAGGTTAAAATGCATTGGAGTTTTCCTTATTAGTAATGGGTCAACTTAAAATGACGGTTTTGCTTGTTCGCCAAAGCGAAGGTTGATAAACGCATCATAGGCATAGCAGAGCAGTACACATATTGTGTGTATGTGGTGACATGTAGTGTCCACTCTACTGATACTGAGAATCACACTTGAGGACAATGGTTGGAGCCATTGGATTGTGTGATTGGCTTGTTGGCTTTTTCACATTTGAGGTTAATAGTAGGAGCTATCAACTGGTATGGATTAAGTTTGTTGGCCTACCTAATCAACTCATTTTGGCTTGTTCGCCAAAGCGAAGGTTTGAAATGGGCAGGATGGGATCTCGGTCCACTAGGAAAGTCAACGAACTTTTCTGAGTTAATAGTGAGGGCTATTGACTTGAGTAAAATAGTGGGAGCATCGTTTAATAAAAGACCATATTAAATAATAATGAACTTTATAATGACTTTATTTTTCTACAATTGTAGATTCACCAAAATGAGCATTATGAACCTGCGACCGATAATCAAGAAAGAAAATAGTTTGGATGGATCCAATTTCTCAGACTGGTATCGTAATCTTCGGATTATACTTAAGTTAGAAAAGAAATTGTATTTCCTTGAAAAGCCATACATGGCTGAGCCTGATGCTGATGCCACTCAGGAAGTTAATTATACTTATCAAAAGTTCCTTGACGATGCTGATAGCATTCAATGCTTGATCTTAGCATCGATGATACCTATGTTGCAAAAGCAGCATGAGAATATGGATGCTTCTTCCATTATTCTACACTTCAAGGAGCTTTACGAAACAAATGCTCGACATGAGAGGTACAAGGTGTCGAAAGCACTGTTTGGGAGTCGTCCGACTAAGGGAGCCCAAGTTGGTCCTCATGTGCTCAAGATGATCGAGCACATAGATAGGCTTGAGACTTTGGGATGCGGCTTGGATGCAGAATTACAAATGGATTTAATTCTACAATCCTTGCCTGACTCTTATGGTCATAATGAATTTCAATATGAACATTATGGAGAAAACCTTGTCAGAACTTCTGAACATGTTGAGGATTGCAGAGCAAGACTTGAAAAAGTCCAAGCTTGTTTTACTGGTTGCTGCCAATAAAGTAAAGGGTAACGGCAAGGGTAAGGCCAAACCCAAACCCAAGCCCAAGCCCAAGCCCAAATGACAGGTTGCTCTTGGGCCTGAAAGTGGCATAGGGAAGGGCAAGGTAGTCTGCTTCTTTTGTGGCAAGCTTGGCCACTGGAGGAAACACTGCAAGGCTTTCCTCGCAAGCAAGAAGAAGTCGAGGCTACTTCAGGGTATTTTTTATGATTGAGATTAACTTCTTCCCTCAACATCTTGGGTCATTGACACAAGATGTGGTACTCACATTTGTACTGATGTGCAGGGACTAAAGCAGAGTATAGTGCTTGCTAAGGGAGAGGTGGACCTTCGAGTTGGAAATGGAGCACATGTGGCTGCATTAGCTGTAGGGACTTATTGTTTATCTTTGCCTACGGGCTTGTTATTGGAACTACATAATTGTTATCACGTATCTTCAATTTCTAGAAATATTATTTCAGTATCCACTTTGGATAATATGGGGTATCATTTTGAGATATCTAATGCTTTAGTTTGAATAGTATTCTATTTGGAATTGCAAGGTTATATAATGGATTATATGTTCTTGATTTAAACAATAAAGATATTCTCAATATTGAAACCAAGAAAGTTAAACATAGCGATCAAAACCAGACATATCTCTGGCACTATAGATTGTGTCATGTTAATAAGACCCGCATTGCAAAACTTCAAAAGGATGTAGTTTTTGACCCTTTTGACTTTCAGTCATTTGAGGTATGCGAGTCATGCCTGTTAGGCAAGATGACCAAGTCTCCTTTCACAAGACAAGGTGAAAGGGCTACTGAGCTGTTAGGCATCATCATAATGATCTGGTCCACTAACAGTTGAGGCAAGAGTGGATATTCATACTTCGTCATATTTACTGATGATTTCAGTAGATATAGTTATGTCTACTTTATGAGACATAAATCTGAAGCCTTCGATAAATTCAAGGAATTCAGGAATGAAGTATAGAATATGTTGGGCAAAAGTATTAATGCTCATCGGTCGGATCGAGGAGGTGAATACTTAAGGTCAGGGTTTTTAGAGTACCTGAAGGAATGTGGGATAGTATCACAACTCACCCCTCCTTATACACCCCAACACAATGGAGTATCTAAAAGGAGGAACAGGGCCTTACTTGACATGGTTAGGTCCATGATGAGTTTTAGTGATTTACCTACACTGTTCTAGGGTTATGCCCTAGAGACTACGACACATGTTTTGAACCGTGTGCCATCAAAGTTTGTAAATAAGACTCTATATGAGCTATGGAGTGGGTGAAAGCCTAACTTGTCTTATCTAAGGATTTCGGGTTGCGAAGCTTATGTTAAGAAATTGACTTCGAACAAGCTGGGCCCAAAATCCTGTAAATGTATATTTGTGGGTATCCAAAGGAGACCAAGGGATACTATTTCTACCACCCTGAAGAGCGCAAAATTTTTGTTGCTCGATCTGGTGTCTTCCTAGAAAAGGAATATTTTCTAAGAAGTACTAGTGGGAGAAATGTAGAACTTGATGAAGTTCTAGAACCACAAGATATACTAGATGAAGGACAAGATAATGTGCCACAGGAAGTGGTTGAGCATCATGAGGAGGTTACTCCATAACTTATGGATCAAAGTGAACCACCTCAGGTAGCACAGGAGCTACATAGATCTGGGAGAGTATGCCATGAGCCCGAGAGATACGATTATCTCGTGACTCAACATGGTAACGTACTAGTCTACCAAGACGATGAACCTAGAACTTACGAAGACGCTATATTGGATCCAGAATCCATTAAATGACTTGAAGCTATGAAATCTGAGATGGACTCCATGTACCAGAACCAAGTGTGGTCTCTGGTGGAACCACCTAAAGGGATAAAACCCATAGGGTGTAAATGGGTCTTCAAAAAGAAGACTGACATGGATGGCAAGGTGCATACTTATAAAGCATGACTGGTTGCCAAAGGTTTCAAACAAATTCATGGCATTGACTATGAAGAAACCTTTTCGCCGGTTGCCATGATTAAATCCATCTAGATTATGCTTGCGATTGTTGCATATCATGACTATGAGATTTGGCAAATGGATGTCAAAACTATTTTCCTGAATGGAAACATTGAGGAGGATGTGTACATGACACAACTTGATGGTTTCGTTCTTGATAGTCAAGCTAATAGGATATGCAAGTTGCAGAGATCCATATATGGACTCAAGCAAGCTTCAAGGAGCTAGAACATTTGTTTGGATGAAGCCGTAAAAGAATCTGGATTTATCAAGAACGAAGATGAGCCTTGTGTTTACAAGAAAGTGAGTGGGAGCGCAATAGTATTCCTAGTGTTGTATGTCGATGACATACTTCTAATTGGGATGATATACTGAACTTGCAGTCGGTAAAGACTTGGTTATCCAAGTGCTTCTCCATGAAGGACTTAGGGGATGCAGCCTATATCCTTGGTATAAAGATCTATCGTGATAGATCGCGTAGGTTGCTTGGCCTAAGTCAGAGTGCATATATTGACAAAGTATTGAAAAGATTCAATATAGGAGAATCCAAAAAAGGATTTCTTCCGATGTCACATGGTGTTTATCTCTCTAAGGAATTGTGCCCTAAAACACAAGATGAGAGGGATAGGATGAAGAGGATCCCATATGCATCAGCAATTGGATCATCATGTATGCCATGTTATATACTCGAATTGATGTCTCATGTGCTTTGAGCACTTGTAGTAGATATCAATTGGATCCAAGCGAGCGTCACTGGTTGGTTGTAAAGAATATTCTTAAGTACCTGAAGAGGACTAAGGATATGTTTTTTGTTTATGGAGGAGAAGATGAGCTCACTGTATGAGAATACAGTGATGCTAGTTTCCAAGCGGACAAAGATGATTATCGATTGTAATCAGGGTTTGTATTTTGTCTCAATGGCGACGCAGTGAGCTGGAAGAGCTCTAAGTAAAGCACTGTAGCAAATTCTACAATGGAAGCTGAGTATATTGCATTGTCAGATGCGGCCAAGGAGGCAGTTTGGATTAAGAAGTTCATTACTGAACTTGGTATGGTTCCCACGATTTTTGATCCTATAGACATCTATTGTGACAACAATGGAGCAATTGCTCAAGCCAGAGAACCACGGTCTCATCAGAAGTCCAGACATATACCCAAACGATTCCATCTCATTAGAGAGATAGTTGAGAGGAAAGACGTGCAGATTAGTGAAGTGCATACTTACGACAATCTCGCAGATCCATTAACAAAGCCTTTGTCGTAGTAGAAGCTTGAAAGGCACTTGAGATCATTTGGTATTAAATACATGAATGATTGGCTATAGTGCAAGTGGGAGATTGTTAGAGTAGATGCCCTAGAGCCAATCAATTATTGTAAAATTGACTCTTTGTAATAATGTTCATTAATCAATAAAAGGCATTTTATTCTATATCGCATAAATAATTATTATTGCAATATGTATTGATATATGTCCTTAGAATGGTAGAACCATGACAAGGGTATCAAGTGTTTCAAATCTTGATAGTGAGAACCCTATGAGCACATATGGTGGCCATTTTAGAAACGTCCGTAGCCCCAGTATTATTCTGAAGTAAGGGCACTCATAATACGGTAAGGCTATCATAGTGTTGAACGACCTTGTCGAAAGGCAGTGACTGATCTCACTTGTCAAGGTTGTTTGGTGACAACTTGGTGCAACACATGAGTGCTTGCTGTAGGCGAATACACCACAAAGAAGCCAAGTTCACCAGACACCACCGAGAGGATTCCATATGGATGGTGACCCTAGTGTCTATGGAACAAATCCTCTAATGGATGGTGGTACATGTGATCCTTAGACATGAGATCACCAGAGCGTCTTGTGCAACGATTGGTGCAGTTTGACACTAGCTTAACGCAGTTCTATTCAGAGCTGTCAATACGGTGGTGATTAGCTGCATCGAGGAGTGTATCAAGACTATCGTGGATAGACAGAGGATTCATCACTCCCAGGTATGGGAGAAGTTATCTCACGGTACAATTCAATATATGGCAATGACACTAAAACTATGGCCACAGTGGGATTGAGTTGTTGCATTATCTGGATTATAATACAGGTCATTGGTGTAGAAATTTAATACATAATATCGAGAGTAACTGAAGGTTGACACTATTTCTATGCCTTCGTCTTGTCGAGATAACGTATGATGAAAGGATCGAATTGTACGGTAACCATATCGTTGACAGGTAGCTACTTTGCTGAATCCGAATCTATCGGGTGGCCATGATGTCTTGCTAGGGGCTAATCTTGGTTTGTGTATAGTGAGACGATTAATTGGTGTTAATCGCGATACTATACACTATCGGTATGATGAGGAGCCTATGGGTCACACACATAGAGGATAATTTAAGACTCAGGAAAAAAGAAGGGTGTTTTCGTCTTTTTAGGTGAAAGGTTATTTTGGTAATTTCACAGTGTAATTAAATTTGCTGAGGTCATAGCCTTTATTTAATTTATTAGAAAAATTAAATAAGTGAAATTACGTTTAAATATGTGTTCGAATATATTTAATTAAATCATCATTATTGTTAAATGTTAACATATAGATTAAATATATATTAATTGATTTTAATTGAGATAATGATGAAACAAAAATAAATATCTAATTGGAAGTGTTTAGTAACATGGGGTGTTTGGATTGGAGCCCAAGCCTATTCTATATGGGAATAGGGCAACAAAGTTTTCAATATAAACGAAAAGAGTTATTTGTAAAAAGTATTAATTGATTCACTGT
Source organism: Pistacia atlantica (assembly GCA_026229545.1). NCBI lineage: Eukaryota > Viridiplantae > Streptophyta > Magnoliopsida > Sapindales > Anacardiaceae > Pistacia > Pistacia atlantica. The sequence continues at coordinate 13,905,231 of CM047902.1, read as the reverse complement.
TCATTTTCTCTTTGAAAACAAAAACACAGAAGCCCCATATTTCCTCTGCCACGGCATAATTCATTTTTGCCTAAAATCAATCTATTTGATTTTTCATCTTTAATCGCAAAGCTAAGGAGGATCTAGCAAATCCCTCCTTAGTTCTTTGTGATTGTCTTCGTGTGGACTACGTTGGTTAGATCCGACACTTGGGTCGATAGCAAAAACGTTCAAAGAAAATTTTGGAGGAGCCTCCAAACGTGCGTATGTTTTTCTAAACACATGATTAATTTTTCTACAGATTCTTATTATGGTAAAACTGAAAATTATACTCTTGATCTTGGCTCTATGGGAACGATCCTTGTGTTATGTTTTTTTTTTTTTGCGCTACGGATATGGACCGTTTCCTAACAAACAAATCAATCATTCCACACCCAATCTTGTCTCATACAATCAATTAACTAACATCAAGGTTGATCAAGCCCTAATATCAACTAAAGATTGAATTATGCAATGGATGAATCTAGAACATAATTGAATGGATCAAAGAAATAGAATAACAATAAAACACAAGCCTTCAATTAGATTACATCAAATCCCCCAAAAACAAAACACATGGTGTGTTGTCGTAGGCACCCAAGATTAAAACCCTAAAAATACACGTAGTAGTGTGAGTAGGGATCATTCCCACGGAGAGTGTCTAGTCGAGTTTTATGTTACGTGAACCAGTATGGGGGGGATTTGAGTAAAAATAAAAACAATTGCAGGAAAAGAAATTCAACCTAAATTACCGAACTCAATCAAATTAACGAAACTTGGTCTAAGTCAACATCCACCATCGGAATCTTACAACTGATCATTGATGCAAAAAGAAATCAATTCTTACTCTGAGTATTCACTGTTGGAACTATTTTCCTATCTCTCCTTAGCTGTAGTTAATTAGGAAACAAGCAATCTAATTAATCTTACTACTAAACAACCCTAGACAAGTGCTAAAGAATTAATCTAGTGGCAGCCTTAAGAACTAGAGAGATCGATGAAGCTAAACAACACAAACTCAAGTGGTTGTATTTAATTTAGTTGAATGTTCTTCTTAAGACTTAATAATTCCTGACGCAGCAAATTCTTAAACCCTAATTGCTTCACAAGTTAAAGGGATCAAACAATTACGGATTTGATATCTAACTTAGCAGTAGATTGCACCAAATAATAAACTAGTAGGGGTCCTAGTAATTAAATGCAACAATCATATGAAAATATGCATAGAAGAACATCCAATACTCAAAACATAAATTGAACACTAAAAATAGATAGATCTCACAGTTTTATTGATTCCGAGGCCTCCGTCTCCTTTGACCAAGTGATGAAAGTTTAGCCACTCATGGCTATCACGAAAATCAAAAGAGAAAATTGTAGAAGAGAGGCATGTGTGTGTTCTCAATCTGATCTCTCTCTCCTTTTAAATATATCCCATTCAAATCTTTTAATCCTACTAAATCTCTTAAAAATATTCTAATATCCTAAAATAACATTTATCCTAATCTGATTCTGATTAATTGAAAATAAAATAAAGTCCTAAAAAAAATAGGAAAGTGATGTTTCCAGCTGTAACTTGCGTGCAAAAGGTATTCAAATCTTCCAATAATAAACTGCCTAATTGAATTACATGACAAAGCGGAATGTTCTAGAACGTCAGCAGTGCAGGTGCGTCCACTTCAAGCCCAATTAAAACCTTGATGCAGCATGTATTTCTCCAAACTCAAAACATAAAAGTTGTAGATCTATTTCTTAGAGTTTCACATAATTTTGAATCATCTCAATCGGAGCTCGGATGAGAGAGTTATGCCCAGATTACGAAGCGATGTCAAAACTGTCTGAATTCACCTAATTAGTTCCGTTTTGCATTTAACGCCTCCATTTGCATCCTAAATCAAAATAGAATAATAATGAGTACATTTAGGCAACAAATAAGTGACTAGACATTAAGAGGGGGGTAAATATGTCATTTTTTCATTCTCATCAAATTCCCCCACACTTAGGTTTTGCACGTCCTCGAGCAAAGTAATTCAAACAAACACTACACTACACTCAAGTCATATCAAGAACACCATCATGATGCATAAGCAACAATATTTAATCCATGCATATTCATACCTAACTTAGGCAGCAACAAAATAAAATAAAGTAGAGTTAATGACATTCATCTCTCTTCATCATTTTCCACAATTACTCTCAATAGTTAATGCAAACAAGGAAACTAATCGCAACCAATTCATGTACAACCCACCTCTCAATTTTTTCCTCAACTATTTCTCTTTGCTACTACAAACTGGGTAGCAAACTAGGGATTTTTTTTTTTTCTGTTTTGAAAAAGAATGAGTGCATTTTATGCTCCATCTCATTTCATGGTTGTGTTTATGAGTGAGTGCGTTTTACGCTCCATCTCGACTCACCACATACCTTTCTTTTCTTTTTCCTATTTGCTTAACAAAAAAATAATAATAATAAATAAACCCAAATTTAGGACTAGCTTAAGAGAAACAATTTTTCTTTTTTTTTTTTTCTTTTCTTTTAAGGGTTGTTATACACTTCTCAATCATGCTTCGTCACCAAGTTCACACAACTTCTCAAGACATATTGTTTCAAAACTATAAAGATTCAAACCTGATTAACTCTATTTTATGAAATATTGCTAACATCCCAAGTCAAGGAATATGCTAAATAACAAAGTCAAGTTACTATTTCATGCATCACTAGACGTTCAAAGACATGACTTAAAGCATAAACCTTCCTAAAAACAAAAACTATTTTTTTTTTTTAACAAATTAAAACACAACCTAAATCCCCTCCCGCACACTTAAAACTAACATTGTCCCCAATGTAAGATGAAATGCAAAGAAAAGGCAAAAATAACCAAAATTTAAAATGCGAGAATAAGAAAACAAACTCCTCTTGGGTTGCCTCCCAAGCAGCGCCTTTGTTTATTGTCGTTGGCTCGACTCAAGGCTTTTCTTCTTGCGATGCATTGCGTTTACTTGAGATGATCACCGGTAACGTTCCTCCGTCTCCAAGGAACACGTACTTGAGGTAACTAGGGAGAGGCTTCAAATCTTGAATGGGCCCCTACAAAACAGAGGGTAAAGGCGTCTCATTAGAAATTGGAAGTGCAATATAAGGAACGTTACCTAACTACTGTAACTTTGGAAAATCATTCAACACTGCAACAATTTCCTACAAATCAGTACTCAAGGCTAACTCCTCATTCTCTTCCTCAAGATGCTTACTAAAGGCAACTCCCAATCCATCTTTTCCACAAGTTCAAAAACTTCCTGTGCTAAAGAATCAATCACATCAATA
>CM047902.1:13870634-13901795 GCA_026229545.1 Pistacia atlantica | reverse complement strand
AAACAAATCACTTTCCCCCACTCGTCTGTCACTCTTAACCCTCCCCTCTCTTCTTTGCTCGTTCAAGGCTTGTTTCATCAGCCTGCGGAGGAGATTGTTAAGCTTTCTTTCTAGCTTCCATTCTAGAAATATCTAACTTTGAAGGTTGATAGTAGTAAGAATGGAAAGAATGGAGAGGGCCGATATAATCGGGGGTTATAATCAGACTTAAAAGAAGTTATGTTTTGTAGGTTCATTATAACCATCCGTGATTTTGTATAATCTCTTGTTCTTTCAGCACATAATCTCATTATTTATATGTTAGTGTCACATAAAACAGAATCATTGAAAACTATAATCAAGGAAGGCTTACGAACTGAGGCTGATCTAAACATGTCCTCCCATGGAATAGTTGCAGAACTCGTTTTCCATCTAGGTCCCCTGAATATGGCACTAACTCCATATCAAAAAAACACAAAGCTTGGATCTTTACAACAAAGATTGGATTTTTAGATTAAAAAAAAAAGATTTGTTTCCCCTTGTTTTGATTTTTTTTGAGAATATTTTTCTTGACCAATCCCAATTGACACAACTGCAAACAGATAGAGAAAATTTTGGTTCTTTTTAATGAAACCCACTCAAAACAGAACACAACACAACACAACACAAGAGGACGGAACTGACTGAATGATGATGAGTTAGATGCTGACACAAGAAGTGGGTATTAATGTGTGTTGTGTCAGCAAACCTTTCGACTATATTTAGGTTTGATGATCTGAATGGATGAATGAATGCATGAAATGAATAATTTAGATGCTTCTGTTTGTGGGGATAAAGTAAAGTAACTACAGAACCACCCTTTCATCACCTTTATTTTTCTTAATGTTATTAATTTATTATCTAAACTCTTAATTGACTTTCTTAATGACTTGGAATTATCACTGTTCCCAAGAGAAAAAAGCATATGATTTCTTGATCATTAAGATGTAATTATATGATGGTATGAAAAAAGAAAAAATTATTAATCATATCATTTCATTATTAGCTTCTCTTTTATGTTTAAAGAATTGTATTTAAATCATAATTAGTCAATCTTTTTTTCTTTGTATTTGTCATCAGAGTGTTCGAGTCAGTTTATGTGCACATCAACTAATTCTTTGGGATCCTGAAATTGATAACTAGATAAATCTCCTTAGTGATCATCCTTTAGGGACTTGAGATAAATCCTCTTAGTGATAATTCCTATTAACAACGACCTCTTGAATAATATTCAAGAGTAATGATGGCTTAATAATCGAAACTTTATTATAACAATTTAACCCATATCTAAATGTTTAAAAAAATAAAGAAGAATGTTTAGTGAACATAAATGTGTCGTTTTCCTTGTTTTTATTATTTTTTATTTTCTACAACATCCTGTCAGTTGTCTTCTCGAGAGCAACTGTTAGTCTGTTACAAACTTCCCAGTTCTGATAGCATTTGCGGGGTCAACTACAAGTCTACAACTGATTTCAGCCATTGGATATCTTAATCTATACAAGGTGGCAAACATCCAAGGGCCCAGTAGAGGAAAAACGCAGACATGGGCACCATTATTTGGTCATCCAAACTCTGTTAGTTTGAGCTGTTAATTGTTGTCAGATGTTAATTTATTTATATGACATATTTATCAGAAAGTAAAGTGTAGATTGAAAAAATTTACGAAAATAGGGATTTATCCTGTGAGGTTGAGGTTATTAGCAATTTGCTGTACCCACACACGCAACAAAACAAGCATAAAGTAAACGGGAAACATCGGAGTGGTGTTTTGTAATGCTCTCTCTTTAGCTAGTATACTCGTAAAATAACAGTAAAACTCACTAAAAATATATAAGAAAATATATATGTAGATAAGTATAAAATAATGGGCCTATAACTAATTTTTCTTTATATACAAATCTTTACATAATGAAATAAAGTCACAAAACATCAACTCAACAGTGTTGCCAAACCCCTCTGCTTCTTAACGTTCCAAGCGATCGCATCTCACCTACTACCTGCAAAAACATTGAAAACAACGGCTGGAATCTAGTATAAAAAAGTTTAAAAATTAAAAAAAACACCCCCACCCACCCACATTTGTCAGATTCCAGCCACCACCGTCGGAAGGTGGCCAGAATCTAGTATAATGGCACACTATCATCTGGATTTGGCCGTTAGTGTGTTGATCTATCATTTTTCGGCTAGATCTTTGGTCGTAGCTGGTCGTCAACGACGGCTAGAAATGGCCGTAGATCTGGCCGAAAAAGACCATATCGCCGTAACGCCGTTCCGGTGGTGGTGGCCGAAATCTGGCAACTGTGGGGTGGGGGTGTTTTTGTTATTTTATATATTGGGGTGTTTAGTAAATTAGCAAACCTAGAGGGGTGTTTTTGTTAATTTTTTAAATCCTACCTAGTTATTCTCACCAACTCTAAAAATACCAAAAATCTTATCCAAAATAATAAAACAAATGAACCCTAAATTATATCTACCGTAATGTTAGACCGGTAACATTACCATTGTTTATTTGTCACTTTAACAATCCCTTATAGTGGTGAAAGAACTAATTGGAAAGAGAAATTGAAGGAACCATGTAGGCTGAGTTGGGCTAGTTGCCTGCTCATTTTGGGCTTGGGCTTTAGATGGGGCAAAAGGCTTTGGAATTACAAAGGATCATCTTACTTGAAAGGGGTGCTAAATGTCAAACAAGTATTGTAAGCATGTAATTATGTACCCTTTTTTTTAAAGAAAAAAAGGATTTACCAAAGTTTATTGTAGCAATCATTCCAAGAAAAAGAACGTAAATAAATATTATTGATATCTTTTTAAAATTGTCGAGGGTATTAGGATACCTATCCATCCTTTCGTACGGATGAAATTAACCTTAGTGGAATAGATAAATATTGGGAAGTGATTTTTAACCCTCACTTATTTGATTAGTGTCCCCCATTTTTTAAAGTTTTTTTGTGTTAAATCCACACTCTATTTTATAATCTTAAACTTTTATTTCTTGCATAAATCCTTAAATTAAACTATCATACACATTGTTTTTATGAAAATACACTGCCACTTTTCAGATTTTGCATTATTTTGATTATAAAATTGAAATTTCTCTTTAAATCCTATTTAATACACTAATTAAGGTTTCATGGGTATTAGGGTTGAAAGAGAAATTTTTAAATATAAAATAATTTAAGCATAGTTAGTAATGTGGGATTCTGATCAAATAGGTGGCGTCTAAAAGTCATTGCCCCTAGATATTTTACATTTACTTCAAAGGTGTCAAATTTTTGGGTAAGATCAAAGTTTGTATAGGTCCAGACCCGAGTAAGTGTTGATGTTGGGTTTTGATATTTTGGGTTGGGGCAAGTCTACCTTGATAGAAAATCTAGGTCACTATAACCGGATTAACGGGTTTAATTACGTAAAAATATTTAAGGTTTATAACTTTGTAGAACAAACCTGTACATATATAATTATTTATAAAATTAAATCTGCACATGTGATAAAAAAATTCATGAAAATCTTGGAAAAATAAATTTTATATGTCAAAGTCAAACAAATCAAACATATGCTTAAAAAATCCAACATTTATAGGTATTAATATTCTTCCTATTGAAAGTTAAATTTCAGATGTGATAAATAAATCAAACATAACGTGGATGCGATCGCGCTAGCGAACATGCCCCACGAATTCATTATCTCTAGCATGAAGCCCTATGACGGCACAACCGACCCAAATGATCACATAGCCTCATACAAACAATGAATGTTCACTGTCTCGATATTCCAAATGCTAAGGGAAGCTTACTTGTGTAAGAGTTTTGGTTCAAGCCTATCTAGTCCGGCTCTTCAATGGTACACTAACCTCCCAAACGGTTCAATCAACTTATTCGCACAGCTTACCACACCTTCGTGGAGCAATTCGCCAACAACAAGAAACTTGAGAAACTGTCGGCCAACCTGTACAGAGTATACCAGAAAAAAGGGGGAGCCGTTGAGAGAATACGTAGGCAGATTCAACAAAGAAAAAATCTTCATCCTTTCCTGTAACCCTGAGACGACCATAGACGCCTTCAGGAAGGGTCTCCTCCCGGATGGTGAATTATACAAAGAACTGACAAAGCTTGGTTGCACCATGATGGAAGACGCCTTGGCCAGAACGGTGATTCAAATAAGGTGGGAGAAAGATGAGATGAATCGGGCAAGTCATGCCAGGGATGACCTAAGGCGGAATGATAAGAGGCCAGAGCTCAGATTGATTGAACCTAGTCACCAACCCCCTCCACGCAATCTTAACAAAGTCAGAAAACCATATGACCGCCAGCCACTTAGAACCAACAACAAACCAACCGGATCGAGTTGATACAAAATCCCAAAGTACAACCTCATCTCGAACCGGCCCAGGTCGTAGCAATCATGAAAGGAATAGGGTCTAGCGTTAAGTGGTCAGGCAAGCTCAATGCTAAAGCAAGGAGAGACACGACCAAGTGGTGCGAGTTCCATGACGACCATGGACATAACACCGCGAACTGCATTGCCTTGCGGTTGGAGGTCGCTGCATTATTGAAGAGGGGACATCTCCAAGATCTGTGGACAGATAAAGGGAAGAATACCATAAGCCAGAAAAGCACGAAAGAAACATCTCCACCTTCATGGGAACCTATGCTAAAAGGATTCTGCTCAATCATCTTAGGAGGGTCAGAGATCAGTGGGGTCAGTTATTCCTTAGCCAAACGTTACGCCAGAGCCAAAAACAACCATGAAATCCAATCCATCCATCCATCCTCTCGGTCACACACCCACCAGGTAATTCAGTTCAAAGATGATGGGCTAGTCACCTTGGCCGCCCCTCATCACGATGCTCTAGTCATTTCCTTCCAGATCGCCAACATCCTGATCAAGAAAGTATTCATAGATGGGGGGTCCTCGGCAAACATTCTTTTCCTTGAAGCAGTAAAGGCGATGAGTCTGGAAGAAATAAACATCAATAGACGACCAACCATACTGGTCAGTTCAGTTTCGAGCAGAAATACATCATCGGAGAGATCATCCTTCCTGTTTACGCTAGCGGAGTAAACAAGCAAACCGTTTTTCTAGTGATCGACTATCTTTCACCATACAACATCATCTTCGACCGACCTTGGATCCACGACATGCGAGCTGTTCCATCCACCTTTCACCAAACGATCAGGTTTCGTACAAAATGGGGAGTAAGGGAAATCAAGGGCGACGCTAAGGTTTCTAGAGTTTGTTACAAGAACGCCTTCAAAAGCAGGTTGGATCGACCATCTCTGGAAGAGTTGGATGAAGTGCAGATACACTCGAAAGGCCTTGAAAGAAAAACCCATATAGGTTCTTGCCTTAGGCCTAAGACAAAAGAGAAACTCATACAATTCCTCAGACAAAACCAGGTTTGTTTCACCTGGTCCCACACTGACATGACAGGAGTTAGCCCAGAGGCAATGGTCCACCACCTCAAAGTAGATCCGGATCACCCGCTAGTGAAGCAAAGGCGAAGGAAGTTCGCTCCAGAGTGGAATCGGATTGTCAATGAAGAGATTGACAAGTTACTGAGTAATGATCTGATTAGAGAGGTCCACTACCCCGAATGGCTAGCAAACGTCATGGTCGTAAAGAAAAAGAACAGAAAGTGGAGGGTTTGCATTAACTTCATCAACTTAAACAAAGCATGCCCTAAGGACTCATTCCCTCTCCCACATATCGACATGATGGTCGATGCGACTGTAGGCCATGAGCTCCTAAGTTTCATGGATGCTTTCTCAGGGTACAACTAGATTTTGATGCACCCCGAAAACCAGGAGAAGACAGCATTCATCACAGAGAGAGGAACCTACTACTACAAGGTGATGCCATTCGGTCTCAAGAACGTCGGGGCTACCTATCAGCAGCTAGTCAACAGAATGTTTACCGAACACCTCAGGGACACCATGGACTTTTATATCAATGACATGCTCGTCAAGTCCCTGACGACCGAGCGGCACCTTGACCACCTCAACTAGGCATTTGCCGTCCTAAGGAAGTATGACATAAAGCTGAATCTAGCCAAATGCTCGTTCGGTGTCTCGACAGGTAAATTCTTAGGATACATGGTAACTCAGTGGGGGATAGAATCACCAACTTGCATCAAAGATGTCCAACACCTTGCAAGAGTGGCCGCCTTGAGCCGCTTCATCTCTAAATCCGCTGACAAGTGCCACCACTTCTTCCACACACTCAAGAAATCTAAGAAGTTTGAATGGGCCCTTCCCTGCAAGGAATCCTTGCAACAATTGAAAAGATACTTGACCTCCCCTTTGCTCTTTTTTAAGCTTATAGATGGGGAGAAGCTTTTCACCTACCTGGCGGTCTTAGAGATAGCAATCTCAACAGTGTTAGTTTGGGAAGATAATATGAAGCAGCTACGGTTTACTATGTAAGTAAGTCACTCCTCAACGCCAAAACACGATACAATCAACTGGAGAAACTGGCCCTCGCCCTCGTCCATGTATCCAAGAAGCTTACCCATACTTTCAGTGCCACTCCATAGTCGTACTCACCTCTTTTCCACTCAAGAAGATACTACACAAGCCAGAGTTATCAGGCCGACTCACGCAATGGACGGTAGAGTTTAGTGAGTTCGACATATCTTTCCAGCCACGTACTATTGTCAAGTCCTAAGCATTGGCAGACTTCATTGTTGATTTCACCCTGAACACCACCGTCCAAGCAGAAAGAGAGTTATTATGCATAAACAGTGGGTCACCTTCCAAAGTGGACTTTCTTAGTGGATGGCTCAAGCAATGTGAATGGAAGCGAGTCGGGGTTAGTACTAACTACACCAAAGGGAGACGTCATCCAACGGCCATACGATGTAACGAAGCCGAATACGAGACTCTCAGGACTCTCTTTAGCCAAAGAAATCGGAGTAAGGAGGCTAAAGGTAAAATCTAACTCCCAAGTCGTGGTCAACCAACTGCAAGGCACTTACCAAGCATGTGACTCAAAGATGACGACCTATTTGAACCTGGTCAAAGAATTACAGACCGAATTCGAAGAATTCTCCATCGCCCAAGTCCCAAGAGTGGAGAATACTCATGTTGATGCCCTTACTGATCTCGGCTTAGCCCTTCAATGTTCTTCCTAGTCATCCATCCCACTTTTATTCCTACAATGGCCGGCCAACTGGAAGGAACAACCAACAAGTGGCGCTTGAAGAAACAACTAACATCGAACTGGCCAACTCTTGGATGACCTCGATAGTGAAGTACTTGGAACACAATGAGCTCCCAACCGACAAGAACAAAGCACGCTACCTAAGAGCGAGAGTCGCCAGGTTTACCATGTATGAGGGCCAACTCCTTAGGAAGTCATTCTCTAGTCCCTACCTCAAGAGCATAACCCCTGAAGAGGCCAAACGGGTTCTCGTCGAACTCCATGAAGGCGAATGTGGAAAACATGTGGGAGGATGCAACCTTGCACACCGGGTGATCACCGCTGGATACTATTGGCCAACCATACGCACTGATTCAGCAGCTTATGTGAAAAGATGTGACAACTGTCAAAGGTTCACCCACGTCTCACACCTCACACCCGAACAACTTCACTCCACTCTCACACCTTGGCCGTTCATGAAGTGGGGAATAGATATAGTAGGAGAGCCCCCGACTGTGCCCGGGCAGCGAGTCTTCATGTTGGCTGTGACTGATTACTTTACCAAGTGGATCAAAGCCGAAGCATTTGCACAAGTCAAAGACCAAAGGTCGGTTATCATGTGAGACCGATCATGCCTGAGGTTGATCAGATATTGACCTTTCTCTTTGTCATTTTCCTTCAGGAAATACGAATACAACAACTCATACAACCCAAATATCACCTCGTTCCGCACGTGAAGGACCTCCAGTGCGATCAACAACCTTTAACCGTTCAGCATAATCTGGGACGGGGCAGTCATGAAATGGTTCAACACCTCCCAGAGAAGGCGAGGAATGGGAAACCTCAGCCCATCGTGAAACCATTTCTCGTACACATTCACCCAACCTTTTGCTTCCCAGTCGACTCGCTAGTACGATCGCGGTGCCCTCGATCGAATCCAAAATGTGATACATCATCCGGATCTGCCACACGTCATTATCCTTAAGCACGAGCGGATAATCCTGGCTTAGAATCCCACTGCCGGGCTGACTCGACTCATCCTCAGAGCCACTACCGGATGAGGACGGACTACCAACTCCTTTGGAGTCTTCTCCACTCCCCGCCTTACTTGTCCGAACCACTCGGGTTAGCACCGCTCGTCCCTAGGGCGGCAACGCTCTCGCCAGTCGGTATACCGACTAGAATGACCCCACCTTCGGGCATCATCACCATGGTCGAGACACTCTCATACTCATTCCCGACATCTACCTCATCCCCACTCGAACCACTTGACCCCGACTTGGACATCCCTAAATCTATTCACTCTGCCCGACCAATCGACTGACCAACCTACTTCGTTAAAACCTTACTGCTTTATCACCACATGTCCTGAGCGACCGACCGACTCCCCTACTTCAAACTCAATTGCATAATTACCACTCGCCCCTCACCACTAACCAACCTACTCTATTCAAACCTATAACCGCTCACCCCGACCGACCTACGCAGTCCAAACCTATCACCACTCACCCAAGCCGACCAACTCCCTTAGAAACCTAATACTCACTGATCACCGCTCGCCTTGAATGACCAACCGACCTGCCTTCTTAGAATCAACCGCTGCCTGATTGGTGCTCGCCCCAAACCACCGTGAATCGACCGTACCTTTTTCCGTTCAATTGGAATTTCAAGCTCCGTTCAACTAGAATTTTAAGCTTCTTCAAAGCAAAACCTCTTCTCCAAATTTTTCAAAATCTTTCAAAAAGAAAACACCATCGAATCCAACTCCAAATATACCGAAACTCAATGCACACAAAAGAAAAAGAGAAAAGAAAATAGAGCAACGAACAAACGGTGCAAAAGTATAGTGTTTACCATGAATGAAGCTGGAATCTACAAAAGAGAATCACTTGCTAAAGAAAATTTGAAACGAGGGAAGGAAACAGAAGAGAAAAGGAGAAAATCAAAGAAAACTGGAGAAGAAACACGAAATGAAGATGAACAATCCACTCCCTCAATTTTATGGAAGAAGCCTAACGAAGGAAGACACGTGGCGGCCCCCCATTGGTAATGGGATAGAGTGACTCTTTGTTTTACCGCCCAAAACGGAGACCAAATCACCACTGTACACGTGGAGGAGATCCGTGACACCTAGGAAATCACAATCTCTTACAAGAGCCACGCTTAATCGCCCAACTTATCCAACTGAGCTAGCATATACAAGCATGCCAATCACCGCAACAAAGGCAACGCTCCTTGGCACTTTACCTGTTCAAGAGATTCCTCAAGCCAGACGACCAGCCTAGAATTTTCAACCTTGCCTCCTGCCTCGAAACAAGCGTTGGCAAAAAAGAAAGGTACCGAGCTATCCGGTCATCCCCAACGGACGAGCCGATCGCGAAGGGTATGTGAGCATGTGCATATCCCTTGGCTCGGCTTCGACCAATCCGCCCAAGGCTCCACAACTACATTAGTCCATTGTGCCCCGTTCGGCCGAAAAGCACCGAGTGGACGCACTTTCAATAGATAACTTACTCATTCACCCATTCTGCCTGGCACACCGAGCGAGTGCACCTTAAGTAGATAACTCATTCATTCACTCATTCGGTCTAAGACGTTGAGCGAATGCACCCTCAATCAATAATTTGTTCGTTCACTCACTCGGTTTGACACTCAGATTGAAGGCACTCTCAACAGATAACGTATTCATTTTTGCACCCGATTGGACACACCGAGCCAATATGTGTGCACGAGACGTTTCGCCCATACACTAGTCCACTCGGTTCCATACATCGATTGATGACACCCCCGGGGCTGGTTACACACCCCGACTCAGTGAAAGGCACCAAGTGACTCTTGACCACATGTCGCCTCTATCTGACCGGTCAGTCGCACCGAAGACCTCACTAACTGCGAGCATGAACATGTCAGTAATCAATTGACCATGAAGGCTGACTGAAGATGCCGCAGGTGATTCCTACCCTCTAAGTTAAGCCCTTAACTTAGAGAGTGAGGGGTAAACTGTTAGGGCCAAAAAATGTCATTGGCCTAAATAAGGGAACACTTATGACAAAGAGGAAAGCCTAGGCCCTGTCCCGATGCAGCCCTAGCCAGAATTCCCCAAATGAGGCCCATTCGGTATGAAGTACAGTCTGTCCATACCATTTGGACCCAGGCCTCCAAATCCCAGCACACCTTCTAAGCTTATGGTCAAATTCGGAGCCCACAATCACCTACGGATCACATTCCTACTTGAACTCTAATAAGGTAGTCCACTACTACCCCAATTCCTCCAAGGTCCGTATCTGAGTCATGCTCTGACTCCCTTTCACGCCAGAAGAAGGGGGCTAAAGGATATACCCCTAGGAGGAACGACTACTACGAGGACTCCCAATCTCGCCAGGATTGGGGAACCATATAGTCACTATTTAAACAGAGGCCATCCCTCTCACAAAGGAGATCACATTACACCTTCAGACCCCAGAGTTCTCGCTTGAGAACTTCGCATTACAGCCGTAGTCACAGTCCCCACTAGACTTCTAGTAACCTTTCTTCTCTTTAGCCCTCACTAAATTAGCCTCTTTCAGCCTTGCTGACTTGAGCTTCGGAGTGCCTACGGCAAACATCACCTTGATGTTTTCCGTCGCTTCACGTTTGTTTCCTTACGTGTGAAGGTGCAGCAGATCGTTAGTAGCCTCAACCTCACGAGATCAGTCCCTCCTTCCGTACAGGTAGATTTTTACGTCTACATAATGCAGTATAGCAATTAAGCGAAGTAAAATTTTAGAAAAACAAAGCATTCGTCAAAGCTCCAGAGGACTTCAAACAATGACGACGACGCAACAAGACGTACTAAGCTAAAACAAAATAGCAAGTTGGATGCCAATCAGATGCAGATGGAAGCGAGTGGATACAATATACTAGTCAGATAACAACACACAACACTCTTTGATCTTTTGAGATTTTTTTTTCAATCTCTACAAAGACCTTTGCAAGCAATTTCGGCACCTTCGACAAGTACAACCAGGTTCTTTTCATGTCAATGATTTCAAAATTGAGCCTAGAAATGTCATGTTACAAATCATTTTAAAACACATCATATGAGCACTCAAATGTGATATATTAATAAGAAGTTAATCATTCTAGAAAACACAGTCATATGTGTGATAAATTCACAAGAAAGCCTCAGATTTTTTGCCCGAGCACAAGCAAAACAACAATGGAGTAATTCTTAATTTGATCGGCATTCTTGCCTCCTTGTTTATTTGATATTTATTTTTGAGAGCTACTTTTTGTTGCAGGCTAATTAATAGTATCCTAAAACCTTACTTGGATCCAAGGGCTTCCCTGATAATGAAGTTTTCAAATGTAAATCGATAAGTAATGTAATCTTTAATTGACTATATAAGGAAGTCACATCATTTAATAGCCCTAACAATCACGATAATAACATAAAAGAAAATAATCAAACATTCGTATTGGTCTAATAAAGTATGTTAAAAGGATTTGGAAAATTGACATAATAGCATACATGTAGTAGTGGCAGATCAGGAACACTGTATGGATTTTGTACACATGAAGCTTTTAACTCGAAATTCAGCTTAATCTAGTTAGAGATTTTGTATCTGCAGCTAGCAGATGATAGGAAGCTGGCGTTATTACTATAGGGTGCTTCAATCTCACATCTAGGTTGCTAAACATTTTAATTATTGGTTGTTTACTGAATATCAATAGAGCTTCATCCTTTTGCTTGTTATCTTGGTTGTTGGTTGTTATTGCTGCATTGGTTTGATTAACTAATGAAAGGTTCCTATAAATTAGTGTGATATTGATTAGTTGCTATTTCTTTTGGCTGTCTTTTTCAATTGTTGCATTGAATTGATTAGTTTTTTAATTTTGCTGACGGTTATTGTAAAATTTTGTTTCAGGTCATAGCACACCTTGGAGATCCTCAACTTACCATCTTGGTTACCCAGGATAGCTCCTATTCAATGCATTTTTCTCTATGTATATATTACTGATCACATTTTGCTATATGTATATTGAATCAAAATTCTAACAATGTTAATGATGTTTTTTTGTCAACTTTTTGTTTTACCCCTTTTTAAACTACTGGTTTTAACTGTGCATTATTGAAGAGATTTGTATGGAATCCAAAATTTCGTTTTCTATTAAGTAAAATGCATTGTGGTTCTGCAATCTAGATCTTTAATGGGTTAAAATTGACAAAATTAATGCAATATAATTTTAGCTTAGTTTGCAACACTTACAGGGACAAAATGGTAATTGCACATATCTCAAAATTTCAAATTCTCAACAGTTATTCATTACAAACATTAGCGACAATTTTTTTATCTAATTTTTACACATTGTTGGGGATATTAATTTCGTTATAAAAAGATGGGTATATAGGTAATTGACTATATTGACTAAGAATTTTCCATCAACCAATGTATGCATCCTTGAAATTACAGTACACAACTAAAATATGAGATAACCAGTACTAGATAGCACTAAGCTTTTAATATGTTACTGTTTCACTGTACTAATATTAGGCATTAGTAATAAAAGAATATCATTTTCTTTTTCATCCTTGCAAGTAAATATCCAAAACAAAAAAAAATGCGATTAGATAAAGACACATACCACTTTTTCCATAACTAGCCATTACTTTCAAGAGGCCACTAAGGTCAACACATCCATAATCATTCCACCCATGTTTAAAAACTTTTTCAAGACATTCATATCATGTAGCAGACAAAAATGGTAAACTCCAAATGCAATAGAACAATTATAATATTAGCTTATCAGATGTCAGATAAACAATAACAACAAACTGATGCACATCATATTATCGTATAAAGGAACATGAATTCGATTAACTCTTTGAACTTTTGAACATTATTAATTTAGACATACATACTTTAAGATTGGCCTTTAAGGTGTCTTTGTTACATTATATTGCACAACATTAAAACTTTAATATCACATGACCCAGTTCTAAAGACATGTATCGACCTCACAATACAATCCATGTATATCTATGTAAAATTGACAACCTAATACTTTTCATTAGAGTAGGACAAAGTTTGTATTGGTAACCTTAGAATTGACAATAAATTGTCTTTCGTCATACAAGGATGGAGATGTAAACTCTAAGATACGTGTATCAATCTTATAATACATGCACTATTTATGTAAAACTTACACAACAATAGAGAATCGAATTTACTGTAGAATGTGTTTGAATTTATAGTTCACACTTTGTTGTCTTTCACAAGAGTAAAATGAAAGATGCAAATCTGGACACACGTATCGATCACATAATAAATGCACTATTTAAGTACGACTTATGCGATGACAATGAATGAACCTATGACAGAACTATGAGTCTAAATTCACAGTTCACACTTTCAGAGTCTCCTCTTTTTAACTAGTGAATGAACCTACGACAAAACCAGGAGTCTAAATTTTATAGTTCATAGTTTAAGAAACTCCTTTTTAACTAGTGAAAAACAGATGAAGAACAAGTCAAGAGCATGGAGCAACTTAGGAAACTGAAAGTGCAGTAAAAACGTAGGTAGAAATGTTGGCTCCGGCCAACAAGATAATTAGACAAAGAGATTTGGTGGAACTAACGCGTTTTAAGCAGCCAACTACTACTTTAATCACATGATTTAGATAAAGCAGATTGATTATATGTATTAATATATTTGTTTGCTATGCACATAGAGAGCTAATCTGCCATTATAAAATCTATAAACAAACCATCACAAGTTTAATATAATTGAGCAACACCATCTTTATCTAACCAATTAGAGACAAGTGTGTAGGTAGACTTAGCAAAACGGGTGGATGGGCCGAGTACAGGTCGGGTCAAACGGGTACGGGTCGAAATATATGAGTCCAAAATATTGGACCTGTGCCCTATCCTATATGGGTATGGGTGAACCCACGGGTGAACCCGTTTTTTCTCTCTCTAGATTTTAGTTTTTACAGTTTCACCCCTAATAGTTTTCAATTATGACAGTTACACCCCCAAAATTCCTACAGTTTTAATTTTTTACATTTACCCCCCCTAAATCAACTACTCTAAATTCAATTCAATTTAGAATATAAACAAATAGGAACCAAAATAAACAAATAACACATAAACAAACAATAACATATAATACAAAACTACAAATATCAACCAAAATAAACAAATACAAAATCACTAATACACAATTACACATAAACAAACAAAATAAGCCAATAAACTATAAATACCAACTAAAATAAACAAATACATAATCCAATATTCAACAAAAAACATTCTTAAGACAGCAAATGTTCATCCCACAGTGGGCGTGATAAAGTCTCTTGATCCCACAGTCTCGAAACTAGTTAATGGCACATCAAGATCATCATCCGAATCATCATTCACTTCATCATCTACAAAACAATGATCAACTACGAATATTAATAAATGTAAAAGCAAAGAGTAGGATAATCACGTATCCTCATGGGGGGAGCAAACATGTTAATACAAGGCAATAAGACTTTGATTTCCAAAGGCCAGATATTTGCATCCTTGTTAAACGACTAAATGTGAGAAACTCAATTGTATGCATTCTGTTATCAAAACAAATTCAACTTACTATTAGCAAAATTAAACGAGTAAATGAAAAGATCGAGTGAGGCTGTATTTTTAAGTGCGGTTCACCTGCCCCATGAAGTGCAGTCCATCCCTTGTTATCTCTCAAATCAATTTTCATTTATGTAGCAACAATTATGGCTTCTATGGCCCAATCATAACCAAGAGCAGCTGTAAAATGTATCGCACCTAGACCACCTTTATCCAACTTAGTAAGCCCACTTCCACCTTCAGCTACCTTCTGCGAGAGCCATAAGTGCAAATTCTGCAAAGTTATGGAGAAGAATAAAACTCTCTAATTCAACTCTCTTAATTCAAATAAAAAGCAACTTAAATATAAGAAAATTAATGAAACTTTCAAAGTTGTCCAATGGAAACAAAGCTTTTCTGTTACCTTTTCCAATGAATTTTCATCCTTTGCAGTCTGTTTCTACAATGATTTGAGTTTTTTGTCCAATTCATTCATTTTACTTATGTTTCTGCAAAATCGATTTGGGTGGACGGATCTCACAACCAACAGCTTTTCAAATCTTCTACGGAGACTTTCTCTTGTATTGTCACCAAAATTATCAGCAGAATCTACAACAGGGACACAAGTGTGTTGCAAAATTGAAGTGATGTGAAGGGAAAAAGAAATATGAAGCATGAAAATAGAATTTACCGATTAAATAAAAATTTCATTAATGGTCTTCCACAAAACGTTTGTATGCGATCCCCTTCACAACTCTCATTCCAATCGTGCGGACCACCATCATAAGCATAACGCCCATCATCTGAAGTTGTCCATGTCCCATCAAACCTACCCACAACGCTCACCTTTTCCATGCTCCTATAACCATCAAGCACCAAAAAAACTCAACAACTTTCATAAACGCACACAATAATAAATCAACACTCTCCAAACTCTTCATCGCAAAAAACTCATTCAAGTTTTATTTATTTCTCCTGCATTTTCTCAGCAATCAAACAGAAAATAAAACTAAAATGACTGCATCACATCTACAGAAATCCAAAATTTTCAATTCAATTAAGACAGCAACACTCTCCAAACTCGTTGGTACAAATTACAGTATCAAGACTCAAATTTTATTTTATTGTTTCATTTTCCTACATTTTCTTGGCAACCAAACAGAAAGGAAGAACTAAAACCACCGAACCAGATCTGTAAAATCCAAAAATTAAGATCCAATCACAAAATAAACACTCTCCAAAGAATAACGTCATCAAAACTCACAAAATTTCTTTAACTTCCTTTAATTTTTCTCATAAACCAAAGCATTCAAATAAATAATCAAAAAAGCGAAGATCGAAACCTGAAGAGGAAGGAGAAGCTAAGAAGATGGCCAGCCGATGAGGATGAATGACGGCGAACAGCGACGGTGGGTCTGGGAATGGGATCATGGTTCACGGATACACTGAAGTGATGACTGATGATGATAGTGATGAGTGATGAGAGTCTACTGAAGTGAACGCTGAACAGAGTGATGAGATGAGAGATTGAGAGAATGAATCAGTGATAGTGATGAGAGATTCAGAGGCGAGAGAGAAGAGAAAGTTTGTTTTAGAGTTGGGTGGTGTTAGTGGGTTAAGGACTTAGGGTTCAGCTTTGAAAAAAAGGGGTACCCGCGGGCACCCGTGTAACCCGTCAAAAAACGGGTCAGGCCGGGTACAGGTGGAAATTAAACGGGTCCAACATATTAAACCCATGCCCTATATTTTTTACCCACATACGGGCCGACCCGCAAGTCTGGACCCGTTTTGCCAGGTCTATGTGCAGGAGTGAGTGTCTGCCTACCTTGATGAGCAATCTATCCCTTTGCTTATCCTAAACACAATGATCAATGTTACTTAATCACATTACAGGTTGTAAAAGACTTAATAAAAGTTTCATGGTGGGCCCTTTGCCTTGCACAGAAACTATGACAAATTTTTCATTTGATTCACCAACAATTAGAGTTAAAAAGAAGTTGGTGGATCTTCTCTTAAAAGCCCTTGTGGGGCTTATCAACTTGAATCAATTTTATATGACAAGTGTGAGTAAAACAAAAACTATATAGGAAGCTTACAAAAGTTGCTTTCAGGAGGTGAGATTGGAAGTCAGAAACCTGCTTGTTGAAATTTTCGGCTTAATGGCATAAGCAAGAGTAATTTCTGGGGTTGAGTCTGGAACTTCATTGTGGAAGGGTATTTCAAACAAAAGGGATTGGTACAGGCACACTTTATCTTCTTTACAGTAATAGACCTGTAGAACATGGCAAATCATCACCCACAAAATAGTTAATAAGCTGCAAAGTTGGTGTGAATTTATTCAAACTTCTTTCGCATGCCATCTTAATGCTATTATAGTCTGCATAGCCGAATATCAATTTGATCTTAGAACATAGAAATTTTGGTGTTACACGTGTTTGATATTTTTAACTTTAAATTGACTATACTATGCAAATGATGTTTCAATCAACCCATTTACACTTCAGGCCCTAGATCTAGATCTTTGGTGTTATTCTCATTCAAACAGCAAGTCCATCAAAACCTTTAATATGTCCAATGAGTGAACAACATACACTGAGAACATTAGTGAGGAGCCATGAGCCTGCAGCATCACAATGGGGCTGTAAGCCTGACCCAGGTTGTATTTATGGTTACTAAAACACCCTTTATTCCCTTCGTATCGGTACTGAAGGCTAGGGAATTAAACTAGACAGCAATCACATGGTTTTACTTGTCATAAAGTAGTTCAATTAAAATGACTTTTTACTTGTGGGGGCAATTTGAATTATAGAGCACAGGAAAGTGGCAAACCTTGCAACTAATTATACTGGTTGAAGCTGATGGAGAGTCTCCTAAAGTGAAGTCTTGTTGATCCTTTTGGACTAAGATTTCCATCCAAGGGATCAACAGCCACAGGGTTTTCAGGTTCAATAGTCCTGCATTTGTAGTCATAAAGTAGAGAATTATAAGGTCAAAAACAAATGAAAAAGTTGAAGCCTTTAGTGACACAAACCATCTGTACCTTTGAGAAATGGTACTTCTCAGGCAAAGAAAATTTAATACTGAGGTTGCCTTCATTGGACACCACCATCAACAACAATGGTCTGAGTGTCAGGTGATGATCGCCTCCTGAGGCGCTTTGGCGATTTGGATTTGGTTGCAGGAGGCTGAACTCCTTTTAGCTCTAAAGTAAGAAGTTCAGGCTCTTTCTTGTTCAAGTCT
The DNA here is from genome assembly GCA_026229545.1 of Pistacia atlantica. Taxonomy (NCBI): domain Eukaryota; kingdom Viridiplantae; phylum Streptophyta; class Magnoliopsida; order Sapindales; family Anacardiaceae; genus Pistacia; species Pistacia atlantica. The sequence continues at coordinate 13,883,815 of CM047902.1, read as the reverse complement.
AGGTATCTGATGACACTATTGTTTGTATCAGCTATGAGAAGCTTTCCTGAAAATTGAACAAGAAACACTTTTAATAAGTAATTATGATAATCTATGCAAAGGCACAGCAAGTTACAATCAGTTACAACTTCCATGTCAATTTTGATAATGTTTGCGGCTAATGAAACAGAGAAGACACCGTTCTGCTTGATGATTCCTGATGGCTCCAAAAGTTGAAAGAAATAGTAAATGCATAAAAAGTGAAATTTCAGGTCATCATAAAGTCGGGAAAGTTTACTTGGAGAGTGATATAAACATCCTCAACTTTCATTTGGGTTCATTAGGTTAACAAGGATGAAAGAGCTTCATTGTAATAATTCAAGAGATGTGATTGTAACAAAATTTAAAATATCAGATGGTACTTGGATTATGAATTCTCACATTTTAATCTGGTCACACACAATGGCTCACAAATAACATTATTAACTAATGAAAGAAACTCATTTTCAGTGCATCTGAAATTCCATATGGCAGGTAACAAGACATTGTCTTTCCATTTGCAGCTTGTTGCTAGATAGTGACTCAACAAACAAGTATAACTAATTCACATGGTAGATGCATGTAAAACATATAAGCAAAAATTCTTTCTTCTTGAAATTAAAATTCCTTCAAAGCAACATATACTGAATTCTTAGCCACCAGTATGAGTAGAATTCAGTAAGAAGGACACATATTATTTTTTCTAACTGAGTTGCTAGTGGTTCGTTCCATCCTTGAAACCAACTTTCCCACCCTCCGCAAGGGTACGACGCTTTTACTAGCTGGATCCAGCTTCTTGATCTGAAATTTCTCCCAAACAGAGATAAAAACCACGAAGTTAGCTTTGATAATTCACATTCATTTTATCAGTTATGAGATCAACTCTCAACAGGAGCCCCCAAGTAATGCATCATGAGCATTCATGAAGCTTTAAATTTATCATCAGAACATTCAACAAATGTCGGTAGGGTACAGTGATTTGAATATCTCTAATATCTTCATCGATTAGCTAACTACCTTGTGACTGCACCTATCTGCAAAATAAATTTGACCATCCTTCGAACAAAAGACAGCTAGTGGATGTTGATGAAGAACTTCAGATCCTGTTCCATCATGGTCTCCAAACTGTAAATCACACATTATAAGACTATTAGGAGAAAAAGACAAAATTACATAAACTAAATATGAACTGTAAGTCTTCTCCAATCTTTGTAAAAAAAAAATTATTAGAGACCAAAATATTTTTCCAAGATGAAACAGGCTTCTTAACTTTTAAATTGAATTACCTTGAACAAATTGTCTGACAAAAAAGGATCACAACCAACTAGCAATCTTGATCCTCCTGTTTTTAGGACCGAGTGCTCATATGGAGCTACTCACTATCCACAACATAAATTTCGTGAAATCTACAAATAAGCATCAATATGAAACTTAAGATATGATAACAGAAACATTTAGACTACTATAAAATGGTTGAGAATATGAAATATGTCAAAATATCCCAGCATATATTACCAGGAGATAATGAAATTCCGGACGGTTGTGCAAGCGATGTGGTTGTAGAGCTACCTCAACAGAAAATCAGTACATCAATGCCAAATTTCCAGGAGAATCATACCAGTGGACAACATAAATATAAATGAATAAAAAATTGAAATTAAGACAGATAATGCTCTAGTATAACACAGATGTAGTTGCTGAGTGCAAACAAATAGATAGACATAACTATAAGGACCTTTCAAGAGCTATTAACATTTAACAGGGCAGTCGCCATCGGAACTGAGGTTCTGCCCTTTCTCAATACAAGCTCATCCAAGTTCAGCCTTGACTTCAAACTGATCAAACTTTTCTTTATCACCTTTAACTTTTTTCTTTCTCATCAACCTAAAGGTTCCAATTTGGAGCACAAATATCCAAAAAGATTTTATATGTGAAGTACAAAGATGTAAAAGAAAAAAGAATGAACTGATCACTTTACTGATTCTTTGAATTACCTTGATCCATTCAAGTTCCTTTCATAACCATCGCCACTAAAAGCTTTAGTAACTCCATCAACTATATTGTGTTCCCAGATCTGATGTTGGCCACCCATTGCAATGTAAACCTTCTCGTTTACTAGCTCAAAACAGACATGCCATGGAGAATTGAGGAGCTGAAAAAAATGAAATAAAATTTTTACATATCAAGAAAGATGTCAATTCAGTAAATAAAGGGCCAAATTTCTTTATAAGAACACTAAGAACGCAACCAGAATATGCATCATTAATTCATGTTATCCAATCTTGCCTGAGAGCTTCCCTTGGTCTCCCCCTTGGTAATCAGAGCCTTTGGTTCCATTTCCAGCAAGAGTTTGCACCTTTTCATTAACAAAATCAATCTCCCTACAATACATGCATTGAAACTATTGAAACCTTTTCATGAAAGATTATGAAGACGATGCTAGTAATGTAATTCCTTTGTGAACTTATCTTAAGGATTAAAATCAAAACGTCTGAACATAGTTTTCTATTCTTTTCTGTTTGAGAAAACCATAAAAACGTTTTGGGGAACTATGCTAAGTGTAACGCAATGCCATTAAAAAAACAAGGTCACCTTACAGCAAAATCGGAAATAGGGCCTAAAAAGGCTTTGAAACAATTTAAGGATACTTTTGTACCCACGACGTACCTCAAAGCATGGTTTTCAATATCTGCAACATAAAGGATGTTTTTCTTCGTGTTCTAAGCCAGACCCTAGAGAAGCATGTGGCCACAATGTTTCTACTCAGTACTAATTCATCCACATAAAAATTGAAGCATGAGATACCAAAGCTTGATGCATGCTTCTATTCATTTATATTGATTCTAACTGGAGGTATTAACTTAATCCTTACTTGAGGATGATTAAAGGTGGTCTTGGCCTCCTCGAAGGATCCATCACGTAGACCTCCCTCTCTTGAGCTACCGATTTGGACCATAAAATTCCCATAATCAGTTACCACCTGAAGTCCATTCGTGACAAGACGGTTAAATAACAATCCAAGTATTTAACCATGCTATTCATTACTGGATAAGGAAATACTGGATTCATATATACTGATTATATGCTATTCATTACATGGTGGATTATCATGAGTATTAAGTAGTACTTACAAACATGTAATCTAAGTACCATCATCAAGCTTTAAATATGCAAGAACAATTTGAAGCTGCATATTGTTGCAGTATGAGAACATTTAACAATTCTTAAATTCTTAGGATTTCAGATATTTCTAACTACCAAATTCTGAGGACTACCAAGAGAAATATACATAAAAAATAAAAGTCATCAAGTGTATATTTGTTTAGAGAGAGAAAGAAAGAACACCTACTATTCTGTTGTGTTTACTGTCCGAAATGAAGAGCCGGTTGTTGGGGATATCAATCGCCACTTACCGGGAAACTTCAAAGGAGATGTGAGTAAGCGAGGATCATTATCTTTCTCCAAAGTCACAGGATGGTGTCTTGTCAAGGAATTTCTTCTCTGTAAAATAGAAGAGCGCCTCACTAAATCATCAAGATCCTTAAAAAAAAGAAAAACTTTTTCAATTTTCTTTCTTAAAATGTACCATTTGCTTAACCAATCCAACTACTTTGTCTATTTTTCATATGAGACAAGATATAGCAACTCCCAAACTTCCATATCTCAGTACTTCTCACCGAGAACCAAATTAATTATGTGACCTCAAGCTGAAATTTTCTCAAAAGGCTCTATTTGCATTGTCAGAAAATGAAACTTGGAAACAAATATTTTTATGCTCAGATATTGAACTGCTCATCATTGGGATTTTATGCATACCGAGTATCTAGCTAAACAATTTAAATGATGCAATTTAACATTCCTAAACATAGTTCTCCAGAAGAGAAGATAGAATAAAAGCAGTATCAAAGGAAACCAATTTTCATTATGGAGCATCGCATCAAAAGCTCCTTAAAATTTGAATGATGTTGGGAGAAACTAAAGAAATGGATAAGAGGGGAAAACTACAAAACTAATTATGACACAAAATAATGAATAGTGTGAAACATTTAATAGAGATTCACTCGAATTTTGCAGATATAGAACCTGTCTTACCCCCAAGTTGAGAGATCTTTGTCACTGGCAGCACCTACAACCTGGACGGGCCCATTATCTGTTCTTTCTTTGGGCATGGTAGATCAATATTCAGAGGGAAAACTTCCATTATCTGCAATGACACATCCTTATTAGATCTCATTGTGCTAGAATGTAAAAATTATTACTATCGCCTTTGAAACAGTTGGTAAGACAATATCATCAAAAAGAAGTTCTAATTGCAATTTCTTGATCAACCATCTTATTAAAAATATATCCTGAAAGGAACTCACTCCAATAACTCAACAATTGGGTAGGACCATGGGTCTCTCATGGGCTTGGGTAGAATCTCCTTGCAAAATCAGCTTGCCAGGGAGGGTGCCCAAGCCCTTTATAACCCACAAGCCCACCCTTTCCCTCTCAATGTGGGATCCCAACAAGCACCACCTTCCATCCACCACCTCATAACCAAGTAATATATCCCAAAAGATATAGTGATCATATTTGCCAACCTAAAGTATACACATAAATCTAGGTTTTCTTGTACAACTCCATTTCCACCACTTAGAGCTAAAATATTAACTCTTAAAGACCCATTCCTTCATCCAATGCTAGCTTCTACCTCAATTAATCACATGAAATAACAAACTTTCCCAAAGGTTGGCGCAAGAGGAATTGAGTCTTAGACCATCCACTCTACTGTTAGAGATTTAATTAGGTAGGCTATTTTCTAGGGAATAAAACCTAGTTGTATCCATCATAAAAACCCTCGGAGTTGATCACTAAAACAGTCTTGATGCCATATGTTTAAGAACATTCCGAGTGACACACTAAAAGAAGTAATAATTTAAACATAAATAAATAAAACACCTTCATATGCAATAGCTCCAATGATGGAAAATGTAGGACCTTAAAATTTTAGGAACTAATTTATACAAGGAATACAAATATCTTAGTCAACTGATTGCTTCTTGTCTAAGAAAGATTTTAGGTAGCATATTTCCAAGCAAATTTCTATTTAGAACTGGCACTATGTAAATAGGGTCTTAGTTTTCAGTTAAAAAAAAGCTCGTTGAAATATTAGTTTCTTCCCCGATTATATTTGTTTCTCTTCCTAATTCCTCCAGTTATGTCATCTTTCTTCTTCTTCTAATTTATTGTCCTTTATTTCCTCCTATTCTCACTATTTCCTTGTCTCTTGTATTTTTTATCCTAATGCTCATACATCAACCAACCTTGGACCAGCGGGAACTGACAGTTACATCCCCTTTTTCTTTAAGCATAGACTTGAAACTAGAAGGCACCGCAAAGACGTATTGCTTGAGCTTTTTCTTCGACAACCCTCTTGAAAGAAGGACCCGCTAAGTAAAAAACTTGTGTAACTAGTATGACAAAATTGGCACATTAATAACCAAAAAGCATTTACCACGCTAATCCAGAAACAAATCAAACTAAAAGCGAATCACAAAATCTTGTCACTGACTCACTCCTTGCTGACACATACTGCTTTGAAAGATACTCAATAGAAATCAATTTATGTGTTTACAAACAAGTTCAATATAAATTCTAATAATGATAAAGGGAAATTATACGAGATTTAACAACTCAACAAACAAAGCATAAAAAACCTAATCATAGTCTAAAAAGTTCACTAAACAATCATAGTCAGCCAAGTGTTTGAAAAATTGATCATATCGTAAACATATAAACATATCTAAAGCTGTTGAATGCATGTGCATGAGATGTAGTTGTGCACAATATTAGTCTGAGATGAACCACACTCCTCTACAACAGTATAGCAGTCTTCTAGTATGTACACTGTAGCCAATAGAGTCAACCTTTGAAAACTTATCACTAATACAAGTCTTAATACTGGTCAGCAAAGATGAGATAAGAAACTGGAAGCCATTTAGAGATTGATACAACATGTAAGGTTCTGGTATATAATAAGAAGCATAGGAAGAAGCAGTAGAGGATTAATTGTGATAAAAAGGCAACTAACGTGTGAGGAGAAGAAAAAGTGGAGTGGACAGGTGGCAAAAGGAGAATGGTGGATGGTTGAATTCTGCTAGGAAAAGGGAGTGAACAAAAGGAGCAACAGAAGATGGAGAAAGGGTATCTGAAGAGAATATAGTGAAGGGGAGGTAACTGGCCTCAAAGTCCAGCGTATTAGTTTTCCATTGTTATTGTTTGATTAATTTCTTGTTATTCTTGTGTTGGGATACAATCAATCTGAATGAGTGTAATGCTTAACAACTCACTGCAGTTATATAGATTGGTGATTCTTGATGTTTACATTGAATTGTTTGAATATATTTTGGTGATTAATATTTTGTGTGTGGATGAGTAAAAGAATCTGGGTAGGTTTGCATCAAATTGGTATTAGAGCAGGTGTGTGGGTAATGGTTGCAACGAGAATGGAATCTAGACCAAAAAATGTGGAACGGGAAGTGACAAAATTGGGGGTTGATATGGGGAACTATTCGCAAATGCATGGTTGAGATACAAAGCTGGATGAGAAGAAAAGATGAAGAAGAAGCTGGATGAGGTGACCAGACTTCATCTAGGAACGTGAGAAATCAGGAAATGGAAAACCAAAACAGAGCAAGTGGATCAGGGAGTTTAGGACAAAACCAGAGTGAGGTAGGAGGACGTAAACTGGAGTTACCCATTTTTGTGGGTGAGGATCCTTACGGGTGGATTTTTAGAATTGAAAGATACTTCAGTCTGAATGGAATTCCTAACGAAGGGAAGCTAACAGCTTCGACAGTTTGTATGGAAGGGGAAGCCATTAATTGGTATCAATGGATAGAGGTCAGAGCACCTGTGAATTCGTGGCCATCATTCAAACTCGCCTTAGTTCAACGATTCAATGGATCTCAAGAGAGCAATCCTTACAAGACACTCATGGCCATGAAACAAACCAGCACAGCTGCAGAGTACAGACATGTTTGAAACTGTAGTTGCTTTGTTGGTAGAGGAGAAGGAAGAAATCTTAAATGCTGCGTTTCTGAATGGGCTTAAGGCAGAAATTCGGGCTGAAATAAGACTGATCCAACCCACTTCACTTCTTTAAATAATAGAGAGAGCCCATAAGTGGAGGAGCGCAATTGGGCCTTAGAAGAAGTAAAGGCTGGCCCAGCAAGGAGTAATAGGTGGAATGGGCTTGGGTATAATGTCGGGTCAAGTATAATTGGATCCAGGAGCTTTAACCAAATTTCAACCCGACCCGGAGATTCACAAAAATTCCCAAACTCGACTGAATCTCTAAAATCCAATCTACATCCAATTTTTGGGCGACAAAGTGCAGAAGGATTTGCCCTAGGGTTCATCGGCGAGTTCTTCTCCCCGCGAGTATCCTTCCATCACCTTCCGATCATTCGACAGAGCTCCTCCATCGCGGCGAGATTTTCCGTTTCAAAAAATGACTAAGGCCGAGATCCAACGAAAGAGAGAAGTGAAAGTGAAGAAGAGGAAGATCTTGATCCAAGTGAAGTGGGAGTTAGTGATGGAGCGATGGAAGAACAAACCCAAGGTAACGTTGAACTTTCTCTTAGCTCTGTGGTGGGGATAAATGGCCCAAAAACGCTGAAGTTGAAGGGAAGTATTAAGGGTCAAGAGGTTATCATTTTGATTGACAGTGGGGCTTCTCACAATTTCATTAGTAGAAAGATTGTAGAGAAGTTAGGTATTTCTGTGGAGAAAACACAAGCGTTTGGGGTGAGAGTTGGGAGATGGGTATAAGGTACAGAGTGAGGATGAGTGTAGGGCAGTGTGTTTAGAGGTCCAGAAGGTGTAGATAATCCAAGATTTCTTCCCTTTTGACATGAGTAATGCTGATGTAGTCCTAGGCATGGCTTGGTTGGAAACATTAGGAGAGACTATGATGGATTGGAGGAAGCAGGTAATGAAATTTAAGTTGAGTGGAGAGATGGGGAGGACACTAGTAGGGGACCCAGCACTTAGTAAAACAATAGTTTCTTTAAAAGCCATGATCAGAACGTTGAAGAGTGAAGGAACTGGATACATGGTTGAATTTGGGCAGTTGCAAAAACAGTCAGAGGTGGAAACAATCATCAGCAGTAGGTTGTCCCCGGTGTTAGAAAGATTCCAGAAAGTATTTGAGCCACTGCCGGGATTACCCCCAAATAGGTCACAGGATCATGCAATTCGACTAACTCCGGATGCCCAACCACCAAACCTTAGGCCTTATAGATATCCGTATTACCAGAAAAACGAGATTGAGAAGATTCATTGGTGAGCTGTTAGCTTCGGGGATTATTAAGCCCTTTTTCCAGCCCAGTTCTGTTGGTTAAGAAGAAGGATGGTGGGTGGCGGTTCTGTGTAGACTATAGGGCACTCAACAAACTGACGGTTCCCGATAGATTTCCCATTCCAACCATCGATGAGTTATTTGATGAACTCGGGGAGCCGAGGTATTCTCCAAGCTAGATTTAAAGTCAGGTTACCACCAAATCAGAGTTCGACCTGAGGATACCCACAAGACGGCTTTCCGAACTCACGAAGGACACTACGAATTCCTTGTTATGCCATTCGGGTTGACCAATGCACCATCCACATTCCAAGCCTTGATGAATGAGATTTTTAGGCCCTACCTTCAGAAATTTATCCTGGTTTTTTTTTATGATATCCTTGTGTACAACAAATCAATGGATGACCACGCACAGCATCTTAGTCTCACATTTCAAAAACTACTGGAACATCAACTAGTGGCCAATCGAAAAAAAATGCTTTTTTGGGCAATAGCAATTAGAATATTTGGGCCATTTGATTTCAGCGAAGGGGTTGGCTGTGGATCCTTCCAAAATAGAGAGTATTTTCGACTAGCCCCGTCCAGAGATGTTAAGGCACTCCGAGGATTCCTAGGACTGACGGGTACTATAGAAGGTTCATTAAAGGGTACGGTAAGATAGCACTTCCCCTGACTAATTTGTTAAGAAAAGATTCATTTGTGTGGGGAGAGAAACCTCAGGAAGCATTTGATGCATTAAAAGTTGCCCTGACTAGTGTACTTGTGTTAATGATGCTTGATTTTTCTAAACAATTTGTGATTGAAACTGATGCGTTAGGGTGTGGGTTAGGAGCTGTTTTAATGCAGGAAGGGAGGCCTCTAGCTTTTCTCAATAAAGGACTATCACCTAATTCAAAGCTCAAGTCCGTTTATGAAAGAGAACTGATGGCAGTATAGAAATGGAGACATTATTTGCTCGGTCGACGCTTTATCATTAGAACAGATTAGAAAAGCCTCCATTTTCTCACTGAACAGAGGCTGCTGAATGAAGACCAGCAGAAATGGGTGTCGAAATTGCTCGGGTTACATTTTGAAATACAGTATCGACCAAGGGCAGAGAACAAAGCTGCTGATGCATTATCCCGGCTGCCTGAGAATGTTGAGAATAACGCCATCTCAATGGGTTGTTTCAGCAGGTTAATGAACTGGAAGATGCCATTCAAAAGGATGACAAGCTACGCCAACTCACCCAACAGCTTATGGAGCTTATGGTTGATCCCCACTGCCACCCTCCTTTCAAATTAATGGACAGACACGAGCAGACACCTCATGTATCAAAACAGGTTGGTAGTACCGAAACAGGGCCCTCATATTCAGAAACTCCTGCACGAATTTCACTTATCCCCGATTGGCAATCACTCTGGATTTTTCAGAACTTACAAGCGTCTTATGAATGTGTTTTATTGGTATGGAATGAAGAGGGACATCCAAACCTATGTTAACTCGTGCAATGTGCCAACAAAGTAAATATGAAGCATTGAGGCCTTATGATAGCCAGGTGTACAACCTCCTAACAAACTCATCAATCCTAACAACCCTTATTGCACACCTCACCATTTTGTAACAAACACACACTCAAAGTGTCCCTTTATCCTTATTCCTTCCCCTACCCTTGGATTTATAGACCTTATGTATGGGAGGTCTAATATATTCTGAGGGAAATTTTAACAAAATAAGAGGAATAAAGATACCTTAAATTTAGCAATGCACTCCTCCTTCAATGGTCCATTGTCTTCATCCTTTGACTCTGAAGAAGAGACAGACATGTTTACTGTCACCATTAGCATCTTTTAACTTTTCTTTGCTGTTCTCATTTGGCAAGCCCTTCACTGGAACCTCAACAGCTTTAAAGCCATTTAATTCGAGGCCACTGTTCTGATGCAACGTAGCAGCTAAGGAAGTAACAGGTGTTCCGAGTCCCTGCGACTTCCTCTTGATCAAATCCGGGGTAGATGATGATCCCGGCCCCTAAGGTTCTCAGAGTTGTGGCATCATGTCCGCCTGTGTTAACAGTCGGAGCACTCAAAGCTATTGGAGCAAATGCTTTTTCAATTGTGATGGTAATACTTGGCATTGACGTTAAATGATCTTTTGAAATGCCATCATCCTGCTTCTTTCTCAATTTTTTCACCTCGTTGGGGATCTGCCAGCTGCTTACCTGGATGGCAAAGCAAAAAGTAAGTACAATTTGTAAATGATATTTAAGCTATAGCCGCAACACTTGAACATATTTAAGGCTTAGACCTCCCTTTTGAAATGCCATCATCCTGCTTCTTTCTCACTTCTTTTCCATTATAAACCTTGGCAGAATGACAGTCATTTCTCTCACTCATAAATCACAGTTTATCAACATTATAAAGCATGTACTTTTTATTATATAAATGCTATGACAACATAAAATGTTAGCAATTTTATATCCCTTATATAACAATTAGAATTCACATTAAATTGTTTATTCATATTTATATATACTATAATCATCAGTAGACGTCAATAGCTTCACAAAACTAGTTTTTTTAATTAGAAAACATATCAAAATTTGCACAAAGATGGCCATAGCTAAAATTAGAGAAGACAAGATGGCCAACCACAATTCAAGAAAAATTATGCATTACGCTTAACCTTGGAAATAAAATGTACACTAGATCAACAACTCTCTCTCGCATTTTGACCTAGCAAATATATATTTAGGGATATTAGGACAGATGCAAGAGCAAAGAAATTGGTCATATTCACATAAAACATAAAAATAACAAAAGAATAAAACATATTCAAACTACAAAGAAGGAGAAGGAAAAAGTACCCCACCACTTAAATCTCAGTTCTAACAATTTTGTGACCCATTTAAAAAAGTTATATCCATCATGTCAGTGCAATCCGCCTCATCTTTCAAAAGAATATAATTCAAAACATACAATAATGTTTATTTCTGTTTTCATCAAGTCATCTAACTTTTCAAGTAATAAACTGTGAATACATTAACATGCTTGCACAGACATCAAAATTTTAAAGTTGGCAGATCCTAAAACGTAAGAGTCAATTGCAATTTCCCCCCTAAGGTATCATCACTAAATGTGTTGGTAAAGGTTAATTTGTAGCACTTGAATACCTTTCCGAGAATGCTATTTCTTCAACAATTGAATGTGACATCAATTAAAGACATTTGTATGATAGTATACAACATTCCCTGGTCAAGCTGAAGATGCCAAGAAAGAAATCAATGTTGCAGTGAACAATAGACTCACAACAACATTTATAAGAGACGGGCAACAATTGAATCAATCCAAGACAGGTTGACAGTGTTCATACTAACATTCAGTATTTTGAAATTAGTATGGACTAAGGATATACACTTTGAAAAATGAAATTCAGAGCCATTGTGTAGATTACTGTTAAACAAGACACATGCTAATGGGAAAGATAATATTTCTTTCTTTCTCGAATTAAAAGAGAAAAGGAGCTGAGTAGTAAAATTTTAAACAATCAAATGTTACTGGCTAAGGTTGAAAATTGATAGAAAAATAAAAGACACGGAGATTCAGATTGTCCTTAAATCTCTTGCGTGCTCTAGACACTTTTTGCAACCAACCAACAACATTGTTCAACAAATATTCAATAAAATTCCTTTTTCTTTAATGTAATAGTAAACGGTCAAAGTTTTGAGTCCATGCAAGGCAATGAGATGGACACATGGTGCATCACTAACTTTACAAATAACAGCAGACACAAAAAAGCTCCACAGAATTCAATAAAAGTACATATTTATATAATTAGGAGCAGACGTCAAATTCTCAAAAGCATATGCTGACACAATAGCATCAAACCTGACAACAAGAGGATAACAGTGAAGTAAACCTTGGCCATAGAGGTTGATTCCCACCACCCAAATATTGCTCAAGTATATTTTTGATATAGTCCTAGTGGTTTGAGTTTGAGTAAATGTGAAGGCCACAATTTTGATCATGGTAACACAACAATCACAACAAGCGGGAGTTTCAGTGATCCACAACCAAATGCAAACCACTAAAAAATATGAGATTGAGGTAAATAGTCAAGTGTGTTCTATAAATTTGAGAAACTTAGCCCATGACAAGATCGGCTTACATTGATATTGGTAAACCAGCAGCAGCTAAATTTGCGTCAACCTTGATGCGATCAGCACTAGATGCCACAGCAACTTTTAGGCCTTTGCTTTTATAGCAGCATTCATTACCCAATCTTTAATTGCAGCAACAAGTAATTAGGAAAATGACATTTGAAATTATTTAGCTTACATACCTGATTAATCAGTTCAAGGGCTCCGAGAAATCCTATTCCTGAATTTGGTTTTGCATACTGCAAGCATTGAACGAAATCAGAGGTTTTCATTGCAATATGTGGTTTAATAGTAGGTTAATGACCTTCTCCAGATATATCTCAAAGGACCTCTTTTTGGCCGCCTCAGGATCAAATCCCTTCACTCCTTTAACAGAAGCTTCACCCCCTAAGAAGTTTGCCTCGCCTATTACATTGCCATAGGACATGTAAAATTAAAAGCTAAAATTACATATCAAAACTCCAATTTAATACAATAATAGAATGATCCTATCACATTCAAACATAAATTAGTTCTCTTTATATTAGAAAACTGTATCTTTGAAAGTAATATCAATCCCACATCACCTTTGCTTCCTCACTCAATTATAACAAGTTATCCACCTCCTTTTGTTTCATAAATAGAAAAACCATGTTCATATTAATGTGAGCTCCAAGCCATTAAACACAGCCCATTACAATTCTT
>CM047902.1:13848675-13870534 GCA_026229545.1 Pistacia atlantica | reverse complement strand
ATATTTCTTCAACAATTGAATGTGACATATATTAAAGACATTTGTATGATAGTATACAACATTCCCTGGTCAAGCTGAAGATGCCAAGAAAGAAATCAATGTTGCAATGAACAATAGACTCACAATAACATTTTTAAGACACGGGCAATAATTGAATCAATCCAAAGATTGCATGTTGTTTTTTCAGATGGATTTAATATTGATTCATGAATTTCTAGCGCAGACTACAGATTTCATACACTATGATTTCCTCAGAGAATTGAATAAGACAGGTTGACACTGTTCGTACTAACATTCAGTATTTTGAAATTAGTATGAACTAAGGATATACACTTTGAAAAATGAAATTCAGAGCCATTGTGTAGATTACTGAGGAACAAGACACATGCTAATGGGACTGATAATATTTCTTTCTTTCTCGAATGAAAATAGAAACAGAGCTGAGTGGTAAAATTTTTAAACATTCAAATGTTATTGGCTGAGGTTGCAAATTGATAGAAAAATGAAAGACACCGAGATTCAGATTGTCCTTAAATCTCTTGCGTGCTCTAGACACTTTTTGCAACCAACCAACAACATTGTTCAACTAATATTCAATAAAGTTCCTTTTTCTTTAATGTAATAGTAAACAGTCAAAGTTTTGAGTCCATGCAAGGCAATGAGATAGACACATGGTGCATCACTAACTTTACTAATGATAGCAGATGCAAAAGAAGCTCCACAGAATTCAATAAAAGTCCATATTTATATAATTATTAAGTCGAAATCTTCAGATATTTTATAATCCCTTCTCACTTATATGTGAAACTGAATCAAATGAAAAGGCTTTGAGAAAAGAGTCCTTCTATAGATGTTCTAGCATTTAGAACAAGTCTCTAAATATCAGCATTTGAAACATTGCAGTGTGTAAAATATGAATTTAGGGAAAAAAAAAAGATTAACATGTTCTACAAATTTCTGGTAATCTGCTTGATAGGAGTGAAAGTAAGCATATCCTAGGAAGAGGTGGTGTGTGGGACTAGTGGAATATGAGGGAGAGAGAAACATGAAAAATCTATAATAATAAGAACGGGAGAAGCTCAGAAGAAAGGAAGAGAAACGGAATGTGTTGAGAGAAAAATCAATGTTCACATTGAAGTTTAGTCTACCGCTAAACAACTAAGACTATAAAGTGGCCTGAAAAAAAAACCTAAAACGTCTATCAGCAACAAATGGTTAATAGCATAACATAGTTGGCTTCCCACATTCTCTGGTTGATTCTTATATTTCAGCAACTGAGATCTAAGTATATGTAGCATATTGATTATTGATACCATACAGCATAGGTTTCACTCACTTTCTACAATACTTGAACAACATAGATTGATAATACTGAAATAAATAATGTTCTCACATAACTCTTTCTACCCTTTTTTTAATGAGAATCAAATGTCTAATTCAATATCAAACCTTGGTTTTGCTGTTGTAGTAATACTTTCTGCCATCGTTTGTTGTAACCAATGCCCAATCAGTGCCAACCAAATAGTCCCTAAACAGAAGAAAACAGAAGAAAATTACAAAGGAAATACTATACATTTCTTCAATATAGGATACTCCTTAAAAAACTATAATAGACAAAAGATCACCATTTAACCCTAGTGTTCAATGGATAATTTCAACTATGATATAGTGTCAATTCAATGTACTACAAGCTGAAAAACCTAATGGATATTGTTATAGGGATGACACTACTCTTTGATTAAGTTCTTAGGCATGTTAGAAATTATATATTATTGACTTACTTATCAACTTAAGCTGTCAACCAAATTATAATGAACTGTATTTATCATTATGGTTGTAACTTTTATGAGCAAGAGCAAATAAAGGAGGGTGCTAAAGCTTAAATACTATTGTTAGGCCCTTACCAAAGGGAATTTCAGGAAAAAGGATAGGGTTCTTTAGGCAAAGTGGTGGTCAGAGGTTTCCCATTGAGAGAATGGTTTGACCATTGTAGTCACTAAAAGCTTGCATGGTATTCAACCAAATGGAAAAGTATCCAAAGTTGTGCACTCAAGTTCAAACAATAGTCCTCGGAAATCATATTTTCAAGTTGTTCCCGTCATTAATAATTTGAAATGGCAAGTAAATCTATTTTTGGGTGGTTAACATGGATCAAAGGAGAAGGCATAATTGATTGATTTCCTCACCTTTTTTAGATTATGTCATCATAGAGTTTTTTATGTCCTAATAGATTTGAGACCATCCATGTTTCCTTCATCGGCTCATAAAAACTGGAGCTGGATTTATAATTTCGAAAGGAATTAAGAGATAAGGAGATCTTGAAATTTTCAACCTTGTCGAGATTGATTGATAATGTGCTTTTAGATAAGAACAAGGCAGATAGGAGGACCACGGAACTTGCTCTTAAGATTGCCACTCCTCTAAATCCTATTTTAACAAACTTTGTGAAGAAAATCTAAATGATGACTTCAACCAATTCAATATGATTTGGAAAGCACATGTTCCCCTTAAAATGTTGAAGTCTTTGCCTAGGCTTTAGCCCTAGAAGAATTCACAGAAAAAATAAATGCTATTTATGAAAATACATACATAACAAACCTGCCCCTTCTTTCTCTGTGTGCAAAAACAATGAACAAATAATTTCTCCATTTACCACATATTGGCTTCATTTTCATAGAAAGCTAGCAAGTAAGTTAACTTCCAAAGGGTCATCCTGATATAATCTTACCTTTTAGCATAAAGTTTGTGGGCTTTCATTAAAGGAAAGAGCTAGTACCTCAAACGGGCCAATATAAAATTTGAACTCAGACCAATGCTTCATGAGGCACTTTAGCTCAATCAAAAGCACCAATAAATCTTCAATATGTAACTGATTATTGCTGATGATCAATATATTTTTGAAAATTACGCAACAGACAATGAATCTTCAGCACTCAATATAGACGTATAAAGAATCCAGAAAACTGAACCAAAAAATTACATGACTCGAAACACATTTTGTTTTCTGAGGACAAAAGCGTTAGTAAGATATTGCCAAAATTAAATAACTTACATTGAAACCGGAGTTGGTTGCACAGAAACTTTGTCAGCCTGCACAATGTTAAAACAAAATATGACACATGATTAGACACACATTCAACAGCTCAAGAAAAGGCTAATTGAAGCCACAAATGATAGCTAAAAGGGAAGCAAAACACCACTAGCCGAGAGGTCAACAAACACTAGTTTTATACTTCAATAAAACTCCAATGGTAGGATGCCAAAAAGCATCTTAAGAGTTCAAGAAAATAATAATTCCTCAAACAGTATATGTTACCCAGTCCATATATTTGGAGTAATACGCCAGCAAGAATTTTGGGCAGTGCCAGAAATGCTAAGCGATCTAATATAATCTCATTATCCCTCCCCTGTATTTTTCAGAATCTTCCAGCAGTATATCCTACGCCTTTTTTGTAGTTCTAAACCAGCGTGCTATCATTATTTGTGCACCAAATTACTCATGACTTCTTTCATATTATAGCAGGGTGGTTTTGGGTGGGAAAATTAAAACAAATACAATTATATGGACTGGACCGAAAAAGGATCAGATAAGAGGTCAATCTAATCAAATGCATCACCAATAGAATTTTACCTCAAAGCTATTCCATTGACATTTTGGAAGTTATACAAAATTTAGTACCAGAAGTATGCTTTGCATAAGAATATATAAACAAAATAACATGCATAGTGCTCTAACAACTTATCAACAAGTGACCATAAGTAATAATTACATATACCTCCCCCTTAAAGCCAGCAGGTTTGTTATAAGTTGATTCTCCTGTTTCAGTATTATAATAGTAGACAACCCCTGTATCAGTCTTGTGGGCTGTCCATGCACTAATTGTTCATTGACAGCGGATCCTTCCTTTGCGTCGAACGCATGTACACGTTCCCTGTTATCTACAAAGCCATGAAAGATTGATGAGGCAAAAATTTACTCCAGGTAACAATAATGAAGGATAAACAGCTCTTACATTGCTAGCTGATCGGTAATCTAGCATAAACCCTGAGCGTACCAATTCCTGAAGGTGGTTCTGTCTGCATCCCTGAAGCGCCTACCACTTGTTGCCCCGAAGCAGCAGAGGATAACATTTGCCACAGAAGAAACACCAGGAGGTAAAGAATCATTTGATGCAACAGAAAGACGAGGCATGCCAAGTGTCGGCAAAAGAAAGGCAGTAGGATAAACAGGGGGACATGACGAAAAAGGCGGCCTAGCATGACACCCGTCTGTGGGTGCTGCAACCAGTGTCCCTGAGAGGAACCACTTATAGGAGGTAAGGATGGATGGGTAGGGTATATTGGATGCTGAATTGCTTGATTTGATGGAGCAGGAGCAGTTGACACATTGGGTCTCCATACTGCAGAAGTGTTTGAATCCATAATTGCTGATGAAGCATTCTTCAGTGGGGATGACACCGAGAACAAATAAAAACTCCATTAACATAGTTACCGAGAGCAAAAAGATGCTGAGTTCTACCCACGTTGTTAAAGCGTTCAAAGAAAAAGAGGTCTATAAAAAACCTTCACTGCCCTTTACCCTTTATATCAACATCATTAACCTTTCCAAAGCCAACCAAAACGCCATCACTTGATGCCTCCACACCCTTTTCTCATAACTCACAACACAAAACTTTCAATTAGCTGATTTTGACAAACTGACACAACAAGAAAGAAAAAATTAAATTAAAAGAAAAAATGAAAACGACTTAATGAATCACAAGTTAAATGTATTTTTTAAAATAAAAATGGAGAAACAAACAATATAAAGACTGGAGAGATTAGGACATTTTCATTCCTCGGAAGAGATATAAGCGAATGGACAAAGTAAACATAAATTTTCAAGGGAAAAACACGAGGAAGAAGAAAGTAAAGAAGATACTCACCCAACAGTGAAAACCAAAACCAATATAATTCTCCAAAACCGGCAGAGAATTTGTCTGCTGTAACTCTGTCGTGTTTCTAAGTTTTCAAATTCAATTATTAGTTATGTAATGATTTATAGTTAATTAATTTATGAAATTCTCTTTTTGTAAAGTCAATAGGGGTGAGCATGGGTAGCGAGTAGAACCAAAACCGAACTGGAATCGGAACCAACACTATGCAGATCCGGTTTCGGTTCCTACGTGTACATAACCGGAATCGGAACCTGAACCGGAACCTGGGATGAGAATCGGAACCAAACCCCGGGTACCCACCGGTTCCGATTCCAAATCGTTCTTTTGAACACCCCTAGTATTTATGCATGCTGGAAGTTTATTTTCAGTTTTTAAATTAGTACATTTTGTAAAAAAAATTAGATCACTTGTCCAACTTTTCAGTTATTTCTGTTTTGAATGCATTCTTGTACCATGTTCTATTTTCTGTAAATTTGTTAACCCAAGCTATTATATTTTTGTTTAATTTAATGTACTGTTAGAAAACTATAAGTATTTATATATGAATCAGAAAGTCTTAACTTTTAACTTTAGCAAGTATGAGACATTTTTCAATTCATGTACCTTTATTTTTTTATTTTTTATTTTTTTGTTAAAACAAATAATTCCATAATATGTATCTTTTTATATTTCTAAGATGAATTTGATTGTTTAAGACTTAATATTTATGGTTTGAATATAAATATCTTGTGTCTTTTAGAGCAAGGTAGATGGTATAAGCATGTTTAAAACAAGTAGAACAAATCTTGTCGATCTATCTGGGTCAGAAAGACAGAAATTAATCAGTGCTGCGAGGAACGCTTGAAAGAAGTTGGAAATATTAATCGTTCTCTCTCACAGCTTGGTACGTTTCACATGCCTTTTGTATTTTTCTTTTTCATGATAATGAGAATTTGAGGTTTGTAGCAACATGGGTCTTAGTTATAGTTCACTTGATTCTACATCTGTACTTTATAAGGTAATCTTTAGATTCTGGTGTCTGTCTCTTGAATCTACATCTTGGTGTTGTTTAATGCACTTTTCTTCATTGCCTCTGTATAGCTATATAGTTTAATAGAACAAAAAATGTCAATTTTGACCAAGTGTGTCATCCTGGTGATGAGACTAGAATTTAAAGAACTTTATGGTACTAGAAACGTAGAAATCAAATAAAAACAAAAATGAAAAAACGAAACAGTGAATTACTATCAAAATCATTTGTATTGTCATGGGAACATGCTAATGCAGTTCACATGTACTGAGACTTATGCAATTTCCATTAAATTACAAATTCTAGAGAAAAGAATTAGTGTTTGAAAAATAAATCTAATTTTTTTTTTTTTATTCTAGGTATATTTCAATTCTGTTTTTCATTACTTGAAACAATAATTAGCTTTCACACAATTGAGAAATACCTACTATAGTCTACTGCACAAAAACCTATAATCTAATATTTTTATTTTTGATAGAATTTTTTAAAAGGCCAGATTACTTGAAAATCTCTCTCTCTCTCTCTTTTTTTAGGAAAAAAGGATTTTAATGGCAATAATATACGAGGTGCTACTAAAGGTCTTGCACCTAAATTCTGTGTAGTTCTATTAGACAAAAACAAAGTGGATAACTTAGCTTGATGTAGTTAAGAATTTTTTTTTTTTTTTTTTTTTGTAAATCAAATAAATGAGAATCTTTGAAAGCAAGAAAAACTCATTTGAGAAATACTTCATATAAAATAAGATACCAACACATATCAACAATGATGGTATGAGAATTTACGGAACTGTTAATATTACACATTGTGACTTGATTTTGCTTCAGAGTAATAGAAATAACATAATAGGAGCATTGATGAAGTCTTATCCACGAATTACGATGTAGCTTCTAATTGACAAGAACAAACTAGATAATGGGAGCTTGATTTAGTTATAAATTTAATTGTGGGTCATTTTTCTAATGAAAGAAATGAGGATCTGGGAAGGCAAGGATAAACCTATTTGAGCAATATAATATATGATGGATAACATATCAACAATACACTACGAGAATTTGTGAAACTGTTAAAATTACACATCATGACTAATGATTCCACTTACTTTAATATGTATTGTTGATCATGGTAAGTGTTCTTTTCATTTCAAAAACTCAGGTCTAAAGAGCTCATAAAGGCATGTAAGTATTAGAAAATGAGTAGAAATGCATATAATTTGATCATGAATAACAGGATCATGCTATAAATAGAGGTGAGAAATTTACATACAAATTATTGGTAAGTTGTCTTTTTGTCATTGGTTACCATATGATCACTTTTGTGACTAGCAGAAGAGGGGCTTCTGATGCTTCTTTGTTTCATTTCTATTGGCATGTCAAGGACAATTTATTAACGAGAAACATTCTTTTAGCCTTGCTCTGTTGGTTAAGCTTTATTATTAGACTTGTAGGAATTTGATAAATATTCTTGCTGAAGTTTCTCAAACGGGAAAGCAAAGGCATATTCCCTATATCTCTTCCTACAAAATATATTAGAGAGAAGAAACCTTTTTCCTCTCTCCCTATTTTTCCTTTTTCCTCCATTTGTGGAAGCTCGATAAGTCAATAATGCATTGCAAGAGTGAAATACACTAAGATTTGCACAACGTGCCAAGGCAATTAAGAACAAGGCGGTTGTTAATGAAGTAACGCAGATGATGTCAATTACCTGCGTGAAGTGATACGGCAACTAAGGGTATGCTCTTGTTTTTGATATTTCGATGAAGATAATTATATTCGCGGTGGAAATATTTGTGTATAGACAAACGCAAATGGAGGTTGCTCGGCCCGATTGGGCTCGTAGAAGCTTGAATATATTAAAACGTTGCTTACATCATCCTATGACATTACCTCATTTGATGATGATGGGGATGAAGAGATGGAAATTGATGAGGATGTTGTTGAGAAGATCTGTGACCATGTAGATATGCAATTAACAGGTGGTGAAGACAAAGAATAAAATTACGAGGGAAGAGTGGAAACGATTAAGTCTCATTCAAAATTAGAGGTATCTGAAAATGGATCTTTTTCGAGCCTCACTTAACACTTCGAAATTGTCTATTAAAGAAAAAGGTTCAGAGGATACAGATGTTAAAATGGAAGAGGGAATATCTGAACAAGTTGTGCTCTGAAAAAATGAACTCATGATTGTTGATTGTCTTGAATCTATTACAAATACTTCAGGCCTTTCTAATGGTATTGACATAAATCATACTACCAAGGAACCAAATAGTTTAATTGCTGATTCACATGTTCGAGGCTCCACTGCAGCCTCCCGAGGAGAAAAAAGGCTCTTAGCTCTTCTAGTGGATTGCCGACAAAGGATCACTAAGCAATTCAGTGAGACATGGATCTTCATGCCCAATCTCGATCCTTTGGCTGGTTTTTCCAGAGAAATTTCAGGAGAAGATATGCCTGATGAATCTAAAAATGGATTTGTGAATTGTGTGTCTCCTTGTCTCGGCATAGTTCGAACGATGTATCTCCGTTCTTAAGTCTCCAACTCCAAGTGTTTCATGTAGAATTAACAATAGCAGAAAAGCCCGAGGACGTCATCAATGCTAAGTGCATCCCAGAAAGATCGAATGATGACAATAAGTCGACCTAGACATGTGGATATGTTTTCTTAAAAGTCCGTCAAAAAGCAGCTTATCAAATGCTATTTTCACGCAAACAAGAAGGAATTCTCTGCAACAACCGAGCACTTGGCAGCTAGCCTCCATCGTGGCCTTGAAATTATTGATAGCCACCACCGGAGTTCAGGATTGAGGCGATCATCATTCAGGTTCTCATTAAGACCCACCGAATTTAAACCAAGCTTTTGCTGTTACCAAAGTTGACGTTGGTGTGCAAACTTCTCAAAATGATGAGATGCCAAAAGCAGATACATAATTATTCTTATGTAACCATTGCAAGAACATAGATGTCAATGAGGGGAATGACATCTCAAATCTTCATTGGTACCTTTCGATGACTCACAATCTGACAAGTCCATGAAGGAAGTTCCACAAGTAAGTATAATGATTTCAGTGCATTTTGGATTAATTTAACATCATGACTGCTTGCATTTGCATGTTTCTTTTTCTCTCGGGCAGTGGAGAAGGTTTTGGCAGGAGCCGTTAGGAGGGAAATGGCACTAGAGGACTTATGTGCCAAGCGAACTTCTGAAATTAAGCACCTTAATCGTTTCGTATGTTTTTTACTAGTTTTACATGACCATATAATGCTTTCTTTTTCTTCTTTTTTTGTTTTTCATTGGTGACATTTTTCTGCATTTCTTTGCAGGTGCAACAGTACAAGCATGAGAGAGAATGCAATGCCATTATAGGACAGACAAAGGGAGGATAAATCCTCCATATTAGATGGATAACTTTTTGGCAGAACTTTATTATCAATTTTCCACTTGAAAATCATTGGATTTGTTGAGTTGTGTATCATGGTTATTAGTATGCTACGATATGCGATACATATCTTACGATATGATTCGATATGGGTCGTTAACGATACATATCAAAGAGTATATCATAAACTTTTTGGTATGTTGATATGTATCCTACGATACGATACGTATTGGTTTGTATACTTAAAAATATTGATACAAATTGATATTTTATTAATTTGAGTCGAAGGTGCAAAAAAAATTTCGGCTCGAATCTGGGTCACCAACTCGGTTCACTAAAACCCGTCCAAATATACCTATTTTGTATGGAAAAAATAAAGAGGAAGATGTGTTGCTCATTTTGTATGATAATAATAACACAAGTGGAGATACAGATATTGACATTGATTTTGGAAATGATATGAATGGTTGAAATGAAATGATATAAATTCTTAATTTTGTGATTAATTTTGATTTTGTAATACTATAATTTAAAGCCAATAATATCATAAAATCCGTTAAGTAATTTTGGGGATGATATTAATTTTTAGAAATTTTTTATTATTTTTTTTAAAAGGCGTATCCTACGATACGATACGAATTCGAAAAATTAGGTTTTCGATACACGATACGAATCGTGATTTGACAACCATGAGTTGTACAAAATCTAGTATATTAGGAATCAGATTTCTAGATTAGGAAACTAGATTATTTCATTCCTTATTTTGATTCATTGGATGTGTATATATTGGTGTATTCTTTTCGCAATAATATGAAGTAAAAATCTCTTCTGATTTCACATGGTATCAGAGCAAAGAAATTAGAAACCTTAGAATTTTTTTTTTTCTTCTTCTTTTCTGTTTTGGCGATTTTTTTTTTCTGGTGATCTTTTTCGATGAAGTTTAGGCTGCCTCCAGTGGTGACTCTGAGATTCGACAACACCAGCCTATTCGTCTCTCTCTCGCCATCAAACCATCAAAAGATCATCATTGTACGTCGTCCCACGCGCCTCCACGTGTCGATCAACTTTCCAACAGCTTCTTCTTCGATCTCCTTCTCCGACAAGCGTGACATCTCACCGTTGGCACCAATAGCCATAGACAACTTTGGCGAGCAAAACCTTGGGTTTCATCACCGTTCGATGCTTGCCACATCGTCACCGACGCCAAAAAACGTCCTTTGTCGTTGGAAATTTTTTTTGATACACCGATCAGTTCAATCTCTCATAAATTGATCATGTCTCTGAAGGATCCTGCTCTAAATTAGGTTTTGTTTCATTCTTCTCTTCCTCCAATCACAATTGAAAAATTAATAGGTAGCTCTAATTATTCTAATTATTCCTCATGGGCCGCTTCTATTGAATTGTGGTGTATGGGACAAGGCTTGGAAATCACTTGACCACTAAGGCCGAAGATATCAAAGAAGATAGGCAGTCTGGGTAAAGACTGATGCTTTATTATGTAGTTTATTATGGGTGACGATTGACCCTCCACTTCACCCTATTTATAAAATATACAGAACTTGTGTTGATGTATGGTGCCAGGCCAAATTGCTTTATACAATGATATCCAACGCTTATATTCTATTGTGTCTAGTATGGTTAATCTCAAACAACAAGATATGAGTATGTCAGACTTCCTTGGCAGGATGGCTTCTCTTAAGGCATAATTTAATTTGTTATTGCTCACGGCAAGTCTGCAGTAGAAGATCTGACACCACGAGACAAATTTTTTCATGATTCTCACTCTTATCGCTATCAGCCCTGATCTCACTCTAGTACGAGATCAGATTTTGGCAAGTGCTAATGTGCCTTCTCTCGATAAAGTGTTTGCTCGATTACTTCGCGTCTCCTCCTTGGTATTGTAAGATCTTCCCTTGTTGATTCTTATGTCCTGGCTTCTCAGTCTCAACATACTGCTAAAAGTGAATAGGGGGATCGTGGGGGTAGGGGAGGTCGCCCCAAGTGTAGTTACTGTCATTAGTGCGGGCATATCGGGAGAAATGCTACAAATTACATGGTCGACCTACTTGGGCCACCAATGTTGCTTATACTGATCTTCATTGGAATCTTCTGAAAGCCATGGTTAGCCTTCCTTGACTCTTACTGGTGTTGATTATGAAGAATATCTCAAGTTTTAGGCAACCAAGCAGTCTTCCTCATCTGTTGCTTCTATGCTCAATCGGGTAATTCAGTTGCATACCTCACTCAGTCTTCTTCTCTAAGGCCATGAGTCCTTTACTTTGATGCATTTGATCATATTTCTGGTAACCCCTGTTTACTTTCTCATCTTACTAATACTACCACCTTGCCTTATGTTACCTTTAGCTAATGGGTCCAAAGCAATTGTTAAAGCATAGGTCGTGCACAACCACTTCATTCCTTGGCTTTGGACTCTGTCCTGTATATTCTTCATTGTCCTTTTTAATCTTGTCTCTGTCAGTAAACTTACACACTCTTTGAATTGTTTTATCACTTTTGATAATGACTCTGTTGTTATACAGGATCGACGCACGGGATAGATGATTGGTGAAGGACATGAGTCACAGAGCCTAGACATCTCAAGATACCTTCTGCCCCCATTGCATGCACTGTCTCTAACTCCTCTTCTCGTTCATAATCAGTTGGGTCATCCCACTCTAGTAAATCAGAAGATGATCCTCGATTTATCTTCTTTATTGTCTTTAAATTGTGAGTCATGTCAGCTTGCAAAACATTCTCGTAGTACATTTCCAAAGCGTGTCAAAAAACGAGCTACGTCCCCTTTTGTTGTAATTGGTATCTGGGAAGCTGCTGGAGGACAAGAATTCATAGATAGTATGAAAGCGGACCTGAAAATTTTAAATTAAAACTTCATAGCTAGGGCTTACCACTATCTTATTTATTTGTCTTTCTGTTTGAAATTGTCAAGCAATAAATTTTGTGTCATTAAGAATATGAATTTTTTGAATGCTAATTTTCCAGTTGCGTTGATAACTCTAGAAACTGGGGGCAAGGAGGGATGTTTGTGCATTGAGAAAATGTAAACATTGCTAATTCATATAAGAGGGCTTTTAAGGGACATTAATCTTGGTG
Source organism: Pistacia atlantica (assembly GCA_026229545.1). Classification (NCBI taxonomy): domain Eukaryota; kingdom Viridiplantae; phylum Streptophyta; class Magnoliopsida; order Sapindales; family Anacardiaceae; genus Pistacia; species Pistacia atlantica. The sequence goes on along the minus strand of CM047902.1, from coordinate 13,858,104 downwards.
ATCTGCATTGTTTACGAATTAACGATTTGCTTTTATTTTCTTTCTAACCGTGTGTTATACATTGTTGTTTCCTATCTAAATTGCTTCCGAGGGTACACACAAACACTTATGAATTACTTGAATAAAAGATTGTTGTGTACATCTCTTTTTGGTATATGTTGTGTTCATTACCATACTTTACCTCACATTACCAACTGCAACGGCAAATCTTTTTTCTATTTATTTTTGTTCTAGAAATTCTCAAAGGGAAGTTGACAATGCACTTATTTATCTCAACAAAGGAGTGATCGGACTTGTACTTTGACTGAACTTAAATGTTATTGCTAGTCAAAGTTTTATCAAAGTATTTGTTAGCCGTCACAAAAATTCACTTGCTGTGGGTAAATTGAGAGTAAGACAACCTGATTTGATGAAGATACTCTGATTGGTCTTTTATAACATTTTGGATTTTGTTTTAAATTCTTAGAATTAACCGACTTCTAGTTGGTAAATTATTATCTTTAAGAGTATTTTTTTGAGTCTCTTCAGGAAAGCTAAGCTTCATTTTGAAGTATATCAGTCCTTCGACTCATATATATCCATAAGACATCTACTCTTATTTTTTTGATGATTCTCAAAGGGAAGTTGACAATATACTTATTTATCTCAACAAAGGAGTGATTGGACTTGTATTTTGACTAAACTTAAACGTTATTGCTAATCAAAGTGATATCAAAGTATTTGTTAGCTGTCACAAAAATTCACTTGCTGTTGGTAAATGGAGAGCAAGACAACCTGATTTGATGAAGATACTTTGATTGGTCTTTTATAACTCTTTGGATTTTGTTTGAAATTCTTAGAATTAGCCAACTTTCTACTGATAAATTATTATCTTTTGAGAGTATTTTTTGAGTCTCTTTAGGGAAAGGTAAGCTTCATTTTGAAGCATCTGAGTCCTTCAACTCATAGATATCCATAAGACATCTGCTCTTATTTTTTTTGATAAACTTAAATTGAAAATATGCATTCTGGCATTATGCACTTTATGTGCCAATTTCTTGCTCTCCTAAACATTTTATCACTAAATATCAACCATTTTGTTGCTATGCATAGAGCATTATGATGAAGGTAGTATAAATAATACTCTAAGGTGGGTGGCTTTGGCTGGTGTACAATCATATATAATCCAAGGCGTAAAGTCCTCAGAGTGATATAGATCTTTCTTGACCTAGAATGTTGATTCTAGTTAGTCGTTGCGCACATGGTTTAGTCTGACTTGAATTGAGTATGTTTTAACTTTTAATGACAGATTAGGTGGCTAAGTTTTTTACCCTAAACCTTAAACTCTAAAATCATAAACCCTATATATAAACACACACACACAGAGAAACATAGATACAGACACACACACACACACACACACACACACACACACAAAGTATGGAACCTGTATTAGAATCGGGATTGAAAGAAATATATGTAAAGAATGCAGGGTTTATCATATTTTACATATTAAAAAAAATTAAAATGGGACTGACACGTGTTTTAACGGGTTTGGTGTTAACTCGAACCGGTCACGTGTTCGGTTCGAGTTAACACCAAACCCGTTATTATGCATTAAACCGCTTTAACCTGGTCAAAACCCGGATTAAGTCAACGGGTCGGATCGGCGGATAAACCGGTATGATTTCAAAAACCCCTAACCCTAACCCTACGCAAACGCAATATCGCGTAGCCCATTACATTGATTTCCTTTCTCTGTTTCTCAACTTCTTCTCTTTCTCAGTTTCTCTACTAAAATTTCTCAGATTTCTCTTCGAAAATTTCTCTCTGAAATCCCACTCAAATCGCAATCAACTCCACTCCCTAAGTCTGAAATCGCAACCATTCGGCATTCACCAAATCGCAACTGAACTCCCTCGCCGGAAATCGACGACGTCTTCCTCCCTCACCGGAAATCGAGTTGAGGAGGGGTAGAGGGTGGCAGTGTTGTGGCGTCGCTCATAGTGAGGGTAGAGCATGACGACGTTGTTCACTGCAAGGGGAGAGGACAACGACATTGCTCACGGCGAGGGAAGAGAATGATAGCGTCACTCACAGTGAAAGGGAGTGGACAGTGGCATCATTTGCTGTGAAGGAAAAGGACGGTGGTGCGACTGATTGGGAAGGGAGGGGACGGCAGCGATTTGGGTAAAATACGAAGGGTAAAATTAATTGACTTTGTGTAGTAGTAGCTTCGTAAAGGAATCTGCGTGAAACTTACGAGAGAAAAAAGGTTATATAATAAAACTAGAAGAAGAAGAGAGTGAGATCATGTGAGTCCCACTTTTGTTCTCTTTCAACTCTTATTGACTATATCAAAGTCTTACAGCCCATGCCTGTCGAGAGGGGCTAATATTTCCCAGACTAGTGTGTGATAATGATCTTAAAGCATGTGCTTATGCTATTATAATATAAGACCCCTAAGCTTATAAATAATAAATAAGTATTTGAACATGACATTATTCCTTTTCAAAGATTGTTTACGATACGGCACAAGAAATGCACCGCTCCATTTGTTTTGTTCTTAATTAATTACGTTAGATCGTCCATATGCTATGGTGGTTTTCCGTTGGGTGGTGCGTCACTACATGGAAAGTTTGGGAGTGGGACAGGTGGCATCATTTCTTTGTGAAGGAAGAGGACGGTGGTGCGACTGATTGTGAAGGGAAGGGACGGCAGCGGTTGAGAGTGGTTTTATCCTCTTCCTTCGCATTTCTCTGTGAGGGAAATGGGGATTTCGACTAGAGTGGTGGTGGAAGAGGATAGACAGTGGTGGTGGTTATGGTTTGTTATTTGAAAGGGAATTGGGGATTTTGATTTAGTGAACCCCTTTGTAAATATAGTCTTTCTGTTTTACAAAGGTGTTTTGAACTTGTTGCTGTTATTGGCATTATGAGTTTCAAGTCATTTTTAGTTTTGTTAAGTTGTACATCAAATGTTTACGGTGTATTGTTGAGACAATCTATGGAATAAAATTTTTCTTTTTAGGTATTTTGCCATATTTGAATTTCTCTAATAACTGGTTATTATTTGCACAAATTAGAAGATGTCTACTCTCTAATAACTGGTTATTATTTACACAAATTATCGATTTACACAAGTTTTTTTAAATGTGCTGACATCATCATGCTGTGTGATGACGTCACCGGTTCAACAGGCGATTGGACCGGTTGAACCGTGACCCGGGCAGCAGAACGGTTGCCCTCCAGTCCGGGTTTTAAAACAGTGCTTGTACCATGTTCTATTTTCTGTAAATTTGTTAACCCAAGCTATTATATTTTTGTTAAAAAATTCAATGCAAGGATCTTGAGTTTCTGAACTAGAACCGGAACTTGTCCAGTCAGTTCTGCCTCGGTTCCTACATGTGTAGGAATCGAAACCTAGGATGAGAACTAAAGCGGGTACCCGGTATGGAACCTGCTTGAAACCGAGGCCAGGTACTCGGAATGGAACCTACCTTGCAACCGAGGTCTAGTACCCAGTATGGAACCTGTATTGGAACCGGGATTAAAATGAAATATCTGTAAAGAATTGGAGGTCTATCGTAATTAATTTTATATATACAAAAAACTTTAATATATTATAATATTAAAATTTTGAATAATTAAGTGTATAATTGAAATTAGGATCTAATTAAAAGTGTTTTAATGTTATTAAAAGAATTATTTTTGAATTAAATAGTATATTTGACTGAATAATATTTAGTTATTTACTTCAATTGTTAAGTTCCAAGTATATTTATAGTAAATTAATAATTAGTTAATTATATATGATAAATCGATAAAATTACTACTTAATTAATTATAAATTTACAACATTATATTATAAACATTAGTAATATATTACATTAATACATTACTTAATTAAATGATTATAAATTTAATTAATTATGACATTATATTATAGTTAAATAATTATTTAATTAATTATAACATTATATTATAAATATTAATAATTCACTACATTAGTATATTATTTAATTAAATGATTAGAAATTTAATTAATTATGATATTACATTATAGATTTATATAATGATTACTTAATTAAGTGTATAACATTACATTATAATTAAATGATTACTTAATTAATTATAACATTAGTAACTTACTACATTAATTTTATGTGAATTGTGATGAATTGATTAAATTCAAGTGTTGCCTAGAGATTAAAAGATCTATGAGTCACATTGGACACAAATGAATGAGTAATCGAAAGTTGAAAACTACTAAATGCAGGTTTTCTTAATTCGTTAGGAGTGTATTTGTAAATATTTAAAGTATTTTTTGTTATTTTTTAAACTAATAGGGGGTAATTGAATTTTTACAGGGTACCCAGGTAAGGAACTGGAACTGCATTTCAGGTTGGTTTTAGGAATTTAAGAACCAGAACCGACTACAACCGACAGGTTCCAGGTTCCAATTCTTGTTCCCCCAAAAATTACAGAATACCCGAAACTGCTCACCCCTGTTAGGGACTATTTATCATGTTTCAGGAAGGCCACAAGAGCGTGAATGGTCAACGACCAACTATATATCAATCTACACATTGACAACCATAGGAAGTTACACAATTGTGCATTATTTGATAATGAACTTATACCACAATGACAAATCATTGTCTTCTTGTTCAATATGTCAACAATGTGGAGTAATAACATTGATGGCCATGAATTCCAAAACAATAACCTAAGTTTTAATATCTTAATTTAATAACACTATTTAATCATAGATAATTATTTTAAAACAGTAAGCTATAAGGGTAAACTATAAAATTTTAAACAAGGGTAAATTAGTCAATTAAACCCATTCTGATTTCCGATTACTCTTAAAAGGAGTAGAAACTGAATGTGATGTTGAGAATTGGGGGTCTATTGTAATTAATTTATATATATAATTTTTACATACAAAAAACTTTAATATATTATAATATTAAAATTTTGAATAATTAAGTGTATAATTGAAATTAGGATCCAATTAAAAGTGTTTTAATGTTATTAAAAAAATTATTTTTGAATAAAATAATATATTTGATTGAATAATATTTTGTTATTTACTTCAATTATCAAGTTCTAAGTATATCGATAGTAAATTAGTAATTAATTAAATATATATGATAAATTGATAAACATTAATACATTACTAGTTAAATTATTACTTAATTAATTATAAATTTATAACATTATATTATAAACATTAGTAATCTACTACATTAATACATTACTTAATTAAATGATTATAAATTTAATTAATTACTACATTAATACATTACTTAATTAAATGATTATAAATTTAATTAATTACGACATTATATTATTAATTATTATATTAATAATTCACTAGATTAGTACATTACTTAATTAAATTAGAAATTATTATTATTATTTAATTAAATGTATAATATTATTTTAGTTAAATGATTACTTAATTCATTATAACATTAGTAACTTACTACATTAATTTTATGTGAATTGTGATGAATTGATTGAATTCAAGTGTTGCTTAGAGATTAGAAGATCTATGAGACACATTGGACACAAATAAATGAGTAATCAAAAGTTGAAAACTACTAAATGCAGGTTTTCTTAATTCATTAGGGGTGTATTTGTAAACTTTTAAGGTGTTTTTGTCATTTTTTAAACTAATATGGGGTAAATGATTTTTTATAGGGTACCCAGGTAAGCGGTTTTAGGAGTTTAAGAACCGAAACCAACTACGAACCAACAGGTTCCAGTTCCGAGTCTCGTTCCCCCAAAAATTGTATGATACTCGGAACCGCTCACCCCTATTAGAGACTATTTATCATGTTTTAGACAGGCCACAAGAGCGTGAATGGTCAATGACCAACTATATATCAATCTACACATTAACCACGAAAAACCAACCATTTAGCTACACATGTGACAGACGAAAATTGTTGACAATTGTAGGAAGTTACACAATTGTGCATTATTTGATAATGACCTTATACCACAATGACAAATCATTGTCTTCTTGTTCAATATGTCAACAATGTGGAGTAATAACATTGATGGCCATGAATTCCAAAACAATAACCTAAGTTTTAATATCTTAATTTAATAACACTATTTAATCATAGATAATTATTTTAAAACAGTAAGCTATAAGGGTAAAATATAAAATTTTAAACAAGGGTAAATTAGTCATTTAAACCCATTCCGATTTCCGATTACTCTTAAAAGGAGCAAAAACTTAATGTGATGTTGAGAAGCCTTTGGCTAGGACAAGACTTGTGACATTGTTGTTCACTACATTACATGATAATATCAATGTTACCATCCAATAAAATTCATTATAATACAACACTGACTATGTAAATTAGGAGTTGACACCAAACAATAAGCATTCAGAAAACTCTACAAAGAGTCAAGCTTGCCATGCAAAAGGAAAGCTATCTCTGCTCATGGTTTCTCCTTGACCTTCCAGAGCTTCTAGATTTTGCATCTTTTGCTTGCGCAGCATATCGACGCCACCAAGCCTCCCTTTCCTTTCTTGGCATCTTGTTATACTGGGATCAGCTTGAAGCAATGTTTTAAAACTGGCCCTCACCTCTACCGGACTGGCCAATTGAACCTCCGGCTTGAACCGAGGACCCGCCACTACTAGGGCTCGGGTGAGCCTTATAACCGGCAGAATTACTCTACACGGTTTGACCCTAGCCGGGGTTGGATCGGATTTGTCAGAGCGACCTCCGCGGTCCCAACCGGTTTTTAGGATAAACCGGGTGAAACATTAAACCCCCCTTTTAATACCCTAAACCAATTTTTTACCTTTTTTTCTTCTTTCCATAGACCAAACTCCACTCTCTGTGTCTCTCACTTGCGATTTCATGTCGATTTCTTGGTTGACATCTTGTTTTCATCTTCATCAGCGGCAAGACAACTTGGTTTCATCTTTATCATGGCTTAAACCGATTTTTCCCTTATTTGCCTTTCCATCAACATCAAATTAAAAAAAACCCTTTTTCCTTAACCCAATCCACCCATTTTTGCGATTTCCTTCGCACCCATTTTTTGATTTCCTTCAAATCTTCCACCGGTGACTCTCATTTGCGTGATTTCCTCTCTTCATCGTCGATCATCTCCTCTTCATCGTCAGCTCCAAGCATCTTCGTAAGGTACCGTCAAAGTCGATCTCTTCCTCTTTCATCTCTCTTTAAGTTCTACGTTTCATCTCTCATTTCCAATTTATGGGTTTTTAGTCTAAAATCAAAATCAGTGTTTTGAGGAAGAAGAAGAGCAGTAGAGAGAGAATGTGAAGAATGGCAATAGCGAGACCTTGAAAATTGAAGTCTTGTGGGTGAAAAAATAGCCTTGAGACTTGGTCATGAAACTGATAGATTTGGTTTATGTGGCTATCATTTTCTATTCTTAGGTTTCTTTTTCTAGTTTATTTGAATGTGTGGGGACGTTTTTCAGCTTCCCTTTCTCTTTATTGAAAATGTTGGAGTTGGGTTGAGAGCATTGTTTTAAAAGTCGGACCATTGTTGACCCGGTTAAGAGGCCGGTTCGCGGGTTGATCGGTCCAATCATGACCGATATATAACAGTACCATCTTTAAACAATTCTATTAATTGTTATAAGTTTAAAAACCAGGAAATACACCCTAAAAGTTCAATAAACCCCTCTAAGTTTAAAATAAAGCAAATGGACCCTCAATTTTATTATTAATTATTTTTTCTCTCTCCCTATCACTTCCATCTTTCACTTTTTTTCTCTCTCCCCATCACGCCATCACTCCCCATCAATTCTCTCTTTTTTTCTCTCTCTCCCCATCACTTCCCGTCACTTTCTTCTTCTTTCTTCTCTTTCTCTTTCTTCTTCGTCTACTGTAATTTTTCTCTCTTCTTCTTTCTCTTCATCTCCTCTTTTCTTTCTTCTAATCTTCTTCTTACTCTTTCTCGTGTCTCCTCTTCTCTTTCTTCTTCCCTCCCCTTCCTTCTTCTTCTTTGCCAGTAGATTTTAGTGTAAGTGTCGTGAAGAAGCATTGAAGATGAAAATAGAAGATAATGAAACGGTGCTGAAATTGGTTTAGGGATTAGGAATATGATTTTTTTGGATTAGACGAACCGCTTTTAAGTCGCCTACGGCGGATCGACGGCTTTGTTTTATCGCTTCCGTCGGTCCATTACGGGTCTTAAACGGGTTAATTAATATTTCCGATTTTGTGTTAACCCGAATCGAAGTAAAGGCCGACTCCCGGTCGAACCGATCGAACCGGCCGGTTCGGTCCGGTTTTAAAACAGAGGTTGAGAGTGGGGTGAAGTGGTGCTTGTCTACGTCCTTCCTTCAGTTCCTTGTGTTTTTTTTCCTTTTTCTTGGTCCTAATTGGTGTGTGGTTAGGCAAGTGTGTGGGATGCTACTGCTGCTGCAGGTTGGGGTGTGTGTTTTTTTTTTCTTGGCTGCTGTTGGGATCCTCCTTGTGAGCTGCTGCGTGGCCAACTGTAGTTTTTGTTAAGGATTGTATTGATGTTTGAACTTTGATGATGCTTTGTTAAGGATTTGTAATTACTTGTAAGGATTGTATCAATGTTTGATGATAGTTTGTTAAGAAATTTTAAGTAATCTGTGATTTGGAATTCTGGAATTTGAATTTTTTTTTAGGATGACGTCACCGGTTGAACCACTCCAACCGGTCAACCCGAGACTCGGCCAGTTTGCCGGGTTGGTTTTTGAAACATTGTTCAGAAGACATTTATTTAGCTGTTGACCATGAATTAAGAACTGTTTTTCTGACTTCTGTTTCTTGGGCTTGGGCATGCTTATAGTTATGACTCTGACTAAAAGAGCTTTCAAGTCTTGAACACATCGCTAAAGAGAAGCCAAAAGCACCAATTTACGTCAGAGTCATATTTTGTACTCTTAAGAGCAATAATTTATGAATTCTTAAACTACAGATAAAACAAATCAATTCAAAAAATGGTCCTATTGAAGAGAGAAATACTAGACATCCCAAGAAGCATCCCAAAATTCCTATTACGATGAGTTAATAAGGTAAGTACAAAAGTTTTAACACACAGACACACCATGTACTGGGAATCCATAACTAACAATCCATCAGATGAGAGACATGAAATGGTTGCAAAATCACCTCATAAAGCATCTTTACATGTTCCCGAAAAAGCTTTTCTGTATCAGATGGGTCTAAATCAGAATTTGTTGCACGTCCTTGAGGATCCTTTTCCAGTTTAGGCTTTGATTCTGTCCAAGATAAGCAAACTATCAAAAGAGATATCACTGGATTAACCAGGACAGAATTCAAATTCCTAATACTAATAAGCCTCGCAGAGTTTAGTAAAGATACAATAGGGGTTGCTTTTCCATTCAAATTTGTGTTCCTTCTCTAATGGGAGAGGCAACTATGGTCAGGCTGGCTCCATTTTGGGGTTAT
>CM047902.1:13772901-13848575 GCA_026229545.1 Pistacia atlantica | reverse complement strand
AATTTGAAAGATTATTAGCAATTAGGGATGACTCGATGAAGGTAGACCTCTCTATTAATTATTTTTATTCACCCTTCTTTATTGAATTAAAAAGCTTGTTAATATCATTTCAGGGTTGATTGGAGTGACAAGTTGAGTTCCTTTACATAACATTCTTTGAAGAAATTGTCCCTAGTAAGTGAATATTCTCATTTTTAATTCTAATTTTACATGTTCAAAATTTTCTTTTATGAAAGTTGAAGTTGTTGATCTGTTGCTGCACATTTATTTATTTATTTATTATACAACGGTTCTTTTATAGAATTTAATATGCACCTTTTATAAGCACTCTCAACACCCCCTTTTTTTAGTGCATTCTGTCACAAATTATATTTTTACTAAATTCATCATCAAATTTATTCTTTCTAAAAAAAAACTTGTAACTAATGCAAAATCAATAGATCATAATCTATAAAGAACACATTGAAAACAAAAGCTTTTTGTTAAAAACACATTGAAAACAAAAGCTTTTTGTTAAAAGTTCATGTGAAAGTCTTTGGAAGTTCTGTAATTTGTCACATAGGTTACGAGATGTATTTACCTTCTATTTTTTTCTTTAAATCATGTATAAATAAATCAAAATTGTATCGGACAAATATATTGAATGATCTTTAAATTTATGAAAAGAATGGAATACAATTTTTTTTTTTTTAATTTTAGTTTGAGAGTATACTAAAACCGGAAGTGCTAATAGAATATTTTCAAGTACAAGGTCCTACAACCTTCCTCTTTAATGATCTTATATTTCCCTTAAGCAATGTTACTGGTGAGTTGGCAGCTCTTGGATTACGCTCCAAGGAATCCAAGGACTGACCATAGTTCAAGAGACCATGATCTGAGGGTTAAGGTTGTTTGGAATAAGATTGCCTTTTACGTTAACATGGGAAAATTTATATTAATCTAGTTGGTTTTTTTTTTTTTTTTTTTGGTTGAATAATCTCTTTCTAATCACTACTATCTTGGGAGTTGGGATTAGTCTTCACCATGAAATACATGACAAGTTACGCTACACCAAATGTTGAACTATTCCTTTACAAATTTTACAAGACAATTTCATATAAGATTTTCTCTATCATTCTTTCCTAAACTTTGTTATTGTCCTACTGAAAATTTTGAACTATTTGGGATGGGGTTACTTTCCTAATTTGAGCAAGTTGTACTATTTTTTTGGGTAATCACTACTATTCCAGATACCTTGTGGTGTTAGATTATTTAGACTACCCAAGCCAAACCAGATTATAGAGAAAGGTTTGATCAGTTATAGTTAACAGATTGGGATTTATATATCAACAGATGTATTTTCTTCCATTTGAACTGATTTTAAAATTCTTTTAGCGGCTTTGATAGGTGCAATTGTTGTGGCTTGTTAGTAAAAAAAACTCTTTATAAAAACTCTTTCTTCCATAAATCCAAATTCAACCTTTTTTTGTGTTATCACATCCATTTCCCTAAAATTTGATTTGAATACTATTCGGTTCATGTATAAAATAGATGATATTATTAATCAGCTTTCGAAGGAAACAGTGATGGACATTTTGTGTCATATTATTGACTTTAGAAGGAAAAGGAAACACCTTTGCTAGAATTTTTGGGTATATTCCTTGATTTGATTATAGTATTTTAATTATTGTGTTAATTTGTCATAAAATTGAAAATTTTCCAATTGATATTTGCGATGCAGTTGAGATTGATCACGACGGATGGGGTTATTAGAGTTGTTCTTCTATGTACATATGAAATCTTTGATAATTATCAATTTATCTTTGTTTCAACAACTGGAAATATGTTGTAATATAAATTTAATCATGTTATTGTTGTTTACAAAGCAGGTAGGTATTAATTTCTATGGTATCAAAGATCTTTTGGTTAATCATGAGAACATTTCAATTGTATTGGTGACGAGAATTCAGATGTATTGTTTTGATCAATTAAAAAGAGGTTCAATAGCTAATAAAAACTAAAAAGATTGATTCTTTGAAATCGTTAGAGCTTTTCTCTCAAATCGATCTTTGATTTGAGAGAAAAGCTCTAAGGCCTCGTGGGTGAGTCCTGAAAGATTCAGCATGCATGAAGAGTGGTGGAGATGGAGAATGAAATCATGAAAGCATGGATTAAAAAAACGGTTTACATGCAAAGCTTGGATATGAGATTATACCTACTCCTTTGCTTTGGATTGATGAAGATTAGCTTCAAAAGGATGAAACCTCCACACTTTAACACCACCTTGAGAGGATTAGAGTGGCCTTGGCTAGGGAGAGAGCTTTTAGTTTGTGTTTGAGTGAACAAGTGAATAATGAACAAAAATGCAACCTTTTGCACTTATATATACTTGGGCTATTTTGCAATTATTTATTTTTCACTTCCAAGCCCAATAAAATCTTATTTTATAAAGGGACCCCACGAATTTAATATGCTACCCTTTGAATAATCAATATTATTCAAGGGCCCATGTAAACTAAACTAGTTTACATTAACAACCCATAAATTTAACCTTTTTACCCTTTAACTATTAAAAGGTTATTTTTGTTCATCTCATTAATCTTAACACTTTAAGATATAATAATTAAATATAATTAATTATTGCTTGACCATTTTAACCCTTAAAATGTCACAAATTGTTTTCTATGTAACTATTACTATAGAAATCCCGTTATTACCCTCGGAAGGTGCTAGCCCTCTTCGGATAATCATTTCTCTCTCTCATCATTCTCTAACTTCTCAAGGCTATTGGTGTGACCATGTAGGTCCACCGTGGATTAGCCGTGAGCTGTTCTGATGAATCCGGAAACCCGTCCGGAGGCCCAACGACTATGGTAAACATCTAGCAATGTGCCATAGTCCTAAACCACGATGAAGAAATACTTCATCGAACCCATTTCAGATCATACGTACCATGCAAGTAAAGTCCCTCCATTGAGATATCCTAATCGAGTATGGATTCATGGAACGTCAAAATCCTAAACTCGATCTTCTACCGAATTGTCGATCAATATATGGAACTTGTCATCACAAACTTACTTTTGTATGACTGATAATAGACTCGCCGAGATTCAGTTTTCCGACATTTATCGATGTTTGTCTAGGAACTCAATCCGGATGGAGTCGCGGTACTCCCGATCCTATATTTCCGAGTCAATGGATCCCCTCTTGACCATCGCTCGCTTCCGCATATGAACAACGCATGACCAAATAGGCTTTATTGTACGAAACATGATTAGTCTCGTACTTATACACCATATGAACCATACGCATCCATATCGGATCCGACTACAATGTCTCAGGTCAAAGGACTACATCATGCACTGATATAATCAAACGATAAATCATTGACTACATGCTTTTCCAAGTGATTTGTCGTTATTCGGTCACGTCGGGGCAAAAGCAGTTCACCAACCGTTAATCCATACCAATGCCCTACCGACATGACTATCATCGCCATCCGTACTTATATCAACTCATGATATCTTTCGGAAGCATCCGGTATTCCTACTGTACAATATAGTTGCCCAAATTTATATTGCTTCCGCAGGGAACCTTTTTCGATAATTCATTTACCTATTAAATGAATCATCTGGACAATTCATATACATACTTTATTTTAAATGCATGACTGAATAAAGGAAGCAATTTACATATATGAATTGAAGAACTCTTTCTTCTATTATTTATGATATATATAGATACAAGACAAAATACTCTGAAACCGACAACACGAATGGTTTCTAGGGCATACACTAATATACACTAACAAGTCCGTCTTTGGACAAAGTGTCGAACATCTTGACAGCGTTGTTGACGAGGCCCTCCGTACTTATTTATGGAATATTTCTTGGAGCTTTTTGGGGTCTTCGGGCCCTTCGATAGCAGGCTTCTTGTTGAAGGGGTTATAAGGAGGCGAAAGGTTGGTTTTTTCGATTGTTTTGGTAGTTCCATAATCATCGTTGTCTTGTTCTGAGTCGGAGGATAGAGAAAAGTTAACTTTAGTGTTGATGTTCTTCTTGGCGGTGGGTTGGTCAGAAGAGGAGCTCAAAAATCTTTGGATTAGGGGAAAGGGGAATGAAGTTATAGGGTTTTGGTTAGAGAAAGAGAAAAGGAAGTGGAATCGATTTTTGGGGGCGAGAATGATGAAGCGAGATAGTACACTCCCTTCCATGGCTCACCGTGTTTTGAGTTGAGAGTTGAGTTGGTAATGGATTAGGAGTAGATCTAATATGAATGGTAAGCCCAAAGATAGATACAGGGGCAGAAATCTAGTTTACTTCCCTAAGAGAAAATATCTATTCATTAATTTCTTGTTAGTTATCTAACCATTACTTCATTAATTTCATAGAAATAAAATTGGCGGCCTTATAAGGCCACTTTGATGGTGGCTTTGCAAGGCCACCGGCCACCTACCTGTAGCACCCCTTCCCCCAATTCCTTTACTTATTTTCTTTTTCTTTTAATTAATTTTTCCTTATTATTATTATTTATTGATTTTGTAATTGTTTTAGAAATAGAATATATCGATTTCTTAAATGTCTATTTACATATTCTTCAATGTATTAGTCATTCTTAAAACGTAAAAGATATACGCATTTTCTTCTGAAAGAAAATACAAGAAATCATACAAGGAAAGAAAATATAAGAAATCATATAGGAACCATATGTTCTTTTTTCTTTGATAAATGATCAGAGCTTCATCTAGTTCAAATTATATGTATATATATATAAATTAGACAAACTAATATTATAAAAGGAAATAAGGTTATGGTTGCTAATATAATACAAGTTTTAAGACAATGCATTTATGTAACTTAATATCACGAATATTGGTAAATATTAATTTTAGTCACTCTTTATCTTGACTATCTATTTTGGTTTAATCTAATAACATAAATTTGTGTTTAAATCTGTAGGTACAAAAATAGGAGTTCTGGACTCGTCTTATATATATAGAAATTATTTTTAATTAAATTCTCTTAAATAATTAGATTGAAATCAATCAACTATTATTAAATAATTTTTAAATTATAATTAAAAAAAAACATATGATTTACATTTGAATCATTTACAAATGATTCGGTCACCATCATTCGATCTACTGGCCTTTAAACCAATCTACAAAACCCCTTTGACCTTAGCTCTTGGTAACTTGCCGAACGCGGGTTGAGAAAGTGAAGAGGATTTTGGGTATTAACGGAAGAGTTAATGAACTTTTCTCACCCAAAAAATGGCACAATGACTCTCTCCCATCCTCAAACTTTTAAAATACCTTTTACTGCCTAAAGCAATAATTTCGTTAACAGTTTCCGTCAAAAATAGTGATATTCACTATAAAGACAAAAAAAAACCCTTGATTGTCCGAATATTTTTTTTATTATTATTATATGTGAAGTCAATATAGTCAATTACCTATATACCCATCTTTTTATAACAAAATTAATATCCCCAACAATGTGTAAAAATTAGACTAGTCTTAAATGATTCATTTTTCTTCTTGGTTTAGGCTCTGTTGCATCTACAACAAGGGAGTTAAATTTAACGGCTATGAATTATGACAATTAGTTTGTTTTGTGTTAACAAGGCAGCATGTTCAGAGTTTAACATCTTAGGGTTGTTAGTGGCTATTTCATCCAAGATAGTAGCTGCCATTTGAAAGCAAGGAAGGGGAACAAATTAAATGAGGAAAATAGAAAAACCCTAGTTCAACAATCTTCTAACTGATATTGTAATAATCAATTTAGGGCTATGCTTCTACATGAATTGTTGGAATTTTCTCAGTGTCAAAAAAAATCTTTCTAGCTATCTCAATTTGTAATTTTTCTCTAAACTACAAGATTTTGTTTATTATTGGTCAAACTAATATTTTCATTTAACATTTAACTATGTCATGTTCACATTTTGTAGTTCTTCTAACCTAATCTTCTTTGGGAATTTTGCTATATTAATACTACCATTTGTTTGATACTTTCTCAATCATTTCTATTATGAACTAAACCTGGCCTGAGAATTTTTTGCATGTGGAATACCCTACTCTATATTTTATGAATCTGGTTGCAATTATTAATTTGGACATTAGATGAAATGCAGTTAGGTAAGATGAATGATAATTGTTATAAGCTATTTTCTTTGAACTTGGGATTAATTGATTAGTAGAAATTGGTTTTTCTCATCATACACCAGTTGACAAGTATAGAGCGATAATGAATAGATGGACTAATAACTTCCCTGATAAATTGAAATTGTAATATTACAAATTGCTCATGGGAACTAATTTTACATTTGTGTTCCTTTCAGCCAATGATTCTTGGCTCGCCAAAGGGGATCCAACTGAAGCAGGAACCAAGATGCTGATGGATAATTGTTGAGGTTGATATAACTGGTCTGTAAGTACAAATTTCTACTGTAAATGTGTAAAAGGTTGGTAGGAGGCTGTTCTTCCCTTGTTGTACACATATTTAGTCACATATTTGGTGCCATAATGGAAAAGATCCCTTTTTTGGAAACCTAAAATGTTTAGCAACCCAGATCGAAGCACCCTATAGTAATAACGCCAACTTCCTATCATCTGTTAGCTGCAGCTACAAAATCTCTAACCAGATTAAGCTGAATTTCAAGTTAAAAGCTTCATGTGTGCAAAATCCATGCAGTGGTCCTAATCTGCCATTACTACATGTGGCTATTGTGTCAATTTTCCAAATCCGTTTAACATATTGTATTAGACTAATACGAATGTTTGATTATTTTCTTTTATGTTATTATCGTGATTGGTAGGGCTATTAAATGATGTGACTTCCTTATATAGTCAATTAAAGATTACATTACTTATCAATTTACATTTGAAAACTTCATTATCAAGGAAGCCCTTGGATCCAAGTAAGGTTTTAGGATACTATCAATTAGCCTGCAGAAAAAAGTAGCTCTCAAAAATAAATAACAAATAAACAAGGAGGCAATAATGCCAATCAAATTAAGAATTGATCCATTGTTGTTTTGCTTGTGCTTGGGCAAAAAATCTAAGGCTTTCTTGTGAATTTATCACACATATGACTGTGTTTTCTAGAATGATTAACTTCTTATTAATATATCACATTTGAGTGCTCATATGATGTGTTTTAAAATGATTTGTAACATGGCATTTCTAGGCTCAATTTTGAAATCATTAACAGGAAAAGAACCTAGTTGTACCAGTCAAAGGTGCCGGAATTGCTTGCAAAGGTCTTTGTAGAGCTTGAAAAAAATCTCAAAAGATCAAAGAGTGTTGTGTGTTATTATCTGACTAGTATATTGTATCCACTTGTTTCCATCTGGATCTGATTCGCATCCAACTTGCTATTTTGTTTTAGCTTAGTACGTCTTGTTTCCTTCGTCGTCATTGTTTGAAGTCCTCCGAAGGTTCGATGAATGCTTTATTTTTTCTAAAATTTTGCTTCGCTCAATTGCTATACTACATTATATAGACGTAAAAATCTACCTGTACGGAATAAGGGACTGATCCCGTGAGGTTGAGGCCATTAGCGATCTGTTGTACTTGCACATGTAAGGAAACAAACGTGAAGCGATGGAAAACACCAGGGTGGTGTTTGCCGTAGGCACTTTGACGCTCAAGTCAAGAAGGCTAAAAGAGGCCAATTTAGTGAGGGCTAGGGAGAAGAAAGGTTACCAGAAGTCCAGTCGAAGATTGTGACTACGATTGTAATGCGAAATTCTCAACGGGAACTCCGGGGTCTGAAGGTGTAATGTGATCTCCTTTATGAGAAGGCTGGCCTTTGTTTAAATAGTGACTGTATGGTTTCCCAATCCTGGTGGGATTGGAAGTCCTCGTAGTAGTTGTTCCTCCCAGGGGTGTATCCTTTGGCCCCTTTATTCTGGTGTGAAAGAGAGTCCGAGCATGACTCGGATACAGACCTTGGAGGAATTAGGGTAGTAGTGGACTGCCTTATCAGAGTTCAAGTAGGAGTGTGATTCGTAGGTGACTGTCCGCTCCGAATTTGACCATAAGCACAGAAGGTGTGCTGGGATCAAGAGGCCTAGGTCTAGATGGTATGGACCGAGTGTACTTCATACCGAATGGGCCTCATCTGGGGAATTCTGGCTTGGGCCGCATCGAGACTAGGCCTAAGCTTTCCTCTTTGTTAGAAGTGTTTCCCTATTTGGGCCAAGGACATTTTTTGGCCCTAACACATTATTTTCTTGCGTACACAAAACACGCTTGCTAAAAACTGCCAAATTGTTTTTGACATGCTGCATTATCATATTGGTGAATTTGTGATACGTATGACCTGTTTTCTGAAATATTTCACTTCATAAGCATCTTTCGCAACCATATCTTCTTAGATAACTCAAAAGTTGAGTAGCAACATTCTACTTTATGGAAAAAGATCATTGCATGTTGTTGTTCTATATATAAATTTATATTTTTTTTTATGTTGTTTCACTATCTTGTGTTTGAGATTATTTGTAAAGTTTTTATTATTATTTTTTTTATCCATCTTGAATTTGTTCTGAACTTTCAATTTAAGTATCAAAAATTATATTTTAGGAATAGTGATGGTGGGGATATATAGGGGGTGTTTGTGTGAGCTTATGAAAATTAGCTTATAAGCAACAATTGCTTATAAGCTAAAATTAACTTATAAGCATTTGAAATTTTAAGCAATTACGTGTTTGGTTAAAGTACTTATGAGTGACTGATAAGTATTTGACGTGTTTACTAAAATGTGGCTTATAAGTATATTTTATTATAAAATTACTAAAAAGGTACTACATTAAACAAGGACATACTATGGAATTTTAAAATTAAACAAGGATAATGTGGTAATATACTTGGTCAAACTAGCTTATAAGCACTTTGCTTATAAGCAAAAAAAAAAAAGTACCTCCCCCCCAACTTATTTTTTTTGGCTTATAAGCTCAACTTATAAGCTCAAAAAAATTATAAACAAACAGGTCAGCTTAATTTTAGAGCTTATAAGCAAGTTTGACCAGCTTATAAGCTTAGACAAACACCCCCATAGTATAAGGTAATGAAATGTTAACTCTTTTAATATATTGAAAATGGAAAGAATGGCACTTATGAAATTTATGGGGTGTCATAAATCAAAGTAATTTTAAAATTTTAAAATGATGTCTCTAAGAAATGGAGATTATTTAGTCAATTAATAGGATGTCAATTGCTCCACTCTTGTAGAATAATTTCAATATTACTATTGTAATGCCCAATATCAAAACAAAAGTGTTGTAGGTCTTATTCTAACTTGATGCAAAGTACGTTCAACCCATGTGTTGTATCGGGCTCATAATGCTTTACCATTTTATTTTAGTTTCATAGAGAATTAGGGTGAGTTTGGAGTTGTAATTTCTCTAATAAGCACTTATTTAATAAGCTATGATCTCAAATGTCTTTGCTATCTACATTTTAAAATTAATTATAAGAGAAGTTGATTATTGAATATTCTATTTCATGAAATGATTCTAGAGGTAGATTTTTGTAGCTTTTAGAATTTAAATGTTGCTTTTGAAAAGTCTATTTAAAAAAAAAAAAAAAAAATAAAAAAAAAACTTCATATATGTACCAAAAAAAATATATATATATTTAAATAATTTATTCATAAATTTAAAATTATTTGAATGGTAGTAGGTTGACAATAAACGGTGGTCAACGTCAATCAACAATACCTATTTTAATAATATATCTTAATAATAACAAAACATATTTTGCTCTTTTTACAGTCAAAGGGAGTTACTCGTAAAGATAAAAGAAAAAAGCATGTTGACGCTAAAGAGGATTTAGCTGTTACCGTGAATGGCTGTAACATCTCTAGTAAAAAGTCTCTAAAGCAGCAAAGGGGTGATTCTTCTACCAGAGCTGGTCTGATTTTAAGAAGAAGGAGTATCCCTCATAGTGTTTGTGTGGTGGCAAGTGAGCCTCATGCTTGGCTATGGTTGTTGCTTGTGTTAGGTTGGCTGGGTGGTTATTTTGGGTGTTGGGCTGGAGAAGGTGCAAGCAGGTGGAGGGGTTAAGGGTTGCTCTGAGATGGGGTAATCCATTTTGGTAGGCTGGCTACTTTCTTTCTGCAATGGGTGCTATGTCTCCTGGCTGCTTTCTTGCTGCGGGTGCTTTGATCAAGAATTCATTTTCTTTAAGTAGTCATAGTACAATATAAATTCTTTTATTATTATAAGTCATGGGAAGCCATAGCAAAAGCATTAAACTATTCACTAGATGTACTACTTTTCTATGGGAGATAAGACATTTGGCATTACCAAATCTAAAACTTAAACTAAAGGGCCAAACTCATCACTAAAGGAAGAACAAGAAAAAGAATACAAAAAATAAAAGAAGGAAACACAAGAACTCAACATCTAAAGGACCTAAAGGGCCTAACTCATCACTAGATTAAAACTTTACTACCCTTAAACTTCCTTTCTCTCTAACCCTTTTTTTCAGTTGTCTCACTACAATCCTCTTCCCTTCTCTTCTACTAGCTAAAATATTGGTCGTCTATTGCTTCTAATTCCACCATTCCATTTCCGTAAAAAATCAAATGAATGAAGAAATGAAATAATAGTAAGCAAATAGCATATTATTAAGCCTAGAAAAACAGCGGGAAGTAGAGGAGAAATATTCCATATTAGGAATGTTGCTCTCTATTGCGTCAGCCGATACCTCAAATGTATTCCAAGCAAAGTTCTTACTTATTGGAATCTGGTCTTGGGAATTATGGTGGTGCCGTCGAATTTGGATATTGCTACTAGGTTCGAAGATAGCTTACCTTTTAGCGGTCACATAACGATTGTTGATGAGGAGAATGGGCGAGATCGATCTGGTAGCCCTCCCTCTAGAAATGTTGGAGATGATGGTGGAGGAATGCAAAATTTCCCTCAGAATAACAATTTCAGTTGATGTTTTTGACTGTCCTTCCTTTTGAAATTCCAGTGTTTGTCCTATAGATTCATATATAAATAAAATTTATAATTGTTCCTGTGTTATTTCTTGTACTAGATACGTATATTTTATGAATGATATTGTCTGCTACTGTTGTTAATGTTCTTTTTCGATGCAACTTCAAAAGTGGCTTGTGAAAAATGCTCGTTTCATTAACTGATTGTTTAACATGCCAATGAAAATTTCACAGGAAATGTTTAAGGAAAGATGAGTGGCTCCATTCTCAAAATGGGAGAAGGAACTGCCAAAGATAGTATTTGATCCCTGTTTTAAGGTTTGCCGAGTCTAAAGATTTTGAATATTTTGTTTGAGAATTAGAGGCCTTTTACCACAAGGTGATCTCACACCTTAGTAGATATCTTGTCCACTTTCTACTTCTCTCTTTTGACTAATGTTACTTTTTGTTTTATATCAAAAAATTAATATTGCATCTTTGGTGTAGCTTTGGATGTGATATTAGGAATTTGCCTATAAAATATTTTTGTCTTCCTTTAAGAGGCAATCCTATACGAGCCGAGTCGAGCTGGACACCTCAGTGTTCCAGATTGGCTCGTGACAAATGTACTGAGCTCAAACTTGAGCTTGAGCTTAGCGAGCTCTAAAAACCCAGGCTCGAACTTGCAGCTTTAGGTTATTACTTAACAAATAGACTGCTTCCAGGAAACTTAACCCTAAAAGAGAATTCGAAACCCAACTTATTGTTTGGTTTAGTTCGTCATTTTTTAATGTCATGCAACCGAACCTACATGGCTGTTCATTTGTTTGGTCAGTGTAAGTTGCTCGTGGGTTGGTTGTTCATGCTTTAATATTACCGTGATAAGTTTGGCTTATTAGGCTAATGTAAGTTGCTCACTTGTGATGAGTTGACTGTGTTTATATCTGAGGTTTGTTTTGTCTCACCATCAATACTTACTTGTGAAATACTTTTGCTTAAGTTGGTATTTGTTTGTTTTTATAGTTCTTAAGTTGGTATATATTGTTCTTGTTGTGTCATATGTTAATTTTGGACAACCATGGTATTAATGTTTTCCATAGCATTTTCTACTTATATCCTTTGTCTATACCCGTGCCTCATGCTTTGGGTATACTTTTTAGTGGTTTAGGCTTATGATCTTTCAGTCTATCTTGTTAAATATGACTAGCCTCGAGATGGTGTGTTTATTATACACTGAACTTACAAGTTCATTTTATACTGCAACTCCTTTTTTTTCTTTCTCTATGTTTGTGTTTATTTCAAATTTGATTTTTTTTCATGCATACTGCAGTCTATGTATATTGTGCTAGATGGGAATATTTCTCACTCATAGTGTGATGACTTTGTTGCTTTGCTGATTAGGAAAGGCATTTTCTTTTTTAGGCCATCGCAAGTCAATCGGCAAGGAGGGCCTTGTTTGAACACCATGTTAAGACATGCGCTGAGGAGGAACGTAAGGAAAAATGGGCAACTCAGAAGGCTGCAATAGAGGGATTCTAGCAGTTACTTAAAGAAGCATTAGAGGTTTCAGAGCCTTATATTGAATTCAAGTGTTTTCTTATTTTGCTAATGTGTACTTTAATAACAATTATTACTAAGTTGTATAAATATAAGATTGCGGGCTGGAGGTGGTTTATTGAGCATATTTTCATTTTCAGGATATTGACCACAACACTGAAAATCAAACATTCAGAAAGAAATGGGGCAGTGATCCACGAATTTGAGGCATTAGACCGCAAGGATCGAGAACTTTAATTGAACGAAAGGTATCATTTAATGAGGAGAGGTCTTTTTCAGCATCACATGTTTCATCCTTGTGCAAGAACTCAAAGATCTATATTTTTGGTGTCTATTTAATTGGTCAGTTTAGCCATGTTTTTCCAACCAATTTCAAGTTAATTTTTACTTTGGAATTGATAATCCATGTTTTCATTCATCCTTGGAAGAAAAAATGAACTTAGCATTTTTGCCTAATACATATTCTACTTGAACCGGTTTTTGTGAACAAAAACACATTAGATTTGGGGAACTATAAGAGAATTGTTTTTTTCTGGTCATTTCTATGCGAATGGGAACTTAAATTTCTAGTGTGGAAAATACCAAAAGCTACCCTCTTACATTTATTAATCAAATGTCCCTTAGACGGACCTATTGTGTATTTTGTAACTTTCGTGGAGTCTATTTGTCTCTTTTATGTTTCTATCATTTGGAATGAAAAAATAAATAAATAATGAGGAAGGCTAATTGTTTCAGTAGATCACTTTTAATATGGCTTAGCTCATGTCTGTTTTAGCTTGGGAAGATCGCTAGTTGATGCCATGCGTAACCCTGAGAGTTTTGGTCAAGTTACATGTATGAGGTTTAATTTCAGCTCTTTCTTTGAACTGTTCATTGCAAAGTTGTCTTGTCACATAACCCTTTTTATCTTTTTCATCTTTTTCTCCTTGAGTATTGTTTAGTAACTTGAGTTAAATATCTGGTTTGTGATGCCATCACCATTATTAAATCCGGACTTAAGGCTAGCTGATTATTAATTTGGACCAAAAGATTGTCTTGTGACATAACTAATTTAAAATGATATTTATTCTTTATCTTTCTCATCTTTTCTCCTCCGAGTATTGTTTAGTAACTTGAGTTAAATATCTGGTTTGTGATGCCATCATTAATTAGGTGAGCCCATTATTAAACTGGACCTAGGCTAGTTGAATTATTAATTTGGACCAAAAGATTGTCTGCATGTCGATATTTTCTGTTTGGTCTTTAAATGGCTTCCGCTTTCTTATCTCATCTTTCTTGACTAGTATTAAGACTTGTATGAGTGATAAGTTTTCAAAGGTTGACTCTATTGGCTGCAATGTACATACTAGAAGATCTATACTATTGTGGAGGAGTTTGGTTCATCTCGACTAATATTGTGCACAACTACATCTCATGCACATGCATTCAACATCTAGACACGTTTATATATTTACGATATGATGAATTTTTCAAACACTTGGTGACGAGATTGTTTAGTAAACTTTTAGACTATGATTAGGTTTTTTATGCTTTGTTTGTTGAGTTGTTAAATCTCGTATAATCTCCCTTTATCATTATTATAATTTATATTGAACTTGTTTGTAAACACATAAATTGATTTCTATTGAGTATCTTTCAAAGTATTATGTGTCAGCAAGGAGTGAGCCAGTGACGAGATTCTGTGATTCGCTTTTGGTTTGATTTGTTTCTGGATTAGCATGGTTAAATTGCTTTTTGGTTATTAATGTGCCAATTTTGTCATACTAGTTACACAAGTTTTTTACTTCTTGCGGTCCTTCTTTCAAAGAGGGGTTGTGAAGAAAAAGCTCAAGCAATACGTTGCAGCAGCCTCTAGTTTCAAGTTTATGCTTAAAGAAAAAGGGGATGTAACTGTTAGCCTTCCCGCTGGTCCAAGGTTGGTTGATGTATGAGCATGAGGATAAAAAATATGAGAGACAAGGAAATAGTGAGAATAGGAGGAAACAAAGGGCAATAAATTAGAAGAAGAAGAAAGATGACATAACTAGAGGAATTAGGAAGAGAAACAAATAGAATCAGGGAAGAAATTAATATTTCAACGAGCCTTTTTTTAACTGAAAACTAAGACCCTATTTACATAGTACCAGTTCTAAATAGAAATTTGCTTGGAAATATGCTACCTAAAATCTTTCTTAGACAAGAAGCAATCAGTTGACTAAGATATTTATATTCCTTGTATAAATTAGTTCCTAAAATTTTAAGGTCCCACATTTTCCATCATTGGAGCTATTGCATATGAAGGTGTTTTATTTATTTATGTTTAAATTATTACTTCTTTTAGTGTGTCACTCAGAATGTTCTTAAACATGTGGCATCAAGACTGTTTTAGTGATCAACTCTGAGGGTTTTTATGATGGATACAACTAGGTTTTATTCCCTAGAAAATAGCCTACCTAATTAAATCTCTAATAGTAGAGCGGATGGTCTAAGACTCAATTCCTCTTGCACCAACCTTTGGGAAAGTTTGTTATTTAATGTGATTAATTGAGGTACAAGCTAGCATTGGATGAAGGAATGGGTCTTTAAGAGTCAATATTTTAGCTCTAAGTGGTGGAAATAGAGCTGTACAAGAAAACCTAGATTTATGTGTATACTTTAGGTTGGCAAATACGATCACCATATCTTTTGGGATATATTACTTGGTTATGAGGTGGTGGATGGAAGGTGGTGCTTGTTGGGATCCCACATTTAGAGGGAAATGGTGGGCCTGTGGGTTATAAAGGGCTTGGGCACCTTCCCTTGGCAAGCTGATTTTGCAAGGAGATTCTACCCAAGCCCATGAGAGACCCATGGCCCTACCCAATTGTTGAGTTATTGGAGTGGGTTCCTTTTAGGTTGTATTTTTAATAAGATGGCTGATCAAGAAATTGCAATTAGAACTTCTTTTTGATGATATTGTTTTACCAACTATTTCAAACGGGATAGTAATAATTCTTACATTCTAGCACAATGAGATCTAATAAGGATGTGTCATTGCAGATAATGGGAGTTTTCCCTCAGAATATTCATCTGCCATGCCCAAAGAAAGAATAGATAATGGGGCCGTCCAGGTTGTAGGTGCTAGGCCGAATCATCAAATAAAACCATCATGCAGACTTTGAAAAAGCGCTTGTCGAAAGCCAAGGGTGCATGGGCAGATGAACTACCCGAAGTCATTTGGTCCAACCAAACTACAACCCGCTTATCAACGGGCAAAACTCCTTTCTCCCTTGCATATGGATTTGAGGTAGTCATTCTAGTCGAAGTATCGGTTCCTTCAGCTAGACTCCAATGGGCAGACGAGGAAATCAACAACCAGAACCTTTGCCATAACTTGGACACCGTCAACGAGCTATGCAAGCAGGCGAACATCTACAACGCAGTCTATCAACAGCAGGCCGCCCAACACTATGACCACAACGTCAAGATTAGAACTTTCAAAATAGGCGACTGGGTCTTCCGCAAGGTCTTTCAAAACACTAGAGAGATCAACTCGGGCAAGCTCACCCCTTACAAAATCAACAAAGAAGCAGGGAAAGGCACCAATCGACTCCAAACTCCCGAAGGTAAAGACATCAGCAATAGTTGGAATGCAGTCCACCTCAAACGCTACTACTTTTAGGTGAACTCATTCGTCTACATGTTTATTTTCTTTTTTTTAATTTAAAAAAAAGGGATGAGTGAGCCTATCCACCTCCTTCACAGACAGTCGGCCTCATGGCCCGAATTTAATGAAGAATTATTCAGCAATTTACACCTTCGGTCGGCCCTGCCAGATTCATGAGTTTTTATACCTTAGATCGGCCCTTCCCGATCCACGAGTTTATACCTTCGAATCGACCCTGCTCGATTCACGAGTTTACACCTTCGAATCGACCCTGCCCGATTCACAAGTTTACACTTTTGATCAGCCCTACCTGATTCACGAGTTTACGCCTTGGAATTGGCCCTGCCCGATTCACTAATTTACACCTTCAAATCAGCCCTGCCTGATTCACGAGTTTACACCTTCGAATCAGCCTTGCCCGATTCATGAATTTTCACATTTGAATCGGCCCTGCCCGATTCACGAGTTTGCACCTTCAATCGGCCCTGCCTGATTCACGAGTTTACGCCTTTGAATTGACCCTACCCGATTCATGAGTTTTCACACCTTCGATCGGCCCTGCCCGATTCATAAAGCTACACATTTAGTCAGCCTAGACCGATTAAAGGGTTCTTGCACCTCAAAATCGACAAGTCATCGATCCAATCCAATAGAGAGTCCACACGACTCAGCCACTCGGCCGCACCAAAATCATAACACAAGCATGCAGTTCAACCCCTAGTGCATCTATGAACAAACAAGCAATCAACTCATTCACCCATAAGGAAAGCATCAAAATTAGAATCACAAGTATAATATAGAAGAAGCCTCAAGTAGCTAAGTTCCAAGTACAATATGAGGCACACATACCAGGATAGGGCATCATAGGCCCCAAAAATACATGAGGCAAAAAAAAAAAAAAAAAAAAGCTAAGTCTCATTGGTACAAGTCGTCTCACCCATCTCTGACTCGATCACCCTATCACCAACCCCTGCACTCGCCCTTATAGCCTAGTCGCTCACATCCTCAATAGTCAATGGCCCCAACTGGCTAGCAAAATCGAGCACCTACTCATCAATCTGCTCCTCTGTATGCTCAACGGTACCCTCATCCTCCATCATCTCCCGCATGAGCTGGATGTCTTCATCTGGGTTCCAGTGAGAGGTGTTCCCGACCTTGTACTCAAGCATGAGCTCTCCCCTGGCCCTAATGATAGAATCATCGGTAATGTTCAGACAGTACTCCTTTAGGGACTCAACCTCTCATAGCCTTCTCGGCCTAGCTCCCTCTTTAGTCAGCCATAGCTCACCCTCGGCCTTCCCCGCACACCTGCAGCTCTCCCTGTTTGGCCTTCTAGGGTGCCACCTCTCTCTAGCGCAAACTAGTATTTGCTTTGGACACATCATGTCTCCTCTTCTCTTGTGCCACGATGGACTTCCTTAGATGCAAGCTACTGGTGAACAGATGCATAACAAAACAATTTGATCAATATACGACCACGATAAACACAGTAAAGCAAAAACTCTTGCCCATACCTAGAAAGCATCGGATACCCCCAAATCAGCGACCGGCACCGCACCCATCTGGTTCAAACGGGTTTCGTCCGTCGAGAATAAGAACGAGTCAGCTAACTAGGTCATGGAAGCCGTCGACGTAAGGTAGGTCGACCTCCCGAAAGTCGAATTCAAGGTAATCATCTTAGTATCCTCATCGAAGACCGCAGTCTAGGATAATCTGGCTCCGGTGGCAGGTTGACGACTTGGTGGAGTCGCCACCATATCTTTCGCTCTTCTCTCATCTCTTGTCGAGGATTCCCTCTTCTGCTTTTCCCGACGCCTAGCGATAGACTTGTTCATACTAGGGATGGTCAGCTTCTTCATTAATCTTTTTGCAATCACAAACTCTCCAACGGTTAATGGATTCAGCCTCGACTTACCATAAGTGGTATGATTGCAGTAGCGAGTTAGAAGCACATTCCAAGTCTGCTTCAACGAAAGGAAAGGGATACCTCGCTGAATCACTCCTACTCTAGCCCAGAGATGGCTCATCCTAAGGTTAGCTTCCTCCAACACCACTCGCCAGGCCCTCTACACTTTGGGAATGGCTAGAACCTTCTATGTCTGCACGTCCAAGCCATCCCCACTCTGCCCAGCCTGATTGAATTCAAGCTCTGCAAAGAAGAAATACAATAAGATTTAGTAATCAAAGTACAAGACAAAGACAAAGTTTCTCACCAGTGGCTCACCAAGTGCTCGGAATCTCGCTCTGGCCTCTTTCCTAGAAAACTGCCTCACCCCTCACATCATTTAATAGCCCTACCAATCACGATAATAACATAAAAGAAAATAATCAAACATTCATATTGGTCTAATACAGTATGTTAAAAGGATTTGGAAAATTGACACAATAGCATACATGTAGTAGTGGCAAATTAGGACCACTGCATGGATTTTGTACACATGAACCTTTTAACCCGAAATTAAGCTTAATCTGGTTAGAGATTTTGTAGGTGCAGCCAGCAGATGATAGGAAGTTGGCGTTATTACTATAGGGTGCTTCGATCTCACATCTGGGTTGCTAAACATTTTAGGTTTCCAAAAAAGGAATTTTTTCCAATAGACTACTTGTAGGCATTGTTTTTGTTCTGCTTTTGGCTGTCTATTTTTGTTATTGTGTTGAACTATTTCCTAGCTAATTTGTTCATCATTATTGGTTGTTTATTGAATATCAATAGAGCTCCATCTTTTTGCTTGTTTTCTTGGCCGTTGGTTATTATTGCTGCATTGGCTTGATTGACTAATGGAAGGTTCCTATATATTAGTGTGATATTGATTAATTGCTATTTCTTTTGGCTGTCTTTTTAAGTTGTTGCATTGAATTGATTAGTTTTTAATTTGGCTGACAGTTATTGTAAAATTTTGTTTTAGGTCATAGCACACCTTGGAGATCCTTAACTTTTTGCATCACAGGAAGCATCATTATTCCAGGAAGTAGTAGTTTTACCATCTTGGTTACCCAGGACAGCTCCTATTCAATGCATTTTTCTCTATGTATGTATTATGATCACATTTTGCTATATGTATATGGAATCAACATTCTAACAATGTCAATGATGTTTTTCTGTCAACTTTTTGTTCTACCCCTTTTTGAACTGCTGGTTTTAACTGTGCATTATTGAAGAGATTTGTATGGAATCCCAAATTTTGTTTGCTTTCTATTAAGTAAAATGCATTGTGATTCTACAATCTGGATCTTTAATGGGTTAAAATTGACAAAATTAATGCAATATAATTTTAGCTTAGTTTGCAACACTTACAGGGACAAAATGGTAATTGCACATATCTCAAAATTTCAAATTCTCAACAGTTATTCATTACAAACATTAGGGACAAATTTGTTATCTAATTTTTACACATTGTTGGGGATATTAATTTTGTTATAAAAAGATGGGTATATAGGTAATTGACTATATTGACTTCACATATAATAATAAAAAAAATTTAAATTCGGATAGTCAAGGGTATTTTCGTCTTTATAGTGAATATCACTGTGTTTTACGGAAACTGTTAACGGAATTATTGCTTTGGGCACTAAAATGGTATTTTAAAAGTTTGAGGATGGGAGAGTGTCATTGCACCATTTTTTGGGTGAGAAAAGTTCATTAACTCTTAAGTTAATACCCAAAATCCACTTCACTTTCTCAGCCCGCATTCAACGAGTTACCAAGAGCTAAGGTCAAAGGGGTTTTATAGATTGGATGCCAGTAGATCGAATGATGGTGACCGAATCGTTTGTAAATGATTCAAATGTAAATTATATGTTTTTTTTTTTTTTTGAATTATAATTTAAAAATTATTTAATAATAGTTGATTGGTTTCAATCTAATTATTTAAGAGAATTTAATTAAAAATAATTACTATGTATATAAGAAGATTCCACAACTCCTATTTTTTTACCTACAGATTTAAACACAAATTTATGTTATTAGATTAAACCAAAATAGATGGTCAAGATAAAGAGTGACTGAAATTAATATTTACCAATATTCATGATATCAAGTTACCTAAATATATTATCTTAAAACTTGTATTATGTTAGCAACCATAACCTTATTTCCTTTTATAATATTAGTTTGTATAATTTATAAATATATATATTATATAAATGTATCTACGTACATATAATTTGAACTAGATGAAGCTTTGATCATTTATCAAAGAAAAAAGGACATATGGTTCTTGTATGATTTCTTAATTTTCTTTTCTTGTATGATTTCTTATATTTTCTTTTGGAAGAAAATACGTATATCTTTCATGTTTCAAGAATAACTAATACATTGAAGAATATGTAA
Source organism: Pistacia atlantica (assembly GCA_026229545.1). NCBI lineage: Eukaryota > Viridiplantae > Streptophyta > Magnoliopsida > Sapindales > Anacardiaceae > Pistacia > Pistacia atlantica. The sequence goes on along the minus strand of CM047902.1, from coordinate 13,828,159 downwards.
ATAGACATTTAAGTAATCGATATATTCTATTTCTATTTATTCTATTAGAAGAATCTAAAAATCTAAAAGAATCAATCTTTTTAGTTTTTATTAGCTATTGAACCTCTTTTTAATTGATCAAAACAATACATAGAATTCTCATCACCAATACAATTGAAATGTTCTCATGATTAACCAAAAGATCTTTGATACCATAGAAACTAATACCTACCTACTTTATAAAAACCAATAACATGATTAAATTTATATTACAACATATTTCAAGTTGTTGAAACAAAGATAAATTGATAATTATCAAAGATTTCATATGTACATAGAAGAACAACTCTAATAACCGCATCCATCGTGATCAATCTCAACTACATCGCAAATATCAATTGGAAAATTTTCAATTTTATGACAAATTAACATAATAATTAAAATACTGTAATTAAATCAAGGAATCATACCCAAAAATTGATGTATTTAATATGGCAACGTATTAACAAAGAAAGGAAATTTCAAGCAAGGGTCTTTCATTTTCCTTCTAAAGTCAATAATATGACAAAAAATGTCCATCATTGTTTCCTTCGAAAGTTGATTAATAATATCATCTATTTTATACATGAACCGAATAGTATTCAAATCAAATTTTAGGGAAATGGATGTGATAACACAGAAAAAGGTTGAATTTAGATTTATGGAAGAAAGAGTTTTTATAAACAGTTTTTTTTACTAACAAGCCACAGCAATTGCACCTATCAAAGCCACTAAAAGTATTTTAAAATCCATTCAAATGGAAGAAAATATATCTGTTGATATATAAATCCCAATCTATTAACTATAACAGATCAAATCTTTCTCTATAATCTGGTTTGGCTTGGGTAGTCCAAATAATCTGATATCACAAGGTATTTGGAAAAGTAGTGATTACCCAAAAAAAAAAAAAAATACAACTTGCTCAAATTAGGAAAGTAACCCTATCCCAAATAGTTCAAAATTTTCAGTAGGGCAGGAACAAAGTTTAAGAAAGAATGATTGAGAAAATCTTATATAAAATTCTCTTATAAAATTTGAAAAGGAATAGTTCAACATTTGGTGTAGCGTAACTTGTCATGTATTTCATGGTGAAGATTAATCCCAACTCCCAAGATAGTAGTGATTAGAAAGAGATTATTCAAGCAAAAAAAACCAACTAGATTAATATAAATTTTCCCATGTTAACGTAAAAGGCAATCTTATTCCCAACAGCCTTAACCCTCAGATCATGGTCTCTTGAACTATGGTCAATCCTTGGATTCCTTGGAGCGTAATCTGAGGGCTGCCAACTCACCAGTAACATTGCTTAAGGGAAATATAAGATCATTAAAGGGAAGGTTGTAGGACCTTGTACATGAAAATATTCTATTAGCACTTCCGGTTTTAGTATACTCTCAAACTAAAATTTTAAAAAAAATTTATATTCCATTCTTTTCACAAATTTAAAGATGATTCAATATATTTGTCTGATACAATTTTGATTTATTTATACATGATTTAAAGGGAAAAAAAAAGGTAAATAAATCTCGTAAGCTATGTGACAAATTGCAGAACTTCCAAGGACTTTCACATGAACTTTTAACAAAAAGCTTTTTTTTTTTCAATGTGTTCTTTATAGATTATGATCTATTGATTTTGCATTAGTTACAAGTTTTTTTTTAGCAAGAATAAATTTGGTGATGAATTTAATTAAAAAAATAATTTGTGACAGAGTGCACTAAAAAAATGGGGTGTTGAGAGTGCTTATAAAAGGTGCATATTAAATTCTACAAAAGAATTGTTGTATAATAAATAAAAAAATATGCAGAAACAGATCAACAACTTCAACTTTCATAAAAGAAAATTTTGAACATTTAAAATTAGAATTAAAAGTGAGAATATTCACTTACCAAGGACAATTTCTTCAAAGAATGTTATGTAAAAGAACTCAACTTGTCACTCCAATCAACCTTGAAATGATATTAACAAGCTTTTTAATTCAGTAAAGAAGGGTGAATAAAAATAATTAGCAGAGAGGTCTACCTTCATCGAGTCATCCCTAATTGCTAATAATCTTTCAAATTAAACAAAATTGAATGTAATTTTTGTTGAGAACGCACATCTTTTCAGTCTTGATTTCTAACTACAACTTCAACCATGAAAGAAGCAGCCAAATTGGATCATTGCTTTGTTTTGATCTTTATCAAAGCCTAGACAAGTTGAATGGTAATTCTCCGGTTGGCTAGTTTTTGCTTTCCACATCAATCATATTCACCGTGAAGCCAAGAAAGCCATGCGGAGACTCCCCATTAGGGAATCTTGGCTTTAGAATATCAAGCCTCCTTTGTGGATCATTAGCTACAAACTCATCAGCATAAGGTCTGGAGAAAGAAAAAAATTTAGAATGTTTGCGAATACAAGTCTATATAATTAAGGATAGCAGAAATCGAAAAGATGCCTTAAGTTTTCAAGACATATGACAAGAAACCGATCATGTATAGTCCTCCCAATTGAAGCACCAAGCCCATGAAGACCATAACTTTTAATAATGCAGTCCTCTTTATCGTATGTTTCTAGAGCCTTATCACCTTCATAAGTCTTGCAAACAATTGCGAACATAGTGTCCATTCCTAAGTACTCAGAGAAAAGCCCGCACTCCAAAGAAGATGAAAAAAATGTCAAGCATGGGGTATTAGTGAAAACATTTAGCTTTGTCGCACTTTTCAGTAATACAAAAGCTAGAAATTAAACATGAATTCTAACCATTAACCGTCTTTCCAACAATGTACAACATAACCTCACTCGTCACTCAGGAGCAAACAACACTACAACGACATGCAAGCTTTAAGGATGAATCTACTGGCAAAAAATTCAATGGATTATATATTTGTCTGTAGAAAATCATGTAATACAACAAATTCTTGCCCATTGCAAAACTTAAAAAGGTCCTTTATTGATGGGAAACAACAAAATCAGTTAATTATAAACAAGAAAAAGCAACCAAAAACAAGCCAATACAAAAAGCACAATATCACCAGAGAAAGATGAAGAAAAAGATAGAATACATGATCAATCAACCTGTTAAGATTTCCATCCACAACTTTGCCAAGTGAAGCAACAATACCAAGAACATCCTTGGTTAGTTGAAGATGTGTGCCTGAGAGCCATGACATGTTTTCAGCTTACAAAAAACGCCTGCAGTAGATTTTTCATGCTGGAGAATTTGCCCTGTTGTTTCCTCCTCACTCTCAATCTTCGGTCCACTTGAAGAATGATACTTGCCAAGAATAACTGACAGAAAGCTTATTAAAAAAAAATACAAAAACAAAGATCAAAGTGTTATACAAAACTAAAACGAGTCAAAACCTCAAAATACTTCAAAATTTGAAGTCAATGAAATATTTTCTCCAAGTAAATGGATTTCACCTTGAAGTCTAAAATCCCTTTTGCCTTCCCTTTTTTATGCATAAACTTTGTGACTGAGTTTACCATCTAGATTTTCAATAAAACATTACATGATATAGTAGTTACATTTAAGGGTGACATTTCAAGAATTTTTTTGATCACTAACAACCATTCCGAGGTGACAAGTGCTTTATCTAGTAGCTAAAGTGCAAGTTATAATAGAAAGCATGTTATACAATACAATGGTTATAGTACGTCAACCAAAACCCCTATCGAAATTGTCGAATCTATTCTTATGAATCTAGGCACTACCCATTTGATCTAATTGCTAGATTACAGGGTTTATCATACGAACTATTTGCATTGACATTTTCTACTACAAATTTCAAGATGGAGTTGATATAAAACAGGGTTTTGGAGGCTTTATTTATATTTGTAAGTTTTTTTCCTTAAAAAAAATTCCAAGCATTTACAAATCCAATACTCCTTTTTTTTTTTTTTTTTAACTTTTCTATAAATGTTGTGGGTTTCAGAAAAAGCAAATGCCCAGATTAAACAATACTCTAGCTTGTTCTATGCAGTTAAAAAAACTCCAACATTGAATCTCTATGTTCTCAGCATTCTAAAAACTTTCCTTTGATACAATTAACGATTGTAACATTTAATTTTTCATGATCAATCAAATTATCCACAAGAAGCAAAATCCAAAGATTGTTCCCAAAGATAGTTAAATTAAAAATGAAATGTTTTTCCTCTTTAGCTAGACAAATAAAACCAAAAGCTACAAAGTAATGAGTGACTAAGAATTTTCCATCAACCAATGTATGCATCCCTGAAATTACAGTACACAACTAAAATATGAGATAACCAGTACTAGATAGCACTAAGCTTTTAATATGTTACAGTTTCACTGGACTAATATTAGGCATTAGTAATAAAAGAATATCATTTTCTTTTTCGTCCTTGCAAGTAAATATCCAAAACAAAAAAAATGCGATTAGATAAAGACACATACCACTTTTTCCATAACTAGCCATTACTTTGAAGAGGCCACTAAGGTCAACACATCTGTAATCGTTCCACCCATGTTTAAAAACTTTTTCAAGACATTCAGATCATGTAGCAAACAAAAATGGTAAACTCCAAATGCAATAGAACAATTATAATATTAGCTTATCATGCATAAGATGTCAGATAAACAATAACAACAGGCTGATACACATCATATTGTTGTATAAGGGAACAGGAATTCGATTAACTCTTTGAACTTTTGAACATTACTAATTTAGACATACATACTTTAAGATTGGCCTTTAGGGTGTTTTTGTTACATTATATTGCACAACATTAAAACTTTAATATCAGATGACCTAGTTCTAAAGACATGTATCGACCTCACAATACAATCCATGTATATATGTGAAATTGACAAACGTAATGCTTTTCATTAGAGTAGGACGAAGTTTGTATTGGTAACCTTATAATTGACAATAAATTGTCTTTCGTCATAGAGGGATGGAGATGTAAACTCTAAGATACGTGTATCAACCTTATAATACATGCACTATTTATGTAGAACTTACACAACAATAGAGAATCAAATTTACTGTAGAATGTGTTTGAATTTATAGTTCACACTTTGTTGTCTTTCATAAGAGTAAAATGAAGATGCAAATCTGGACACACGTATCGACCGCATAATAAATGCACTATTTAAGTACGACTTATGCGACGACAATCAATGAACCTATGACAGAACTATGAGTCTAAATTCACAGTTCACACTTTCAGAGTCTCCTCTTTTTAACCAGTGAATAAACCTACGACAGAACCATGAGTCTAAATTTTATAGTTCATAGTTTAAGAAATTCCTTTTTAACTAGTGAAAAACAAATGAAGAATAAGTCAAGAGCATGGAGCAACTTAGGAAACTGAGAGTGCAGTAAAAACGTAGGTAGAAATGTTGGCTCCGGCCAATAAAGATAATTATGCAAAGAGATTTGGTGGAACTAACGCGTTTTAAGCCGTCAACTACTACTTTAATCACATGATTTAGATAAAGCGGATTGATTGTATGCATTAATATATTTGTCTGCTATGCACATAGAGAGCTAATCTGCCATTATAAAATCTATAAACAAACCATCACAAGTTTCATTTAATTGAGCAACACCATCATTATCTAACCAATTAGAGACAAATGTGTAGGAGTGAGTGTCTGCTTGGCTTGACGAGCAATCTATCCCTTTGCTTATCCTAAACACAATGATCAATGTTACTTAATGACATTACAGGTTGTAAAAGACTTAATAAAAGTTTCATGGTGGGCCCTTTGCCTTGCACAAAAACTATGACAAATTCTTCATTTGATTCACCAATAATTAGAGTTAAAAAGAAGCTGGTGGATCTTCTCTTAAAAGCCCTTGTGGGGCTTATCAACTTGAATCAATTTCATATGACAAGTTTGAGTAAAACAAAAACTATATAGGAAGCTTACAAAAGTTGCTTTTAGGAGGCTGCAGCTGAAAGGTATAAACCAGTTGTTGAAATTTTCGGCTTAATGGCATAAGCAAGAGTAATTTCTGCTGGGGTTGAGTTTGGAACTTCATTGTGGAAGGGTATTTCAAACAAAAGGGATTGGTACATGCACACTTCATCTTCTTTACAGTAATAAACCTGTAGAATATTAGACCTCCCATACACAAGGTCTATAAATCCAAGGGCAGGGGAAGGAATAAGAGTGTGGGTACGTTGAGAATGAGTTTGTTAAGGGGTGGTGAGGTGTGCAATGAGGGTTGCTAGAGCATGGTGAGGTTGTTATGAGAATGGACACGTGGCTATCAATTAGTTACGGAATAGAATAATCAGCTTATAAAAGGGAGAGAGTGAGGGAGGTAGGATATCAAGGAATATATTCATAGGACTATTGGGAGGTCCCCAGCTCCTCGAATTACTAGGAATCTGTTTGTTATTTCACTTGTTCCTGTTTATGATCATTCAGTACCAATTAATGCAATCTGCTATTTCTTCTATTATGTGCATGTCCTTTGCTGTGTGTTGTATGTTGTTGTGATTCACTGATTTGCAGGAGAGTTCCATCAGATTGGTATTAAAGCCATAAGTCTCACGCTGGGGAATGGTCAAATCGAAGATGGATAATAGGATGGAAAATATGGCAAGAGACATGAAGTCAGAGCAGGAAGACATGAGTTCAGTTAAGACTGATGTGGGTAGCCTTAAAGAGTACTTGACCGAAATGATAGAATTGATGAGGTTGAGAGATGAAAAGGATGAGAAACATTACCGAGAAAAAGAGAAGTCTCAATCAACTTCCGAGAATACAGATTCAGGTCATGGCTGAGAGCAAGGACAAGAAACAAACGGGAAAAGTGGGAAAGAGGAGAAGAAAGGCCGGAAGTTGGAACTTCCAATTTTCAGTGGAGAAGATCCCTTTGGATGGACCTTTCGCACAGATCATTACTTTACTATTAACAAATATGGACCATCGGAGATGGTTAAGGTCACGACTATTTGCATGGAGGTTAGGGCATTGAACTGGTACCAATGGGTGGAAGGACGAGAACCTTTCAAGTCGTGGGAAGAGTTCAAGGCTGCTCTAATCGCGAGATTCCAACCGTCGTTCCAAGGTTTTGCACATGAGGCGCTGAAACAAAACTCCACCGTGACTGAATACAAGGAAGATTTTGAATCCTATACGACACCATTGAAAGATTTGGGTGAAGAGTTATTGATGGGAGTCTTCATCAATGGGCTTAGGGAAGAAATTAGAGCTGAGTTGAGATTGTTGAGGCCTAACTCTCTTCAAGAGGTGATTAAGCAGGGCCATTGTGTGAAAGAAAAAAATTGGGTCATGGATAAGTGTCAGCCCAAACCCTTTAAAGCCCAGGTAGCCAAAGAAAGTTATACAAGGGTATCCAGCAGCCTAGATCCAACCCTAGCCCGCGTGGTGGTCCAACCCAGCAAGGTTACCTAGTAGTCCAGACCCGACCCGACCACCCGCCTGGTGGCCCAACTCAACAAAACCACTAGAATCCAACCAAGTCGCACCATCTCGCTCACCCGATAGGAGAGAGAAAGCACCAAAAACTGGAGTCGCGACTTTCCGATGGGGATTAGGAGGGAATTTTTGGTGATTTTCCAAAGCCGATATCCAGTACAAATGAGAAAGAGGGCTCTACTTCCGATGTGACAAAAAATTCAATCCTAATCATCGCTGCCAGAGTAAATCGTTACAGATCCTATTGGCATTGGAGGATGATGAGCCTGAGAAGGGTGAATCTCCACCGAAAAACGACGAAAATCCCAACCCAAAAGGTAACAAACTTAGCTCTGCCCATGAACTCCATCGTGGGTATAACGTCAGATAAAACCTTGAAGGTAAAAGGGCAAATCGGGGATGCTGATGTAGTGGTGTTGGTTGACAGTGGAGCGTCACATAATTTTATTTCACAGGAGTTGGTAGAGAGGCTTGGTATTGCAGTGGAAAAGGGGAAACGATTTGGGGTGATGGTGGGAAATGATTTGGGGTGATGGTGGGAAATGGAGTCATAGTGAAAGGGGAAGGGGTGTGCCGACAGGTTCCTCTAGATGTGCAAGGGATTCAAATTAGGCAGGATTTCTTTCCTTTTGAGTTGGGAGGAGCTGATATTGTTTTGGGCATTACGTGCTAATTGGAAGAAGTTGACCATGAAGTTTGAGGTGGATGGGGTCAGAGCAGTTTACAGGGGGATCCATCTCTAGTGAAATCAGTTGTCTCCTTGAAATCAATATTACGGTCCATCAACAAAACCGGGGGAGGGTTCTTGGTGGAGTGTTGTTCAATTGAGGGAAAGATGATGACCACAGGAGAAGTGTAAAACCCCCCTCCAGTCAGGTATCCTATGAATATCCCTCAATGAGAATCCCGAGGATACATGTCTGGAGAACGAGTTGTATTTAGAAAAAATCTGTATAAGGATAATAATAATAATATCCAAAACATGCATATAAAATATCACGCAGGATCTAAACTTATAATTTACAAACTTTAAGAAATTACACAATCAAAACATATTTATAGGGTGGAAGCTTCCAAATGTATTTCACAAATATTTATCATTTACATATTTACATCAAGATAAAAACATCGAGATGATAATAAATCATCTCCCCTCACGTGTAGTCCCGCTGTCTCTAGCATCCCTCGCTTCTAGTCTACTCGCAAAGCAATCAACAATGAAAGGGTGAGCGCTAATCGCAGAAGGAGTGATCCGTTTCATTCTAAATGTACTATTTGATCTTTATTTAAACATATATGTTAACACATCACTTATCTTTACATCTAGGGACACTTCCCCTTTTATTACTAATTCATATGCTTTTCATCATTTTATCCCATGGCTATATAAACATCAATGTGTACACACACATCACATATCATGACATAACATCTAAAATCATCTAACATGAGTATAAATCATCTCATGATGTAAATAGCATCATAACTCATGTAATGCAACTAAATGCATATGAAACATTTAACGCCTAGCCGATCGGACTTTTCTTAGCATCTTAAGCACTTCATATCATCTAGCCTCAAATTCATCTAGAGCTCATATCATCGGGAGGCATGCTTACGCGTTATTTAGCATCTAAAGCATATATTCATCTTTCCTCAACCGGAATATACGAGGATATGCTTACGCGTTTTCCATCATGTCTATATGCATATCTATCATGTCTATTTGCATCTCTAACATCTTATGGCATGCAAATACATATTTTGGTGACCTTAATGCTTTTAATTCATCTATGGATTATCAATCCATTTACATTACCTCTTGCTCACATACATCATCTTAAAACATGTATTATATTGCATCTTCATGCCATTTCATAACATTAATCATGTATTGACATCATGACCATGTATATCTTTCAAAGATCATCTAACTAATGGGTAAACATTAGTACATGGCATACTTACAATAATACATGAATAATCAATTCATAATCATAAGAATTGATCATGTTAAATCTTAAACTTTAATAACCAGTTTATACTTCAGGCCATTTTCCATCCTTTTCTAAAACGAATTGGCTCTTGGCTTAAACATAACAGTTATAGGTCTGTGTCTTAGCTTTCTAATGCTTCAAGAATCATCTCATTTCGATTTTTATAACTCAAGTTATGGTCGAAATACAGAAGCAGGGTTACCAAAACCCCTAAGCCCATTAAATCCGAATTTTCATATTAACTATGCCACATCAATTCCTATTGACATTAACCAATAGGTTAACTTGTGGATCAAATAAACCTCCCCTTAATAGTCTTTAACATCTTAAAGGAAGTGTAAAATCTCATTTCCATAATCATCCATTATTGCTATAGCATTGTGAGCTAATGCAAACAACACATCAACACTTCTAATAGCAACCATTCAACACCATGTGGCCTCCAATACTACAATTTTTGCCACAATCAGTATCCACACTTCATTTTCTTCAATCAAACATAACAACTCATAAAACATAAAGAGCAATAACTTCATGTATAATGAATTCAAGGCAATAAGTAGAATAAATGGGTTCAACTACACTTGCCATCAACTAATTCTATGCCTTAAAGCCTTAATTTAAGGTTTCATAAAAATCTACAAACCCTAGCATAAACCCTAAAGTCATGGGAGGTTCTTCCTTACCTTTTTAAAGACTTCCTCCAACAAATCCTTTGCCTTTGACTTCTTTTACACCTTAATCCTACATATATAACATTATACCTCAACATCTACCTCAAATCTTCAAATCACATCAAAACTAAAGTTTTTAATCCTTACCTTAAACCCTTCAAATTGAAGATCCAAGGCTCCTATCTTGTTCTCCTTGAAAAATTATGCAAAACTCCTTGAAAACCTAGAGAAAGAAAGCTTGTTTCATGGAAGATTTGAGAGAAAAAATGGAAGAAATGTTGAAGAAAGGCTCTCCTTTGGCTTGAACGAATTTCATCTCATTTATAGGAAAATATTTCATTTATTTTCCAAAATTATGCAATTGGCCCAATTATTTTAATTGTATAACTCATAAGTCCTTAATTCTTCATATAAGGGCATTTTGGTCATTTCACACTAGACATAATTATTACTTAATTAATGCCATTAAATGCAATGAAGCCTACTCATCCTTGACTTTTTCAATGCTTATCCATAGGCAAAATAACCATTTTGCCCCTAAGCCTCTTTATGGATAATTGATTCATACCGTTCCAAATGAATTGACTATTTTGCCCTTAGTTAGATTTTATGCTTTTTAACATAAAATAAACATTTAAAGGACTATTTTGAGTTAGGAACATACCTTTGACATCTTGGGTATTACTAGAAGATGCCAGTCCGCGAATTCAAGCAGTCTTAGATCAGTATAAGCACCTTTTTGTCCAACCATCCAAACTTCCTCCACACCGTACCCATGACCAGGCCATAAACCTTAAAGAAGGCGCCCTAGCCCCTAACATCAGACCCTATAGGTATCCCTATTTTCAGAAAAAATGAAATTGAAAATTTGGTGGAAGAGATGTTAGCCGCCAGTATTATCCAACCTAGTACCAGTCCGTTTGCTAGCCCGGTGTTGTTAGTCAAGAAAAAAGACAAAAGTTGGAGGTTCTACGTTGATTACAGGGCCCTCAACGAAATAACAATTCTCGACAAGTTTCTAATCCCTACCATCGAGGAATTATTGGATGAATCGGCTGGGGCAACCATCTTCTCTAAGCTAGATCTTTGGTCAGGATACCATCATATCAGAATCAAAGACGAAGACATTCCCAAAACAGCCTTTTGAATACATGAGGGGCATTATGAGTTCTTGGTTATGCCGTTCGGTCTGACCAATGCTCCTTCGACGTTTCAGCCACTGATGAACAACATTTTTAAACCAGTCCTGTGTAAGTTTGTGCTGGTTTTTTTTTACGATATTCTGATATACAACCCCAACTTGGAATCCCACATCAGACACCTTCGGCAAGCTCTTAGGATTCTGGACGACAATGAATTGGTTTGGAATTTTAAAAAATGCTGGTCTATTGTAGGAAGAGTAGAGGTAAGAAGTAGAGGAATATTTGTTATGTAGGAGGTTATGATTTGTTGTGGGAGGACAGGTGCCTGATAAGATTGGATAAAAGAAGAATTTTGTTAGGAGCAAAACGGTGTTAGGGAATAAAAAGGAGGTGGAGAAGGAAATGAGGACATTAGAAAAGAAGGTTGAGGTTTGGAAGGGAGGTGATTGACCCTCGAAGTTTAGCCTTATCGTTCATTGTTTTCTTTACCATACTTAGCATTATTTTTCGGTTGTTATTTGTTCATTGGGTTGCTAATAGAACATGACCTTTAGATGTATTGTCTCTGGATGTACTATTCTGTTTTGATATCAATATAGAGAGTTATTTCTTTTTTCTGTTGTGACCATTAATTGTGAACTGTTGGGTAGGCTGTTTGGTGTTACTGGGTGAATTGCAGGTCATGTTCTATTAGAAAGTAAGCATATCCTAGGAAGAGGTGGTGTGTGGGACTAGTGGAATATGAAGAAAAATCTATAATAATAAGAACGGGAGAAGCTTAGAAGAAAGGAAGAGAAACAGAATGTGTTGAGAGAAAAATCAGTGTTCACCATTGAAGTTTAGTCTATCGCTAAACAACTAAGACTATAAAGTGGCCTGAAAAAAAATAAAAAAAATAAAAAATAAAAATAAAACCTAAAACTTCTATCAGCAACGAATGGTTAATAGCATAACATAGTTGGCTTCCCACATTCTCTGGTTGATTCTTATATTTCACCAACTGAGATCTAAGTATATGTAGCATATTGATTATTGTTACCATACAACATAGGTTTCACTCACTTTCTATAATACTTGAACAACATAGATTGATAATACTGAAATAAATAATGTTCTCACATAACTCTTTCTACCCTTTTTTAAATGAGAATCAAATGTCTAATTCAATATCAAACCTTGGTTTTGCTGTTGTAGTAATACTTTTTGCCATCATTTGTTTTAACCAATGCCCAATCAGAGCCAACCAAATAGTCCCTAAACAGAAGAAAATTACAAAGGAAATACTATACATTTCTTTAATATAGGATACTCCTTAAAAAACTATAATAGAAAAAAGATCACCATCTAACCCTATTAGTGTTCAATGGATAATTTTAACTATGATATAGTGTCAATTCAATGTACTACAAGCGAAAAAACCTAATGGATATTGTTATAGGGATGACACTACTCTTTGATTAAAGTTCTTAGGCATGTTAGAAATTATATATTATTGACTTACTTATCAACTTAAGCTGTCAACTAAATTATAATGAACTGTATTTATCATTATGGTCATAACTTTTACGAGCAAGGGCAAATAAAGGACGGTGCTAAATCTTAAATACTATTGTTAGGCCCTTACCAAAGGGAATTTCAGGTAAAAGGTAGGGTTCTTCAGGCAAAGTGGTGGTCAGAGGTTTCCCATTGAAAGAATGGTTTGACCATATTAGTCACTAAAAGCTTACATGGTATTCAACCAAATGGAAAAGTATCCGAAGTCGTGCACTCAAGTTCAAACAGTAGTCTTTGGAAATCATATTTTCAAGTTGTTCCCGTCATTAATAATATTGATTTAATAATTTGAAATGGCAAGTAAATCTATTTTTGGGTGGTTAACATGGATCAAAGGAGAAGGCATAAGCGATTGATTTCCTCACCTTTTTCAGATTATGTCATCATAGAGTTTTTTTTTTTTTCATCTGCTCATAAAAACTGGAGCTGGCTTTATAATTTCGAAAGGAATTAAGAGAAAAGGAGATCTTGAAATTTTCAACATTGTGGAGATTGATTGATAATGTGCTTTTAAATAAGAACAAGGCAGATAGGAGGACCACGGAAACTTGCTCTTAAGATTGCCACTCCTCTAAATCCTATTTTGACAAACTTTGTGAAGAAAATCTAAATGATGACTTCACCAATTCAATATTATTTGGAAAGCACATGTTCCCCTTAAAAATTGAAGTCTTTGCCTAGGCTTTCGCCCTAGAAGAATTCACAGAAAAAAAATGCTATTCATGAAAATACATACAGCAATAAACCTGCCCCTTATTTCTGTATGGGCAAAAACAATGAACAAATAATTTCTCCATTTACCACATATTGGCTTCATTTTCATAGAAAGCTAGCAAGTAAGTTAAATTCCAAAGGGTCATCCTGATATTATCTTACCTTTTAGCATAAATTTTTTGGGCTTTCATTAAAGGAAAGAGAGCTAGTACCTCAAACGGGCCAATATAAAATTTGAACTCAGGCCAATGCTTCATGAGGCACTCTAGCTCAATCAAAAGCACCAATAAATCTCAATATGCAACTGATTATTGTGATCAATATATTTTTGAAAATTACACAACAGACAATGAATCTTCAGCACTCAATATAGACGTATAAAGAATCCAGAAAACTGAACCAAAAAATTACATGACTCGAAACACATTTTGTTTTCTGAGGACAAAATGGTTGGTAAGATATTGCCAAAATTAAGAAACTTACATTGAAACCAGAGTTGGTTGCACAGAAACTTTGTCAGCCTGCACAATGTTAAAACAAAATACGACACATGATTAGACACACATTCAACAGCTCAAGAAAAGGCTAATTGAAGCCACAAATGAAGCTAAAAGGGAAGCAAAACACCACTAGCCGAGAGGTCAACGAACACTAGTTTTATACTTCAATAAAACTCCAATGGTAAGATGCTAAAAAGCATCTTAAGAGTTCAAGAAAATAATAATTCCTCAAACACTATATGTTACCCAGTCCACATATTTGGAGTAACACGCCAGCAAGAATTTTGGACAGTGCCAGAAATGCTAAGCAATCTAATATAATCTCATTATCCCTCCCACTGTATTTTTTAGAATCTTCCAGCACTATATCCTACGCCTTTTTTGTAGTTCTAAACAAGCATGCTATCATTATTTGTGCACCAAATTACTCATGACTTCTTTCATATTATAGCAGGGTGGTTTTGGGTGGGAAAATTAAAACAAATACAATTATATAGACTGGACCAAAAAAAAATTCAGATAAGAGGTCAATCTAATCAAACGCATCACCAATAGAATTTTACCTCAAAGCTATTCCATTGACATTTTGGAAGTTATAGAAAATTTAGTACCAAAAGTATGTTTTGCATAAGAATATATAAAAAAATAGCATGCATAGTGCTCTAACAACTTATCAACAAGTGACCATAAGTAATAATTACATATACCTCCCCCTTAAAGCCAGCAGGTTTGTTATAAGTTGATTCTCCTGTTTCAGTATTATAATAGCAGATAACCCCTGTATCAGTCTTGTGGGCTGTCCATGCACTAATTGTTCATTGACAGCAGATCCTTCCTTTGCGTCGAACTCATGTACACGTTCCTGTTATCTACAAAGCCATGAAAGATTGATGAGGCAAAAATTTACTCCAGGTAACAATAATGAAGGATAAACAGCTCTTACATTGCTAGCTGATCAGTAATCTAGCATAAACATTAAGCGTACCAATTCCTGAAGGTGGTTCTGTCTGCATCCCTGAAGCGCCTACCACTTGTTGCCGTGAAGCAGCAGAAGATGTGGGAGTTGCACCAACATTTGCCACAGAAGAAGCACCAGGAGGTAAAGAATCATTTGATGCAACAGAAAGATGAGGCATGCCAAGTGTCGGCAAAAGAAAGGGAATAGGATAAACAGCAGGATATGACGAAAAAGGCGGCCTAGCATGACACCTGTCTGTGGGTGCTCCAACCAGTGTCCCTGAGAGGAACCACTTATAGGAGGTAAGGATGGATGGTTAAGGTACATTGGATGCTGAATTCTTTGATTTGATGGAGCAGGAGCAGTTGACACACTGGGTCTCCATACTGCAGAAGAGTTTGAATCCATAATTGCTGATAAAGCATTCATCAGTGGGGAAGGCACTAGTCCAAGAGGGCCTGGTGTCCCTGGAGCTCCAGATAATCCTGGTGGAAAGGTAAAAGATGAGACAGTGTGCATCCATGAAGTTGGGCCAACTTTACTAGATGAATATGCAGCCACTGTAGAACTTGAAGAATTATATGAAGACTGAGATCTGGTTGATGCAGATGATCCAGGACCAGCTCGTTCAACAGCAGATGATGTATCCTGCAAAAAATAATGTTCTCAATACGAACAAACAAACAGCTTAACCTCCACTAATCACAAGCTTTAATTAATTATCATTCAACGACAAGTACCATTCCACTACCTCACAAGCAATAACCAGGCATCATTATGTATATTCTAGAGAACTAACTCCTTGGCAGAATATAACTCAAAACTGACAAAACCAGCCAGTAGCTTGGTTAGGAAATTCTTAAGACTGAAATATTCACAGAATTCAAAGAACTAGATAAAGAGACTATAATACAATAGCGTATTATCCTTCAGGTTAAAACTTAATTTATTTTGATAATAAAAAGTTAGTGGCTATGACAACATTCATTATTCTTTTTTTTTTTTTTTTTAATTTTTTTTAAAACAAGATTTGATTCATAGTATCAGCCTATGAACTCTTCAATTCTAGCTATGTGAACTTTGGAAGTGGAATATCTACAAACACCATAGTATCTACCTCGATTAGGCTCAGAGAAAGAATAAAGAAGAAAAATATGCTACACAGAAAGAAGAATAGAAACACCTTCCAATCATATAGGTACAGTGGGATATGTTACAAAAAACACACCCAAAATTTTGTGTACAGCATGATCAAATTAAGTCAGGACTACTAATTAAAGCAGATTCAACTAATTCAAACATTCCTTCATCTGATTGAAATGGGGCATATAGTAATCTAATTGAAATGGAGCATATAGTACTCCTTGCCTTGGCAAAGGGTGTGTTGTCAAGTTAACAAATGTAAGTGTTCAACTGCAAATGAACTTTTTCATGAGCTTCAGTAATGTCTCCAAATATTAATACAGTCATCAGAAAATTAGAGTTCCTAGAAGGCAAAGAATTGGGCTCAAACCATTACAAAAGGAAAGTGTTAAGAAATCAATTACCGAAATGGACATCTGATCTGCTGAGAAATGAACGAAATTGGGCAATTGGAAAAGAGGAGGGAGAAGCCAACTTAGTTTTGCAACAAGCCCCCTCACCTCCATCATCTGCAATCAAAACTCTCCACCTCCATCAAAGTTGCAATCAAAACTCAATTTTGAAATTCAATTTATTGAGCCGCTGTGCAACAGAAGTTTACTTCTATTAAACACCATGCAATCAACATGCATCATCACAGGATGAACAAAAGCCTCAAAATCTGATAACGATATAATCTTCAGACAAGATAACCTCGCATAAACTAAGTCATAGGGCAATGTTTAACACAGGAAGCAAGCAGCAATATCGTCATCTAACAAAATCCAAACATTAGTTCAAGGGCAGGTGGTATGAAATGTTAACAGAGGTGGCAATTGCAAACACAAACCTTGAACGGAAGTCAAATCAAACATGAAGTTCACCACTTGAGGTTTTACCTAAGTGCATTATAATCACATATCACCACCGACCAACAAAACAAAGTAATTATTCTTCAAGTGAACTAATTCTAAAAGGGGTACTCCATAATCAGTTTTCAAACGTTCATTCTACAAACAACTTTTTACTTGGAATAGATTGTAATGAACTAGTTGTTACATTATTCATTTGTATAATTATACGGCATAAGGACGTTGTTGCATGATCACATATCACTAGAATGCAGCCAGATAATATCTAAGACTACACTGCTTAAACTAGTAAATATGAAAAAAAATACCTTTACCTCATTAAAATATCTTATTAAAATATGCTTGGTGATTCTCCCAATCCCAAAACCACAGTCTGAACCATTTCAAAAAAATGCACAAACACTTATTCGTCAATTCAAAAGAAAACAGCATAATAGCTACACATAGCATACTTAATCATAAAAACTCCATTAACATAGTTACCGAGAGCAACAAAATGTCGAGTTCTAGCCGCGTTGTTAAAGCGTTCAAAGAAAAGGGTCTGTAAAAGAGCTTCGCGGCCCTTTATATCAACATCATTAACCTTTCCAAAGTCATTTCAAAAAAAATGCACAAACACTTATCCGTCAATTCAAAAGCAAACAGCATAACAGCTACACATAACATAGTTGATCACCAAGAACAATTAAAAACTCCATTAACATAGCTACCGAGAGCAACAAGATGCCGAGTTCTAGCCGCGTTGTTAAAGCGTTCAAAGAAAAGGATCTTTAAAAAAGCTTCACTGCCCTTTATATCAACATCATTAACCTTTCCAAAGCCATTTCAAAAAAATACATGCACAAACACTTATTCGTCAATTCAAAAGCAAACAGGATAACATCTACACATAACATAGTTAATCACCAAGAACAATTAAAAACTCCATTAACATAGTTACCGAAAGCAACAAGATGCCGAGTTCTAGCCGCGTTGTTAAAGCATTCAAAAAAAAGGGTCTGTAAAAAACCTTCACTGCCCTTTATATCAACATCATTAACCTTTCCAAAGCCATTTCAAAAAATGCACAAACACTTATTCATCAATACAAAAGCAAACAGCATAACAGCTACTGTTGAATTTTTAAGATAAGAATGTGAAAACTTAGGAGTTATCTAGGCATTATCTAGTTTTTAAAATTTAAAAGTTAGGATAATCCTAACTTAAGGTTATCAAGATTTCTAGAGTTAGTCTATAACTAGAGATGTATGATATGTATTTTTTAAGTGAATAAGTGTGAATAAGTTTTTCCTCTATTTTTCATGGTATCAGAGCCAGGTTCTCCGGCCATAGTAATTGATGGTTAAAACAGCCATGACTGGTGGCAGGCAGGGTAGGAGCCTAAGTCCACCACATGTTCGATAGATTCCTTCTTCAGATCTGAAATCTGGACAAACAGGAGTCCAACCTCAGTTAAATGATAATAATTCCATTCAAATTAGTGTTCACAAATTGAATGGAAAAAATTATATCCCATGGTCTCAAGCTATGAAGTTGATGGTTCGAGGTAGAGGAAAATTGGGTTAATTGACTGGAGTAGTCAAAGCTCGAAGGAAGATGATCCAGCATATGAGAAAGTGAGATGCTGAGAACAGTACAGTAATGGCCTGGTTGATCAATTCCATGGAGGAGGAGATACGCCGGCTCTATTTGTTTCTTCCCACTGCAAAAGATATTTGGGACATAGCAAAAGAAACATATTCAGACATGGGGAATTCAGCACAGATATTCGAGATCAAATCAAGGTTGAGAGAGACCAAACAAGGTAACATGTCTGTAACCCAATATTATAGTGTATTGGCTAAGTTGTGGCAAGAGTTGGATTTATTCTATGAGGCAAATTGGAGTTGCTCTCAAGAAATATAAAGTACACTAAGATGTTGGAAAAGGAGAGAGTGTTTGAGTTCCTTGTAGGGCTGAATAAGGAACTAGATGAAGTGAGAGGTAGGGTTTTGGGAAAAGAATCCTTACCTTCTATTCGTGAAGTGTTTGCAGAAGTAAGAAGAGAAAAAAGCAGAAGGAAAGTGATGATGGGAGATTTAGCAGGAACTAGCAGTTTGGGTACACAGACAGAATCAGAATCCTCAGCTCTTGTTTCCAAGGGTTGGGAGACACATACCAATCCTAATGTAGATCAAAAATTGCTGAGACGAAGAGAGAAAATTTGGTGTGAATATTGTCATCGGCCAAAGCATACTAAGGCTACCTGCTGGAAACTACATGACAGACCATCAAATTGGAAGACAAATAAACCTAATGGCAAGGGATTTCATGCTGATGTGGAGGAAAATACATCTATGAAAGTTGAGGATCATCCAAGGCCTGTACCATTCAGTAAAGAGCAGTTAGAACACCTACATAAGTTGTTTAGTCAGCCAGTTCTGGTTCTTTTGGTTCTTCAAGTCATTCATGTTCATTTGCTGAGACTGGTAATTCCCTTACAGTTGCATACTAGTTTGGGAACAAACAGACCTTGGGTTATAAATTCAAGGAGCCTCAAATCACATGTCAGGTAACTCAAGTGTGTTTGTGTCTTATAGTCCATGTTATGGTAATCTTAAGGTCAAAACAGCTGATGGTTCCTTGTCAAATGTAGCTGGTAAGGATCAGCCCAACTCTCTAGAAATCTTTGTTTAAATTCCGTCCTTCATGTTCCTAGCCTGTCTTGTAATCTATTCTCCATTAGCAAACTAACCAAAGACTTAAAATGTGTGGCTAAATTCTCTTCTTCCCACTGTGAATTTCAGGACTTACTCTTGGGGAGGATGATTGGCAATGCTAGAGAAGAAGGAGGGCTCTACTACTTTGATGAGAAGGCTAATGAGAATAATCCAGCTATAGCATCTAGGTGTATTTCTGCCTCATTTTCTGGTAATTTAGAAATAATGTTATGGCATAGAAGATTAGGCCATCCTTGTTTTCCTTATTTGAAAAGGTTGTTTCCATTATTATTCAGAAATAAAAATTCATCATTATTTCAATGTGAAATCTGCCAAATTGCAAAGCATACTCATTCAATGTATCCAGCAAATCGTTACAAGAAGTCTAGACCTTTTTCTTTAATCCATAGTGATATTTGGGGACCCTCTAGGGTTACAAACATTGTAGGATCTAAGTGGTTTATTACCTTCATTGATGACCATACTAGACTAAGTTGGGTATATTTTTTGAAAGAAAAATCTGAAGTAGGTCAAATTTTTCAGAAGTTTCATTCCATGGTTAAAACTCAATTCCAAACACAGATTCAAATCTTAAGGACTGACAATGGTAGAGAGTATTTCAATTCTATCCTAGGAAATTATCTATCCAGCCATGGGATTATCCACCAAAGCTCATGTGTAGATACCCCACAACAGAATGGGATTGCTGAAAGGAAAAATAGGCACCTATTAGAGGTTGCCTGGGCCTTGATGTTCACCATGAACATGCCTAAATATTTTTGGGGTGAGGTAGTCCTCACGCCACCTATTTAATCAATAGGCTGCCTTCTAAGGGATTTAGAGTTCAATACTCCTTTGTCTGTCTTCCTTGAAACATTTCCTACCTTTAGAGCCCTCAATTATCTTCCTTTGAAAACTTTTGGGCGTACTGCATATGTTCATGCCCATTCTCCGAATAGAGGCAAGTTAGAACCTAGGGCAATTAAATGCGTGTTTGTAGGATACTTTCCCACACCGAAAGGCTATAAGTATTTTTGCCTTATTAAGGGAAAAATGTTTATTTCTAAGGATGTGACTTTCTTTGAGTCTCATCCTTATTTTCCCAATCCTTCTCTTCAGGGGGAGAACTTAAATGAAGATTGTTTTTGGGAAATAACACTTCCCTTAAGTCAAAGTTCTAATCCTACTTTCACATTAACACCTTTAAACCTGAATTCACCTCTAACTGAACCTCTTCTAACTAGACCAGATTCTGAGGTTATAAGTCCCATTTCTATCAAAACAGAAAATCATGAAGTTGTAGGTCAAAAACACATAAAGACAGGGGAAGGATTAGCAAGACTCAATCAGCTAGGACTGAAATTTTGTTCTCAGAAAGCTGATCATCAAAGTAATGAGCATCTTAATGATCTACAAGGCCAATTATCCTAACTAGAAGAAGTCATTGACTCATAGTCATCAGTTGGAAAAGGTTTGTCTCCTAGTAAGTCTGAATCAAGAGATGATCTTCCTATAGCTCTTAGAAAAGGAGTTCGATCTTGTACTTTCCATCCTATTTCTAAGTTTGTGTCCTATGATAAATTGTCCTTTGGTTTTCGTGCATTTGTTACTAATCTTTCAACTATAGAAGTTCCAAAATCAGTAGATGAAGCCTTGGATGATCCTAAATGGAAAGAGGCTATAATGGAGGAGATGAAGGCCTTGGAAAAGAATAGGACTTGGGAGCTGGTGAGGTTACTAGAAAAGAAGACCATTGTTGGCTACAAATGGGTTTTTACATTGAAATACAAGGCAGATGGAACAGTTGAGAAATACAAGGCAAGATTGGTAGCTAAGGGGTTCACACAAACCTATGGAGTAGATTATCAGGAGACTTTTGCTCCTGTAGCCAAACTGAACACTATTAGAGTGCTTCTATCTCTTGCTACAAATTTAGATTGGCCCTTGCAACAATTGGATGTTAAGAATGCTTTCTTGAATGGTGATCTTGCAGAAGAAATTTATATGGAGTTGCCACCAGGTTTTGAAGGAAATCAGGCTGACAAGAAGGTGTGCAGGCTGAAAAAATCTTTGTATGGCTTGAAGCAGTCTCCTAGGGCCTAGTCTGAGAAATTTACTAAGGCTATTAGGAGTTATGGTTTTATTTAAGGACAAGCTGATCATACACTGTTTTTCAAGACTAAGGATGGTAAGATTACTATCTTAATAGTATATGTTGATGATATTATTCTTACAGGGAATAATCTTGAAGAAATGGATATGGTAAAAAAAGTTCTTGCTAGGACTTTGAGGTAAAGGATTTGGGGCAGCTAAGGGTGCGTTTGGCTTATTATTTCTGCCCATATTCCCAATCCTATTCTACAAATAATGCTTGGCACATTATTCCAAAAATATTACCCTATTTTTTAATTACTTTTAGACCCTATAAGGTTATTAATTTCATTAAATACCCCCTAAAAAAGTTTAAAAATTAACAAAAACACCCCCATGACCCATACTTGCAATATTCAGGCAACCACCGTCGATGGTAGTCGAAATCTGCCACAATGGTAATTCACTGATCCGGCCTTTTCTAGCCAGATCCACAATGGATTTGGCCAGAAAAGGCCAGATTTGGCCGTCAGTGACGGCCAAAGAAATGGCCGTCATTGTCGGTCAAGGACGGCCAAATCTTGGCCATCGACGACCACATATGACCGTAGATCTAGCCTTTTCCGGCCAGATCCGTGGAAGATCTGGCCAAAAAAGGCCATAGCGACACCATATCGGCAAGATCCGGCCGGTATGTGTGGTTATGCAATTTTCCAGCCAGATTCGGAGGTGGTGGCTGGAATCTGGCACTACAGGTGGTGGGGGTCTTTTTGTCATTTTACATACTTTTAAATATTGGGGTATTTATTAAATTAACAAACTTAAGGGGTTTTTTTATAAATTTTTAAATTTTACCTCGTAATGCTCCCATATTCAATTATCCAATACTATCCCCAAAATCCTATCCAAAATAATAAACCAAATGCACCCTAAGATATTTTCTAGGCATGGAGATTGCAAGGAATAAGAAGGGAATTTCTGTGTCTTAGAGGAAATATGTTCTAGATTTATTGAAGGGTATTGGAATGTTAGGTTGCAAACTCGCTGAGACTCCTATTGAACAGAATGTGAAACTTAATAAGATAAATGGAGATACACCAGTTGATAAAGGGAGGTATCAAAGACTAGTTGGGAGATTGATATACTTATCTCATACCAGGCCTGACATAGCATTTTCTGTAAGTGTTGTAAGTCAGCATATGCACAATCCATAAGAGAAGCATCTTGACGCTGTAAATAGAATTTTAAGATATCTGAAGAAAACTCTTGGGAAAGGACTGTTCTTTAGGAAGACTAATGAAAGAAAGGTGCAAGCTTTCACAGATGCAGACTGGGCCGGTTCAACGAGTGATAGAAGGTCTACCTCAGGATATTGTACATTTGTTTGGGGAAATCTGGTGACTTGGAGGAGCAAGAAGCAAACTGTAGAAGTAAGGAGTAGTGCAGAGGCTGAGTTTAGGGCAATGGCACAAGGTTTTTGTGAACTGATCTGGTTGAAAAGATTATTAGTTGAGTTGGGGATCAAGAGTGAGGAACCTATGAAGCTCTATTGTGACAACAAGGCTGCAATTGGTATTGCACACATCCAATTCATCATGATAGATCCAAACATGTGGAGATTGATCGCCACTTTATCAAAGAAAAGATAGAAGAGAAGCTTTTGTGTTATATATCTACCTACAAGCCAGCAGACCGCCAATATCCTTACAAAAGGATTGTCTAAACAAAGTTTTAATAGTCTTGTCTCCAAGCTGGAATGCTAGACATCTTCCCATCAGCTTGAGGGGGAGTGTTGAATTCCTAAGATAAGAATGTGAAAACTTAGGAGCTTATCTAGGCATTATCTAGTTTTTAAAATTTAAAAGTTAGGATAATCCTAACTTAAGGTTATCAAGATATCTAGAGTTAGTCTATAACTAGAGATGTATGATATGTATTTTTTAAGTGAATAAGTGTGAATAAGTTTTTCCTCTATTTTTTCAGCTACATATAACATAGTCAATCACCAAGAACAATTAAAAACTCAATTAACATAGTCACCGAGAGCAACAAGATGCTGAGTTTTAGCCACGTTGTTAAAGCGTTCAAAGAAAAAGGTCTGTAAAAAACCTTCATTGCCCTTTACCCTTTATAACAACATCATTAACCTTTCCAAAGAATTGATGCCTCCACGCCCTTTTCTCAGAACTCACAACACAATACTTTCAATTCGCTGATTTTGACAAACTGATACGACAAGAAAGAAAAATTTTTAAAGGAACAATCAAACTAATTTAAAAGAAAAAATGAAAACGACTTACATCCCAATATTTCACAGCTTTTTTGCTTATAGTACTCCCTTTGTTTTTTGTAATTGCAAATCATTAAAAATCATCTTTTCTAAAAAAAAAGGTTTATACAATTTCTTATCGAATAAAGAAAAAAATAGAGCAAAATCATCAAAGGGTAGAAAAATATCTTATCAAGCCCAGCACTTGAAAAACATACATTTCAATTTTACTCAAGAAATTTTTTCTCTTTGAGACCTTAACATTTTTATGAGTCAAATGGAACCTTCTTTTATTTTGAGAATGCAACTAGGTCTTATAATGAGGCAATGAAGGCGATGACAAAACATAACATAAAATCTTGGGGAACCTACCAAAAATAACTCAACCCAACTCATCATTTGGAATCATATGAATCCATGAAAAATTTTAGTAGGTTACCAAAATAAAGTCAAGAAACAGTAAGAAGAAATTACCATCTCCAGCGGTTGTATTAGTTGCACTCGCAACCTGCTTTACAAGATCTGCACCAACATTCTTGGCCTTGCTTTTGAATTTAATGCTTTTTGCCATAGTGACACCATCCTTTGTGACCTTCGGATCCCCTCTACTTTTCTCAATAATCTGATGGACCTCCTGTAACCAAATGATTCTTCAGAACCAAGCACAGGGAAGAGGCAAGGTTGGACAAGTGACAAATTCGCACAACCAATTGCACAACCAACTGGGGACAGATGGCAACAAGGAAAAAAGCAAGGGCTGGCACAATGAAAGGCTGACAGGTGTGAAGAATTGGTTATGAGGCTGGCACAATGGAAAGGTGACAAGTGTGAGGAATTGGTTATGAATCTGTTAGCTGGTTGGCACAATGAAGAAACGACAGGTGTGTTGGTATTTGTTACAAAAGGAAGTTGGAAAGTAAGTGTAAAAGGGGGAACACTAAACGTGCTGGGCATGGAGAATTAGTGAGATGAATTAGGAGGAGCTGACCCTCGAAGTTCAGCAGTGTGGAGTCCATTTCCATTTCTGTTTTATTTCTTGTTTTAGCATTCGTAATCAAGTGTTGTAAAACACATTTCCATTCGGTTCTGTTATCGTTATTTCCCTTCTGTTTTGTTACCTTTTAATTCCATACTGCTCTGTTTATTCCTATTACGTGTTATCCACTTTTAACAATTTATTCCTGCGTTATCTCCCCAATTATTTTTTGTACACTTATCTTTCTCTGATTAATGCGTGAAATATATTGGTATCAGAGCCCGGTAAGGGTGGGGCATGGTTGGTACAAGAATAGAGGCCAGGATGGATAACATTGAAAGAGATGTGGCCAACATGATAGAAACCATGAATTCCATGCGTGAAATTTTGATGGGCATCCAGAATTGGATGAGAAAAAAAGATGAAGAAGACGAGGAAAGAAGGAGGGACTCATCTAGAACTTCGAACAGAGGCAAGGAGACCCAACACGATCTGGACCGAGACCGACAGGAAGATATGGAAAGAGATCACGGTGGTGGTCACACGGAACACGAGTCCCACCAGTACAATAGGCAATCCAACGGAGAGGGGTGGGGACGCCGCGAGTGGGGAGGCCGAAAATTGGAGTTGCCAGTTTTTTCCGGCGAGGATCCTCATGGCTGGATCTTTCACGTGGAATGCTACTTCACGCTCAACCAGATTTCTCAAGGCCAGAAGGTGATGGTGGTGGCACTGTGCATGGAAGGGGAGGCTCTCCACTGGTATCAGTGGATGGAGACCAGAGGAGCCATGACGACGTGGAGTGAACTGAAGATTTCTCTCTATCAGCGTTTCAGTGGAGGGTAAGAGATTAGCCCACTGGAGTTACTCATGGCCGCAAGACAGATAGGGATAGTCTTGGAATATCGTAAAAAGTTTGAGGAATTGGCAACTTTAACAGGTAGTGAAAGAGAAGAAGTCCTCACAGCCGCGTTTCTGAATGGTCTGAAACCCGAGATCAAGGCAGAAATTCGCCTGCGACAACCCGATGTGCTGACCTGACCCAACTCACTAATACAAGTGACCCATTTAGCCCAAAGAGTTGAGGAGAGAAATATTGCAGTGGAAATGTCCTCAACTGGTCCAGGGCCGCCAAGGAAAATGGGTTTCACCCAGTATTGGGCCTAAATCCTACCCAAAACTATCCCAAGACACTAAAACAAACCCATTTGAAACGACCCGAACACCAACCCCAAATCCATTCCATTCCCGACGAAATTCCAAGGACGTCCAGTCAGGTCCCAACTTATTATCCTCCGTCAATTTTCGACCAAATTTTTTCTGACAAGAATATCCTTACAAAAGGATGACCGAAACCGAGATCCAACGAAAAAGGAAAAGGGGCTATGTTTTTGGTGCGATGCCAAATATTCATCGGGTCACCAATGCGACGATAAGACATTCCAGGTGCTGTTAGTTGATGAAGAGGACCCCGAGGTGAATGAAATAATTGCGGCAAAAGAGCCAAACGAAGAAGAGGCCCCAAGCACAGGCGAACTCTCAATCAGTTGTGTAATTGGGATACAGGGTCCGAAGATGTTGAAATTGAAAGGAAAAATTGAGAATAGAGAGGTCATCGTACTCATTGACAGCAGAGCCTCCCATAATTTCATCAACAGAAAAGTTGTCGAAAGGTTGAAAATTCCAATAGTTCAGGCGAAAGCCTTTGGAGTCCGAGTAGGAGATGGGTTTAATGTACGGTGCCAGAGATAGTGCGGGGATGTGAGTCTAAGGCTATAGGATATCACGCTGGTTCAGAATTTTTTCCCCTTCGACATGAGCAGCGCTGATGTGATTCTGGGAATTGCTTGGTTAGAAATGTTGGGAGAAACCGTGACCGACTGGAAAAAATCCATCATGAAGTTTAATATGGATGGCAGAACAGTAACTCTTGCCGAGGATCCCTCGATGAGTAAGATGATGGTATCATTCAAAGGCATGATCAAAACACTACAAAACAAAGGAGAGGGGTATTTAGTGGAGTTCGGGAACCTTCAAGTATAGGAAGAAGACAAGTCAAAAGCAGACAGTCCCGTCAACAAACTATTACAAGATCATTCGGCATTATTTGAGCCTTTGAAGGGACTTCCCCCAATCAGGGCAAATGACCACGCCATGGGATCGAACAAGGCACGCCAGTGCCCAATGTCCGACCCTACCGGTACCCGTATTATCAAAAGAACAAGATAGAAAAAATAATGCAGGAAATGATAGCTTCTGGGATTATCAAACCAAGTTTCAGTCCGCTCTCTAGCCCAGTCTTATTAGTACGGAAGAAGGATGGAAGGATGGCGCTTTTGCGTCAACTATCGGGCACTCAACAAGATCACCATCCTTGACAAGTTCCCCATTCCAACGGTAGACGAGTTATTCGATGAGCTGGGACAAGCCACCATATTCTCAAAACTTGATCTCAAATTGGGATACCACCAAATCTGAGTTAGGGATGAGGACACCCACAAAACAGCATTCCGAACTCATGAAGGACACTATGAGTTCCTTGTCATGCCTTTCGGGTTGTCAAACGCCTCATCCACTTTCCAAGCACTCATAAAAGACATCTTCAAACCCTATTTGCAGAAATTCATATTGGTGTTTTTTTATGATATTTTAATCTATAGTACTGACATGGAAACACATTTACATCATCTTCGAATTACCTTTCAGGTACTTTTGAAACATCAGTTGGTGGTAAATAAGAAGAAATGCAAATTCGCCCAAGTACAGTTGGACTATTTGGGCCATCTTATTTCTGCCCAAGGTGTCGCAGTGGACCCTTCTAAAGGTGGAGAGTATCCTAAAATGGCTTGTCCCGAAAAACGTCAAGGCACTCCGAGGTTTTCTTGGTCTAACCGGGTATTACAAAAAGTTTGTCTGTGAATATGGCAAAATTGCGCTGCCCTTGACCAATCTTCTCCGCAAGGATGCCTTCACATGGACAGAATCGTCTCAAACAGCCTTCAAAGCACTCAAACAAGCCATGACCACTGTACCGGTCTTAGCCATGCCTAACTTCGATAAGACCTTTGTCATTGAGACAGATGCCTCGGGGCAAGGAATTGGAGTTGTTCTTATGCAAGAGGGTCGACCCATAGCATTCCTCAGTCAAGGACTCTCTACACGGTCGAGGTTAAAATCAGTGTACGAAAGGGAGTTAATGGCCATTGTATTGGCCGTAAAAAGTGGCAACACTATTTGCTAGGAAGACATTTCATCATTCGGACCAATCAATGCAGCTTGCACTATTTGAATGAGCAGCGCTTACATGGGGAGGAACAACAAAAATGGATTATCAAGTTGCTGGGGCTCGTTATGAAATACAGTATAAGCCACGATTAGAAAACAAG
Source organism: Pistacia atlantica (assembly GCA_026229545.1). Classification (NCBI taxonomy): domain Eukaryota; kingdom Viridiplantae; phylum Streptophyta; class Magnoliopsida; order Sapindales; family Anacardiaceae; genus Pistacia; species Pistacia atlantica. Next base: position 13,799,785 of record CM047902.1, on the reverse strand, counting down.
GCAGCAGATGCCTTATCTAGACGAGAGGAACCAGCAGAGTACCAAGCCTTATTTGTCTGTTTTTTTCCAAAAGAGAAGAATGGGAGGAGGCCATTCAACAAGACACTAAGTTGAAGAAAATTTGCCAAGATTTGATTCTAGATCCCGACAGTCATTCGCATTTCAAGCTCATTAAGCACCAACTATACTACGACGACCGCCTAGTGCTTCCATAATCTAGCCCTCAGACCCAACAACTCCTATAGGAGTTCCACTCATCTCCTTTGGGGGGTCACTCCGGGTTCCTCCGCACCTACAAACGGCTTGCAAATGTAGTGTATTGGGAAGGAATGAAACTTAACATCCAGGCTTTTGTAAAAGCTTGCCCTATCTGCCAACAAAATAAGTATAAAGCTCTCCAACCAACTGGCCTGTTACAACCACTTCCTATTCCCTCCCAAGTTTGGGAAGACATTTCCATGGACTTCATAGTCGGTCTCCCAAGGGCTCATCGGGTAGATACTATTTTAGTAGTTGTGGACCACCTCACCAAGTACAGTCACTTCCTTCCCTTGCAGCATCCCTACACCGCTAAGGACGTAGCCGACATATTCCTCCGCAGGATAGTTCGGTTACATGGGTTCCCTCACACAATAATTTTGGATCGGGATCGCGTATTCATGGGTATCTTTTGGGGAGATCTGTTCAAGCAATCGGGCACACAACTACACATGAGCACAGCTTACCACCCATAGACAGTGGACAAACAGAGGTTGTGAACCATTGCGTAGAAACTTATTTGTGCTGTTTTGCAGGACACCAACCACAACATTGGCCCAAATGGTTGGCATGGGCGGAATACTGGTTCAACACCACCTACAATCGCTCCTCTGGTATGACCCCCTTTTGAGCCCTATATGGTCGAGACCCTCCCGTCCTCCATAAATATACTGAAAATACTTCTGCCGTTAACAAGGTCGACCAGCAGCTAACGAAACAAAACATCATTTTGGATGAATTAAAAGCCAACTTGTCTAAAGCACAGGAAAACATGAAGCGTTATGCAAATGGCCATAGGCGGGAAATTCATTATGAGGTCGGGGACATAGTTTATCTGAAAATTCAACCCTATCACCTCAAATCCTTGGCACGTAGAGTCAATGAAAAACTTAATCCTAGATTTTATGGTCCTTATACAATCAGCGAAAAAGTTGGGCAAGTGGCCTATCGCATTAATCTTCCCGCTACAGCCCTCATACATGACGTCTTCCTTATCTCCCAACTGAAGAAAGCCACCTCCCACCCTATTGCCCCGCAACCCCTTCCCGACATCCTTGACCCTTAATCTAATATTGCAAGTTGAACCCGAGGAGGTCTTAAAACAACGACGCCTGTTAAATGGTAGTTCTGAAGTACTAATCAAATGGAAGACCTTACTAGCATGTGACAACACTTAGGAAGCCTATGACAATATTTGCCACCAATTTCCCTCTTTTCACCTTGAGGACAAGGTGGCACTCCTTGGGGAGGGTATTGATGGACCTCTTGTAACCAAATGGTTCGTCAGAACCAAGCACAAGGAAATAGGCAAGGCTGGACAAGTGACAAATTCGCACAACCAATTGCACAACCAATTGGGGACAGATGGCAACAAGGAAAAAAGCAAGGGCTGGCACAATGAAAGGCTGACAGGTGTGAAGAATTGGTTATGAGGCTGGCACAATGGAAAGGTGACAAGTGTGAGGAATTGGTTATGAATCTGTTAACTGGTTGGCACAATGAAGAAACCACAGGTGTGCTGGTTTGTTACAAAAGGAAGCTGGAAAGCAAGTATAAAAAGGGGAATAGTAAACGTGTTGGGGATGGAGAATTAGTGAGATGAATTAGGTGGAGTTGACCCTCGAAGTTCAGCAGTGTGGAGTCCATTTCCATTTCTATTTTATTTCTTGTTTTAGCATTCGTAATCAAGTGTTGTAAAACACATTTCCATTCGGTTCTATTATCGTTATTTCCTTTCTATTTTGTTACCTTATAATTCCATACTACTCTGTTTATTTCTATTACGTGTTATCCACTTTTAAAAATTTATTCCTGCGTTATCTCTCCAGTTTTTTCTATACACTTATCTTTCTCTGATTAACGTATGAAATATATTGTTGTTTGCTGGTTTTTCTTGTAAAGGTTCCATTATAATCACATTATGGCCCTGAATCAATTAATTAGGAATGAAAAACACTAAGAAGAAAGCAAGAAAATTGTCAATATATATTGAGCCTCTACTTATCTTACTATAATGGATCAAAAATATATTACACTAATCAAAATATAATTTGTCTGGAAACATAAGAAAGAATGGATACCTTAGGTCCCATTGTAACTTTCACAGCATCTACAACCTCGGATACGCCTTGCAACGTAGCAGCCTGAACTCTAACTCCAAAATTTATGTCCTTAGCCACATAGTTCCTATTGGATATAACCTTTCTACATACCTTTTTCCATTCAAACCATTAACCGAGCAACAAGAATGTATGACAAGCATACAACATTATCCTCTATAAAAACTCAAAGTAAACAACTAAGCTATTGCAACCGCATCATTAACAGTTACGTCATGGATGGCAAGTCAAATGCCCAAACCCAAGTTTCGCTGAGGAAAAACATTTTAGCTACATGATATATGTTCAGCAAACACTAAATACCATTGACTTAAGGAATAACAAAGAAATTCTGGAGAGTAGTTACCATCGAGACATCAAGAATTTCAACACTAACGTAGGACAAGTATAAAACATCATGATATATGATACTTGATAGCATATAACTAAGCTATTTCACCCATCTCATAGGTGGCAATTAAACAGCTTTAGAGAGAAAATTAGCAGTAACTAAGGAACAAAGTAGGGTTAACATTACCAAAACAAGATTGGAAGCATTGGTGAAGAGTAAAATGAAACCCAAATGCAACACAGATTTCATAGACCAACAACAAATTACTTTGTCGCAAATTACTTAATACTTCAACATAGAAATACAGTAATATTTAAACTGACCACATAAGTTACAGATGAAGTCAGTGAACTTCATGAAAGGATTTATGTAGCCCTTGCAACGAGAGCATCAAATTGGACCACTTTCTCCAAAGTCCACAATATATGAAACAAGAAAAGTTGTATTAAAGAGACGAAATGCATTGGTAGAGGTAATTGTTGTTTCATTAACAAACAAATGCAATAATCACTGAGATTTTAATCTGAACAAAAGTTATACTCAGGTAGCATTCATGCATTACCTGTACAGGCTTAGATGGATAACGAAGGGCCAATGGTTGGACCAACAAAGCCGGCTGCATCCTTGATGTTACCAAAAGGTCAAACATGAGAATATTATTAATGAATTCAATGAAACTAATTACAGCACACATATAACAGTCACCCATATTAAAGGGAAATTGACACTATTATTAAAGCTTAGCTATACGTGGAACCTATCATATGTCTTTTATTATCTTCAATATATGAGATCATTTAAAAGAAAAATTGTTGCACAATAAACAACATTCACCTGTGTATGTTAAGTATTTGATCAACACCTGATTAATCGTGCACCTCATGTAATGCGAACTGCAATTCCCAGTGTCCATGGCCATGAAGTCATTTGTAGCAGGCTTTAAACAAATGAATAAGGAATCAGAATGTCCAATGGAAAAAATGCACTATGGATCTCACACAAAAGCAAATTAATTATGTTATAGCAGCAAAGAAACCAGGTGAAAAGGAAAAAAAAACAAAAAGGAAGAGCTAAGTCAAAGATTAAATTTTAGAACATATACCCAAATAGCAAATTAAATCAAGTAAAAATTTTCACTCTTTTTCAGAATTGGTAGATAATATACTGGAGGAGGATTAGCCTGATTGCCATGACGGGTTTCATACCTGATAACTGAGGAACTTAGATCGAGCCTTGGAATTTGAGTAGAACCAACCCTTGATTGCCTTACCAAGGGAACTCCAGCTTGGCGCACAATATGGTAGTCGATTGACTTCCTGGTGGTGGAGGCATTCCTAACATTCTTGGTACAAATTCTAGGAAAACCACAATGAATATTAAAAACAAAATAAAACTCATGGCATATTTTCAAGTACTTACGCCAAAGAACAATATCTTAGGCAATAGATGCCACAATCAAATTTTCCAGATGCCAAAGCTTAACTCACACACACAACATAATCAAATAATAAACACATGTACTGAATAGAGAGAGAGTGTGTGTTAGAGCAGAGAAGACAATACAGTACAAAAAAAATAAGGATAGCAATGTATACAGGAAAATAAAATGCTCCCCAACTTGTTCCTCTTTTTTCTTTGTTGGCATTTATGCAGTTCTTACTTATCCAAGAGAACAAAATGAAAAAATGTAAAACTCAAAGGATCAATATCTTCTATCCCCTATTTAAGATACTTACTCGCCAAAGCTCCCAACTCTCTCATCTCCATTTCTTCTTGACATATCTGATCTACATTGTTCTGTGCTCTATACAGCTTGTAGAACTCTACTAAACGAGCAATATCCTGGCTTCTATCTATGGTTCCTCCCTCTCTTTTTGCCAGATTTTGCTAAATATTTTATCAAAGAGATAGGGAAAACATGTTAGTAAAACCCACATTTAGTAGAAAACATATAACCTGATACACCTGACTCAGGCAAGAAAATATAGGTATATGAGGGGTAGATTTTAAAGACAAAATTCACCTTTAGTTTCTTCCAGGACTTTTTTTTTTTTTTATAAACATGAAAATGTTATCAGAGAGATTAAATCACAAAAAGGTGTACCAGTAATCCACAACACAAATTGGTATTTCATAAAATTTAAGAAACAACAGCACCCCAATCCCATTGATCAAGGAAAAAGGAACCTCCATTAAATGCTTTGTAACTGAAGCCCACAAAAAGCAAAAGTATCTCTTTCCCATGAAACACCCAAGAACGAGAATTAAACTAAACCTTGGTGATCTTGAAGGACCTTGTTGTTTAAATTAATCACATACTCGTTCTTGGCATCAAAGTTGACTTTAACCACATCCATCAGTTGGCAATCAACCACACCGAAACATGCCTGCAATTTCAATTCAAAGATCCAAACAAACTTTTCTCAATAACAGAAAACAATAGAAAAGAAATTAGGGTCATAAATTGAAGATAAAATAAAGAAGAAAAACCTCTTCGACTTTGGAGAGTTGATCCAAGAGAGAAACTCCGATCTACCAAGGAAGTAAGCCGAATCCATCATGCTAATATTAGTTGCCATTGTCTGTATTTCTTTCATTCTAACGGCTATTTAGTTCTAGAGAGAGAGAGGATTTAAAATGAGTGAAGAGAGGCTTTTTCATCACCAGTTGGTACATGCTTTGTTCATTTATAAAGAAGCACAAACTTGTAATGGTTCAATATCCTAATTCTTTTTCTATAATGAGGTATTGGGGATAAAATTTAGCTGACTGGCCATCCCAAGTTTGGATTTAAGAAAATGGCCTTGAAACTGTTTATAATTTTTTTTTAATTTTGAGAAGATGACGTGGCATAGTTAGGATTAATTAAACACGTAAAATGGGTTAAAATGAAAATATTAAAACATATGTGGGCCGAATCAGAAATAATGAAAGTTTTTAAAATTTGAAATTTCGCAAAACACGCCCCAGTAACTGTTCACCTCGCTTAATCGAAATTCATTAGTTGAAAAAGCGATTTCTTGAACGAAAGGGAGACGCGATTTTTTCCAATTGAACACCTGCAAATTTTCACCCTAAATCAATTTCTTGAACCCTAAACTGAATACAGTTGTGATTTCAGTGATATATTTGTGATTTTCGATCGATTTGTTGAACCCTAAAATCGATTTCCTTAACCCTAAACGGAATCTATGCGATTTCCGGCGATATAGGCCACATTTCCGATCGAAACTGCAAACTTTGACACCAAATTCAATCCAAAACCATGGTTGACACTAACAAGGAGGAGGAAAACCCAACGCCACTTCGAATCTTAGATTCCGATGGCGCAAGCAGTGCAATGGCTGCTCCGGTGGATGATCCGATCAGTGAAGGTGGTCCACACGTAGAGGAGACGTCGGCGGCACAAGAACAGAGGGAAGAACCAGAAAACTGTTCTAAAGACGAGGAGTTAGTCGAGGATTCAGGCTAGGAGGAGAATTCCGACGAGAATTCAGGCCAGGAGGAGTCGTCGGAGGATTCAGGCGACAAGGAGGAGGCCGGCGAAGAAAGGGTACGTTGTTTGGGAAATATTGCTTGTACTGTCGCTTAAGCGATCATGTGTATCGCTTAAGCGATTAATCTGTTTTACTCATGATCGCATTAATGATCGCTTAAGCGATTGATTCAGTTTACTCTTGGTCGCTTAAGCGATTTAGGATCGCTTAAGCGATCTTTTGAGGCAGAATCACAGATATAATAAGCGATTTTTGTGTCGCTTAAGAGATTCTTTTAGTGTACTATTGGTCGCTTAAGCGATATTTTTGTTGCTGATTTTTTTTATATCGATTGTGCAGATTGTGCGTTTAGTGGACTATACAGACTATGAGTTGGACCTTATAAGCGATAAGGTGCCCTACTTCCCTGCAAGGGTGACGGTGAGGTCAAGTTGGGAAGTTTTTGACAGAATACAGGAAATTTTAGATGGAATGATGAATGGTAGAAGAGATTTCGGTCGCACTTGTTTCGGTTGGTTTTTAAGACTCGGAAATCATTGGAAAAAGGCATTTTGGGGACAGGAAGTGCATTACATGTTGCTGCACTCGATAAAATGCAATAAAAAAAAAGAAATGTGGTTCATGGTGGGCGGAAAGCCACTACGTTTTGGCATGATGGAATATGCCCTCGTGACGGGCTTAGGATGTGGCGAAGTGCCAGATAAGAAGGCAGAGGCAGGAAGGAACAGTCGGGGAGCCAAACAGTTTTATAATAAGGTTATGGCGGGGGATAAGTCTATTACAGAACAGGATTTAGAGAACAGGCTAGAAACAATTGAATTTACTGATACAGAGAAGATAAAAGTGTGCTTGGTTTTGTTTTTACATTCGATCTTATTGGCTGGTGACTCAACTAAAGCTGTTGAGAAAGATTGGTTGTTGTTTGCAAGCAATTTGAAGTTCTTTAATTCTTATCCGTGGGGACTGAAATCATATGAGCGAACCATCAATAGCCTGAAAAAAGTAGACATGGTTGTAAAGCAGGCCCAATGGGAGGGGAAGGATAAACCAAGCACGTACAATCTGTTTGGCTTCCCATGGGCAATGCAGGTAAATATTAATAGCTTTTTCTTATATTTTTTGTAACTTATGTGTTTGAATTATGATATGGACTATTTTTTTACAATATAGGCTTGGATGTACGAGGCCATCCCTGTCTTCGCTAAGGGGGGGGAGGAGCAACAGTTTGGATGTGCAACAGCAATTTCCTAGGATGTTGCGGTGGCATGTCCAAAAGTACAACCATTCGGATTACGAGCAAATAGACGTTGATATTCAAGGGGCTGGGGTAAGATTAAAGGACTAAGCTTTTGAATATGTAGTTGCTTTAAAATGTCTCTTCAATCTGATTGATTTTGTTTCTTATTGCAGGGAGTCGTCCGTCCCTTTCTCACCGCTATTGGGGCTGAAGCGGAAGAGGACTATGTCAAATCTTTCAAAGCACTGGAGGATGCAATGGATGAACGGATAGACTGCCTGATGCGGGACCTAAAAGGGGCCACGCATGTGATGGCAGTTACGGGGCCACTACTTCACAACGTGGTTGATGTCGTGGATGATGAAGCTCCAATCGGTCGGAGGTCCGAGGAGGAGGAGAAGAGGGAGGAAGAGGTTCGTATGCCTCAGCAAATCGGTACAACAAGTACCGGTTTGCCGAGACATCGGCGTGGGGATAATGAGGTGGTTGACCTCATAAACGGCCTGTTTCAGAGTTTTAAAACAGGTGTTTATGAAAGGTTTGACAAGATGGAAGAGAGCATGGGAAGGGTTGAGGAGAAAGTGGATAAGCTGGCCGAGAAAGTTGGTACAATGGGGGAGGAAGTTGGTGGAGAATTCAAGGCGGTTGAAGTGCAAACTGGGCTGAAAAGAGAGAGCCGAAAGAGCAAGTTTGTGAAATCGCCTTACATGGTTGACACAGGTAAAGAAGAGGAAAATTAAGAAGGCGGAGGCGAAGGAGGTTAAGGAGGTTGGTGGAGGAAGTGGGGCGGTGATAACGGAGGAGGGCGAGGTCGGAGGCGAAGGAAGCGGGGATGTAAAAATGGAGGAAGGGGGAGGAAGTGGGGAAGCTAAAATGGACCCAAATGTCGATTTGTATAGGCCAATAGAGGAAAAGAAAGAATTCTTCTATGCCTATTACAATGGATTAGGAAGTAATGGCCATATAAAGTGTAAGACAGGGGATTATCCCCGGGAATGGTTTGAGAAGTTGTTGACGATGGGCACGTGGCTTGATGACTCGGTGAGTTATTTTCACTTAATTTTCCTTAATTTTGCCTATATTTTTCATACTTATCTTGTTGTTTTTGTTTGATGCAGCACATCGATGAAATATTGGCACTGATGAGGCTACGACAGACTAGTGATGGTGATCTGTTGTATCCCGACTGTGCTATCACCGATGTGGCATTTGGGCAAACGCTTGTTTCGGCATATCGCACTTTAATTAAAAATGCGGTTTCTAGTGGTGTAGCAAAAGGATTGAAGCGAAAACGATTGGCCGCTGCTTGTTATTGCATCCCACGATGATTTCGGTTTGATGACAGGATTATGCAGTACGTAAGGGGGGATCGGCCCAAATATGGCCACAGTTGGGCCTTTGTTAAAAGAGTGTACTGCATCATCCTCGTCAAACAGATGCATTGGATAGCAGTCGTTGCGCATCTAGATGAGGGGTTACTGAAGATCCTTGACTGCAACCCAACCATTTGTCGAGACAAGCAGTTGGAGGTCGAGTTGGAGCCATTGTCCAGGTTGTTCCCGCGGCTGTTGTGTGATAGCGGGATGTTTGGGCACTTGGGTGATCAGGTACTAACCAGAAAGTGGCCAATTCAGCGCTCTACCTGCCCAATAAATGAGTCAAGGTAAATTTTGTTTAAAACTAACTTACATAATACAATTGTTCTATAAGTTTATTATAATGCTAATGTCTTCTTCCTATTGTAGCGCTGAATGTGGGGTATATGCCCTTGAAATTTATTCAGTTCGACATGACCAACAGCCCGATGGACAGCTTGAATGACGAAACAATGAGAGACTGTCGGGAGCGCTGGGCTGTCGACTGCTTCCATGGGCAGATGGATCCGTTTTGAGTGACCAGAACCCAATCAAAAGGTATGGCAATTGGACACTGAATTTTGTAGTTTATGTGATGTTGATGTTCATACTTGGGTTTTTTGAGTTGATTGTATTTATTCTAAACCATATAACTTCAGCTGCTGACACTGAGTTTTTTTACTTGTAAGTTCTTGTTCTTTTCCACCCTTTGTATTATTTTCCTTTTTATATTCTCAATTAAACTTATGATACCTGTTATAATTATCAATAAGGGTGTATATACATGTTCATTTTCAATGGTGTTTTGATGTGTACTTTGTGTCAGAACTGCTTATTTAATTTGTTCTCATTGGCTTGGCTATTTTCTAATTCATGCCTTTCTCATATTATGGTGTTTTACACTGCAGGTCACTAAGACGGAATGGTCAATCTCTAGAGAAAGTCAACCGAGGCACCATATTAGCCTCTTGTAGATATCATCTTGAATTTGTTGGATGCTAGTGCAGAGCCAGAAAGCATCGGGAAGAATGATGTCGTGGGCATCGTTTCAAGCATGGACTGCCCCGATACCATTCACTGTGGATTCCAAACTCTTTGGCATCAAAAACTAAATTAAAGGCAGTGTATAGGAAATTGTAAATAATTTACTATGTATGGTGTGATCATTGTAAAGAATTGGATCTGACATTTGGGAGATATTTTTGTTTGTCCATATAAGATAATTCATTAGCAGTTTCAATTTACTATGTATGGTGTGATCATTTGCTGCACCCAAGTCGGATAATGGTTTTTTAGCGTTTTGTTTCATTTTTGTATCAATACAACGGGTGATGTAGTGGTGTGATTATTTGATTCACCACAGTTGGGGGTAATGGTTAGCTTGTCCAAATATTTCGATACAAATTACTTAATTTTGCGATACAAAATCTTTTCGGATTTGGGAGGGAAATGAGTGATGTACAAATGTTTCCCAATCACAGTCATTTCAAACTTAATTAACTTAAAGACAGCCATGGTACCAAACAATTACGTATATGACCGACCACATATCTCTCTTAAACAACTGACTTTTCCTGAAACGATCGCTTAAGCGATCCTAAATCGCAAGCGACCAAGGTCTCGGCAGATGTAATTTTAGGAAGAATCGCTTAAGCGATAAGTAAGGTCACTTAAGCGATCATAGTCTGGGCAGATGTCATTCTGGCTCGGAAAAGATCGCTTAAGCGCTCATAAATCGCTTAAGCGACCAAGAGTCTTTTAGGAAGAATCACTTAAGCGATATATAAGGTCGCTTAAGCGATCATAGTCTGGGCAGATGTCATTCTGCCTTGGAAAAGATCGCTTAAGCGATCATAAATCGCTTAAGCGACAAAGAGTCTTTTAGTAAGAATCGCTTAAGCGATATATAAGGTCACTTAAGCGATCATAGTCTGGGCAGATATTCTGCCTCGGAAAAGATCGCTTAAGCGACCAAGAGACTTTGACGAAAATCGCTTAAGCGATACCAACGGATCGCTTAAGAGATCAGGTGTAAAAGCAAAGAATCGCTTAAGCGACCAGAGTAAAAACAAAGAATTGCTTAAGCGATCCTATGTATTCGGATATTATTTATTATATTTCAGAGCATCGGTTAAGCGATCCACGCTATACTAAACATATAGGGTTTACGATTTGTTCAGAGCACCTGTTCCGTTATTACATTTATATTAAACATATAGGTCTTTTACGTCAGTATGAAACATATAGGGTTTACGATTCGTTTAGTGCACCTGTTCCGTTATTACATTTATATTAAACATATAGTTATTTTACGTCAGTATGAAACATATAGGGTTTACGATTCATTCAGAGCACCTGTTCCGTTATTACATTTATATTAAACATATAGGTCTTTTACGTCCGTATGAAACATATAGGGTTTACAATTCGTTTAGTGCACCTGTTCCGTTATTACATTTATATTAAACATATAGGTCTTTTACGTCAGTATGAAACATATAGGGTTTACGATTCATTCAGAGTACATGTTCCCTTATTACATTTATATTAAACATATAGGTCTTTTACGTCCGTATGAAACATATAGGGTTTACAATTCGTTTAGTGCACCTGTTCCGTTATTACATTTATATTAAACATATAGGTCTTTTACGTTAGTATGAAACCTATAGGGTTTACGATTCATTCAGAGCACCTGTTTACGGCTATACTAAACATATGGGGTTTACAATTTGTTCAATATATTTTTATATTTGTTTGTTTAATTATTTACGAAATATTAGTATATTTTTAATTAATTTTTGACCCATTAAGTGAATTAATTTCATTAATACCGAAGAAAAAGTTTAAAAATTAACAAAAACACCTCCAACCACCCAACTTCCCAGATTCCGGCTACCGCTGATAGCAACAAACGACCGAAAATGGCCGTAATGGTCAGTTGTGACCTTTTTCGGCCAGATCCAAGGCCACATCTTGCTATCATGGACTTTCAAAGAAATGGCCGACGTTGACGGTCAACGACGGCCAAATGTTGGCCATCGTTGACCGTCAAGGACGACCATATATTTGGCTTTCACAGACGGCAAGATCTGGACATTTTCGTTCATCTACGGCCAGTTCTGGTGGATCGTCTGGCCTTTTCCGGCCACATCCGTGGTCGATCTGGCCGGAAAAGGCCATATAGAGGCCCTATCGGCCATATCCGACCACTATGCATCGTAACACCCTTTCCTGGTAAGATTCCGGCAGCGATGGCTAAAATCTGGCACCGTGGGTAGGTGGGGGTGTATCTGTATTTTAAAACCATTTGCATAAGAATCGCTTAAGCGATATAACGGATGCTTAAGCGATCATGTGATTGGCATAAGCAAATCTGCCCAGGTGCATGATTGCTTAAGCGATCCGTGATATCGCTTAAGTGAATCTTGTCTTTTTCCCATGGTCGATTAAGCGATCATGCACCTTGGCAGAATCAATCAGTCCAGGTGCACGATCGCTTAAGCGATCCGTGGTATCGCTTAAGCGATCCTGTTATGAAAACACTTTGTCGCTTAAGCAACACACTTAGTCGCTTCAGCGATCATGGGCAATACATACTTTTGCACCTTTTCTCCTGAATTTTGACAAACTAAAATTACCAACACGTATTAATTCCATACCTTTTCCTCAATTTGACAACCTAATTCCAAACTAAAATCACCAACAAATATTTACACCATGTAATAAGAGTACACAATATAAAGAATAATTTATTAAAGGTAACAATAAAATTTAAAACATCAATAATTGAAAACAATAACTCATCAATGGTTGCCCTTCGCAACTCCCTGAATTTCATCCTTCTTCGAACCTAATTACTTCTGGCAACTGCTTCTCTTGTGGCCAGGTTGCTTGCAAATTGAGCACTTATTCATCTTCCGGGGAACCTCAAAGGCTGATGGACTACGCTTAACCCTTTTTCTCCCCTTTGGTGTCTTCTTGAATGGCGGCTGGATGATAATGTCAGCCACCTCTGGCAGCACTACCCATTGCTCTTTGGTTTTTCCTTAAACCTCAGGGGTGTCAAGTAAAAACCTCTACTTTGTGAGAAACGTGCGTCGATAGTGAAGCACTTAAAACAGTATGTGGTTATGTGTCGAGCTATCAATGACATTTCATTTAATATTGCATACAAAATGAAAATAAATATGAACTTTAATTATTTGGTTAATATTGATACTATTAAGACAAGAAAGACTGTATATTTTTTTTTTTTATAATAACTTTACAAAACAATATTGTTGTGAGAAGCTTCAATTGACACCTTTGATATTTATTGAAAGATCAAGGAGACCCTCATGTTTCGAAATGAGAGTAACATAAAATAGTAATAATCTATGAGAGGTTTTAATTGACACCCTTGAGATTTATTGAAAGATCAAGGAGACTTGCATGTTTTAGAATGAAATGCTTACATGTTTGCAGTTTAATAATGTAATACTTCCATGCTTGTAATAGAATGACAACACAAGAAAAAAAAAATATTTATTTCCCAAATGTCTTATAACTGTCAAAGTTCAGTATCTTTTAAATCATTTAACATATTTAATTTTTTGATCTTGTAACAAATGTTAGATGTTAAACTCTTCTTATTGCGGGTATATTAGTCATTGTATTGTTTGAATTAATTTTTCACAAAGTGTCTGTCAATTTTAAGGGTGTAACTGTTTCATTTTGAAACATGTGGGGCTCTTTTTTTTCCTTAAACCTCAGGGGTGTCAAGTGAAAATGTCTACTGCATGAGAAACATGGGCCGATAGTCAGGTGATTAAAACAAAATGTGGTTTTGAGTCAGGCTATCAATGACAATTCTTTCAATATTACGTACAAAATGAAAAAAAAAATGCAAGCTTTAATTAGTAGGCAAATACCAATACTACAAAGACAAGAATGATAGTTAAAAAAGCTCATAATAACATAAATTAGTAATATTGTGTGAGAGATTTTAATTGACACCCCTGAGATTTATTGAAAGATTAAGGAGACTCGTATGTTTAAGAATGAAACACTTACACGTTTGTAGTTTAATTTGTAATACTTCCACACTTGTTATAGAATGGCAACACAAGAAAAAAAAATTATTTCCCAAATGTCCTGTAACTATCAAAGTTTAGTATCTTTTAAATCATTTAACATATTTAATTTTTTGATCTTGTAACAAATGTTAGTTATTAAACTCTTCTTATTGTGGGAGAAGAGACTAAATAAGATTATCTTAGTCATTGTAGTGTTAGAATTAATTTTTCACAAAGTACAGTAAAACCTCTCTATAGTCATAATAGTAGGACTAACTAATTTTATTACTATAAGGAGGTTATAAGTTAATAGAGATATAGTTAAAAAAATTTCTTATTTCATAATTAATGTTTTAGTAGTACAATATTAAGATTTCAATTCATGTTTTAATAATATTAAAGTTTCAATTCATCGCTTCAATTGCCTCCTTTTGAAACGGATAGAAGATCATGTTTTGAAACCAACAAAGATAACTGTCCTTGATGGAATTGTAAATGTAGTTGTTGCATGACAACTGATGTGAAGCCACAAACAATTGTCAATTGTTTTAAGCATTACAAAATTAGGATCACCAATGTCGATGAATTGCAAGTTACAAATGAAGTAAATGAAGAGAATCAAAGAGTCATTGTAGAATTATGTGATCAGATTTTGACAACTTTACTGCACTAATCGAATGAATATTAATGTCTTCCTTAATCATCCAAATGAGTAACAAGTCATGTATGCTTTAACAAAAGAAGAAATCAAAGCTAAGGAGTTGGCCTTCATACATGGTGAACCTAGCGGCTCTCGCTTTTAGGTGGCATGCTTCGTTCTTGTCGGCTGGGAGCTCATTGTGTTCCAAGTACTTCACTATCGGGGTCATCCAAGAGCGTCTAATTTGATGTCCATTGCTTCTTCGGGTGCCTTGCTTGTTGGTTGTTCCTTCCAGTTGGCCGGCCATTGTAGGAATAAAAATGGGATGGATGATTAGGAAGAACATTGAAGAGCTAAGTCGAGGTTAGCAAGGGCGTCAGCATGAGTATTCTCCGCTCTTGGGACTTAGGCGATGGAGAATTCTTCGAATTCGGTCTTCAATTCTTTGACCAGGTTCAAGTAGGTTGTCGTTTTCGAGTTACGTGCTTTGTAAGTGCCTTGCAGTTGGTTGACCATGAGGTGGGAGTCGGATTTTACCTCCAGCCTCCTTACTCGATTTCTTTGGCTAGGGAGAGTCCAGCGATAAGAGCCTCATATTCGGCGTCATTGTTGGTGCACTTGAATCCACATCGTATGGCCTTCTGGATGACATCTCCCTCTAGTGTAGTTAGTACTAACCCCAACCCGCTTCTATTCACATTGCTTGAGCCATCTACTGAAAGAGTCCACTTTGAAGGCGACCCACTATTCATACATAATAACTCTCTTTCTACTTGGACGGTGGTGTTTGGGGTGAAATCAACAATGAAGTCTGCCAGTGCTTGGGACTTGACAGTAGTACATGGTTAGAAAGATATGTCATACTCACTAAGCTTTACCGTCCATTGCGTGAATCGGCCTGATAACTCTGGCTTGTGTAGTATCTTCTTGAGTGAAAAAGAGGTAAGTATGACTATGGACTGGCACTGAAAGTATGGCCTGAGCTTCATGGATGCATGGACGAGGGCGAGGGCGAGTTTCTTCATCTGACTGTATCGTGTTTTGGCATTGAGGAGTGACTTACTTACATAGTAAATTGGTAGCTACTTCATATTATCTTCCCGAACTAACACTGTTGAGATTACTGTCTCTAAGACTACCAGGTAGGTGTAAAGCTTCTCCCTATCTACAAGCTTAGAAAGGAGCAGAGGGGAGGTCAGGCATCTCTTCAATTGTTGCAAGGCTTCCTCACAGAGAGGGCTCCATTCAAACTTTTTAGATTTCTTGAGTGTGTGGAAGAAGTGGTGGCACTAATCAACCGATCTAGAGATGAAGTGGCTCAAGGCGGCCACTTGTCCTGTGAGGTGCTGGACATCTTTGATGCAAGTTGGTGATGGTATATTTGTAACGCCCCACTTGGGGTACGTAGCTAAGTTATGGTGTATTGCTCGAATGTTTATTGTTTTGCTTTTATTTAGGTTGATATATTGTTAATATTGGTTGGTTGGCCCTTAGTTGAATTTTTGTTAAAGTTATTTTCAAAAAAATGTGAAGAAATTCCCTTAAACTTTCATTAGGGGTAAAATGGTCTTTTCACTCAAAATTAGTTGAAAGAGTGGAAGGGGGTGAAAAGAGAAAGAATTTCATGGAGAATGTAATAAAAATGAGGGCATTATTGTAATTAACTAAGGGACATAGATGGAAATTTCTAAGAAAGAGCAAGGGCAAAATGGGAAGGCATGTGTTAATTGTGAGTTAATAAGGGTTTGGGTTTAGAAAATCCTTCATTTTTCTTCTCCACTGCCATTCCCATTCACCACTTCTTCTCAACTCTTCTTTCAATATTTCAAGAATTTTAGAGGGCTTTTTGAGTAGTTTGGGGTAGAAAGTTAATCTAAAGCAGCCTAAGGTAAGGATTTTTGCTTTAGATGTGATGTTTTGCTTATATATATACATTGAAGTCTTATGGTTTTATTGTTTAAAGTTGTAGAGAAGAGACAAGTTATCAAAGGAAAGGAAAAGTGTTAGTGAAATCTCTCCATTACAAGGTAAGTAAATCCAACCCAAGTTGAGATTTGAGAAATCCTTTGAGTAGAGATTTATGTATGTATAAGTATGTTATGTGATTGAGAATTGAGTTGAGATGAATATTTTGCTTTGTGGTTGTTGAATACACTTCAATTATGAGAAGTGTTGTTCAGTGATGAGAATGTAGTTTGGGTTGAAATTGAAAGAATTGAAGAAGTATTGTGGGAGTGTTGTGCGGTAGGGTTATGGTGATGTTACAAGAGAATTATTTTCTCATTTTGGATGGTTAGAAAAAAATTGAATGATAATTGAATTAGGGTTTGTTTATGCACAACTATTGTTTGATGAAATGCCTAAGTAACATGTTACCATGGATGCCCTGTCACAACCGTGACATTCTGAGTGATTTTTGGGCATCTTACTGATTGAACTGGGCTGAGACCTACATAAAAGTTGTAGCCTTGTCTCTAAGCTTTAAAACAAGACCAAGATTATAGCAATCCGATATGTATAACTCGAGTTATGCCTTCTTGAATAAGACCTGCGCAGAAGACTATTTTTGATGCAACATTGCATTTGTGCACTTCATAAGTGCATTAAGTGAGAAATTTTAAGCATGAACCATCCATCTACATAAATTATGCATTGAGAGGTAGCTTGGGAAGGAGTAGAGAATTTTGTGAATAAGCTACTTTAAGAGCAAAGAGAATGAGAAAAACTCGAAGAATGGGTTGGTGCTTTGTGAACTCCACTTGGAAGTCACGTAGAGTGGGTTGGTGCTTTGTGAACTCCACTTGGCCGTGCCTCCGATAAGATGAGGCCGTGACATTTAAGCGAGAAAGAATGAGGAAAACATGAGAAAGAATAAAGAGAGAACTAGTAGAGTCACGAAGAGTGGGTTGGTGCTTTGTGAACTCCACCCGGCCATGCCTCCGGTAAGATGAGGCCGTGACTTACAATAGAAAATTTGCAAAAGAGAGCTGTGTGAAAAAGAGAAATACAAAGAGAAAATAAATGAGACGAGAAGTGTGTAAGGAAAGATTTAAGAGAAAGAGTTACAGGGACAGACGAGTAGAGGATTTACTTATTGAGCATTATTTTGTGCTCACCCCGTTATTTCTCTTTGTTTTTGCAGGATCTAGGTGAGGACGTGGTCGGATGGGCGTCAGCAAGCGAGGAGCAATAGCTACACTGTCTACTATTTTTGATAACTTTTACAAATGATACCATACTTTGTATAAAGAATGATTATATGTATTAAAAGAAAATTTTGGGCCCATTTACTTTTGCTAATATAAATGTATTTTACTTGATGTATTTCTATGGGTATCCTAGTATGAAGCAGTTACTACAATATTAAGGATTGCTCTGATCTGGTCGGGGTTGGCTTCTATCCCCCGCTGAGTTACCATGTATCCCAAGAATTTACCTGATGAGACACCAAACAAGCATTTGGCTGGATTCAGCTTCATGTTATACTTCCTTAGGACGGCGAACACCTGGTTGAGGTGGTCGAGGTGCTTTCGGCCATCAAGGACTTGAGAGCATGTCATCGATGTAAACCTCCATGGTGTCCCCGAGGTGTTCGACAAACATTTTGTTGACTAGCTACTGATAGGTAGCCCCGGCGTTCTTGAGACCGAATGGCATCACCTTGTAGCAGTAGGTTCCTTTCTCTATGATAAAGGTTGTCTTCTCCTAGTCATCGGGGTGCATCAAAATCTGGTTGTACCCTAAGAAAGCATCCATGAAACTTAGGAGCTCGTGGCCTGCGGTCGTATCAACCATCATGTTGATATGTGGGAGCGGGAAGGAATCCTTAGGGCATGCTTTGTTTAAGTCCATGAAGTCAATGCAGACCCTCCAACTTTCCGTTCTTTTTCTTTACAACCACAATGTTTGCCAGCCATTCGGGGTAGTGGACCTCTTTGATCAGACCATTACTCAATAACTTTTCAATCTTTTCATTGACAATCCAGTTGCGCTCTGGTGTGAACTTCCTTCACTTCTGCTTGACTGGCGGGTGATCCGGATCTACTTTGAGGTGGTGGACCATTGCCTTTGGGCTGACTCCTATTATGTTAGCATGGGACTAGGCGAAAGAGTCCTGGTTTTGTCTGAGGAATTCATTGAGTTTCTCTCTTATCTCGGGCTTGAGGCGAGAACCTATATGGGTCTTTCTTTCGGGGTCTGATGAGAATGCAAAATGTCATATTTACCCCCCTTAATGCCTAGTCTTTTATACCTATTTGCTGCCTAAAATGTACTGATTTTTATTCTATTTTGACTTAGGAAGTAAATGGGAGCGTTAATTGCAAAACGGAACTAATTAAGTGAATTCGGACAGTTTTGACATTGTTTCGTATTTTGGGAATAACTCTCTCATCTGAGCTCTGATTGAGATGATTCAAAATGCTGTAGAACGCTAAGAAATATATCTACAACTTTTATGTTTTGAGTTTGGAGAGATACTTGCTGCATCAAGGTTGTAATTGGGCTTGAAGTTGACGCATCTGCACTGTCGATGTTCTGGAACATTCTGCCTTGTAATGCACGTCCAAGGGTCAGTTTATTATTGGAAGATTTGAAGACATGTGCACACGAGTTACAGCTGGACACATCACTTTCCTGTTTTTATTTTTAAGATTTTATTGTATTTTCAATTAATTAGAATCAGATTAGGATAATTGATTTTAGGATATTAGAATATTTTAGGAGATTGAGTTGAATTCAAATACTTGAATTAGATTTTTGGAAAGGGAGATCAGATTAGGTTTTGAGGGGACACACGCCTCTCTCTGGGCTTCTCTGAACTTTTCCTCTGTAATCCGGTGATGGCCATGAGAGGCTGATTTTGATAACTTGGTCGAAGTAAACGGAAGCCTCGGAATCGATAAACTGTGAGATCTAATATATTTTTCTTTGTGTTCAATTTTCGTGTTTGAGTATTGGATGTTTTTCTATGCCTAATTTTATGATTGTTTCGTTTAATTACTAGGGAGGCCTACTAGTTTATTAATTGTCGCAATCTACTGCTAAGTTAGATATCAAATCCGTAATTGTTTGATCCCTCCAACTTGCGAAGCAATTAGGGTTAGTAATTTGCTGCGTCAAGAATTAATAACCTTACGAAGAACATTCAACTAAATTAAATACAACCGCTTGTGTTTGTGTTGTTTAGCTTCATCGATCTCTCTAATTCTTAAGGCTGCCACTAGATTAAATCTTGAGCGCTTGTCTAGGGTTGTTTAGGGGTAAGATTAATTAGGATCGCTTGTTTCCTGATTAATTACAATTAAGGAGAGATAGGAAATTAGTTCCAACGGTGAATATTCAATGTGTGAATTGATTATCTTCGTATCAATGATCAGTTGTAAGATTCCGATGGTGGATGTTGACGGAGACCAAGTTTCGTTATATTAATTGATTTCGAATTGAACTGTTTTTTTGTTTTTAGTTTTTGCTAAGAACGTTTCCTGTTTTACGCAGAACCCCCTAGCCTTGTTCACATAACAGCAAATTCAGCTAGACACTCTTCGTGGGATCGACCCTGACTTACACTACTACGTGTATTTTTAGGTTTTAATTCAGGGTGCCTACGACAACACGCTAGGGTCTTTCGGGCGTATCTGCACTTCATCCAACTCTTCCATAGATGGTTGATCTGGCTCAGTCGGAGGTGTTGGATGAGATTGTAGTTGCTGTGAAGCATTACCTTTACTTTTGAAGGCATTCTTGAAACAATCTTTGGAAGCCTTAGGGTCGCCCTTGATTTCCCTTACTCCCCATTTTGTAGGAAACCTGATCGTTTGATGGAAGGTGGATGGAACAACTCGCATGTTGTGGATCCAAGGTCGGCCCAAGATGACGTTGTATGGTGAAGGACAGTTGATCACTAGAAAAACGGTTTGCTTGTTTACTCTATTGGCGTAAATAGGAAGAACAATCTCTCCGATGGTGTATTTCTGCTCGGAGCTGAACCTGACCAGTATGGTTGGTTGTCTGTTGATGTTTGTTTCTTCCAAACCCATGGCCTTTACTGCTTCAAGGAAAATAATGTTTGCCGAGGACCCCCCATCTATGAATACTCTCTTGATCAAGATGTTGGCAATCTGGATGGAGATGACTAGAGCATCGTGATGAGGGGCAGCTAGGGTGATTGGCTCATCATCTTCGAATTGAATTACCTGGTGGGTGTGTGACCAAGAGGACGGATGGATGGATTGGATTTCATGGTTGTTTTTGGCTCTAGCGCAGCATTTGGCTGAGGAATAACTGACCCCACTGATCTCTGACCCTCTTGAGATGATTGAGCAGAATCCTTTTGGCGTAGGTTCCTATAGAGGTGGAGACGTTTCTTTCATGCTTTTCTGGCTGATGGTATTCTTCCTTTTATCTTTCAACAGATCTCGAAGATGTCCCCTCTTCAATAGTGCGACGACCTCCAACCGTAGGGCAATGCAGTCCGCGATGTTATGTCCATGGTTGCCTTGGAACTCGCTCCACTTAGTTGTGTCTCTCCTGGCTTTGGCATTGAGCTTGCCTAGCCACTTAACGCTAGACCACATTCCTTTCATGATTACCACGACCTAGGCTGGTTCAATGTTGAGGTTGCACTCTGGGATTTTGTAGTGGCTCGATCCAATTGGTCTATTGTCGGTTCTAAGTGGCTGGCAGTCATATGGTTTTCTAACTTTGTTCAGATTGCATGGAGGGGGTTGGTGATGAGGTTCAATCGATCTGAGCTTTGGCCTCCTATCATTCCACCTTGGATCATACCTGGCATGACTTGCCCGATTCATCTCATCTTCCTCCTACCTTATTTGCATCACCGCTTTGGCCAAGGTGTGTTCCATCGTGGTGCAATTGACCTTCGTCAGTTCTTTGTATAATTTACCATCTGGGAGGAGACCCTTCCTGAAGGCGCTTACGGCCGTCTTGGGGTTATAAGAAGGGATGGAGATTTTTTCTTTGTTGAATCTACTGACATACTCTCTCAGCAGCTCCCCATTTTCTGGTATACTCTGTATAGGTCGGCCAATAGTTTCTCAAGTTTCTTGCTACTGGCGAATTGCTCTACGAAGTTGTCAGTGAGCTGTGCGAATGAGTTGATTGAACCGTTTGGGAGGTTAGTGTACCATTGAAGAGTTAGACCAGATAGGCTTGAACCAAAACTCTTACACATGTAGGCTTCCTCTTTAGCATTTGGGGTATCGAGACAGTGAACATTCGCTACTTGTACGAGGCTATATGATCATTTGGGTCGGTTATGCCATCATAGGGCTTCATGCCAGGGATAGTGAATTTATGGGGCATGTTGGCTAGCGCGATCGCATCCATAAAAGGCGAATCGGCATAGTAGTGAGGCTTGCTTTTTTTGGTGGGGATTGGCATTCCTGGTATGCGCCTCATCACTACCTCTACGTCGACTAGTCTCTTAGCTAATATCTATTCCATAGGAGAGGCAGATACCACTAGGTCATCCTGATTGACTTGGTTGGCCAAAGGATTCGCACTCGGTGCATTTTGTTGGGTCAATCTGCGTGGTGTAGCCTGGTGGATCATTCCTTCGCGTATCGTTTGGTAGCCTGGATTCCCGTTCATTCCCTTCGGGTGGGTGACTCCCATTGTAACTGATTAGGGTGTTTCGCCCTACATGAATGGTTAGAGGGGTTATTTGATACTCGCTCGGTCTGTTGGGATGGATGGACTCGAGCGGGATGGTTTGAAATGGGTGACCGCTCAACCCGCGAGGATGAACTGAGCCGAATGGGGTTTGTGTAGGGATGGTTGAGTGAAGGTGAGGTGGGATGGCGAGGATGGGCAGTTCTTGTTGTAGCGGGCTTTCTTTCACTTGGATGCCTTGATCTTGTGCTTAAGGTAGATTGACCGAGATGGGTTCCGTTGGCAGATCCCTTTCTCCATGAATCAGGGCTGAATCGTTGACCAATGACGAACATAGTTGATGTGACCTTTTATTTGAGGTCGTGGGTCTGTGCCTAGAGTTTGGAGAGGTTGCATAGATGGAACTGAGGCTCAGAACTGATTGGGTGGTATCTAACAAGGCAGAAGCTCATTATCATAAAACTGACTTACTTTCTCTTTCATAGACTGGTTTTCGACCCTAATGGAGGCGTTTTTGATCCGAATGGCAGTGTTCTTAACTTCCAGTACGGCCACCTTATCTGAGTTCTATTGCATGAGGGCGGTCAGAGCCTCCAGTTTGGCCTCGAGGCTAAGGTTAGCATTGTCGCCATGGAAAGTTTCTTCACGTAGCAGGGTTCATTGAGACGAATGATTACTAGAGGCCCCACGGTGGGCGCCAAACTGTAGACGTAAAAATCTACCTATACGGAAGGAGAGACTAATCCTGTGAGGTTGAGGCCACTAGTGATCTGTTGCACCTGCAAACGTAAAGCAACAGAAAACACCAGGGTAGTGTTTGCCGTAGGCACTCCGACACTCAAGTCAGCAAGGCTGAAAGAGGCTAATTTAGTGAGGGCTAGAGAGAAGAAATGTTACTAGAAGTCTAGTCGGGGACTGTGACTATGACTGTGGTCTGAAGGTGTAATGTGATCTCCTTTGTGAGAGGGCTAGCCTCTGTTTAAATTGTGACTGTATGGTTCCCCAATCCTGGTGGAAGTTGGGAGTCCTCGTAGTATTCTTTCCTCTCAGGGGTGTATCCATTGGCCTCCTTATCCTGGCGTGAAAGGGAGTCCGAGCATGAATTTGGATTCGGACCTTGGAGGAATTGGGGTAGTAGTGAACTGCCTTATCAGAGTTCAAGCAGGAGTGTGATCCGTAGGTGACTATGGGCTCCGAATTTGACCATAAGCCCAGAAGGTGTGCTGGGATCAGGAGGCCCGAGTTCAGATGGTATGGACTGACTATACTTCATATCGAATGGGCCTCATTTGGGGAATTCTGGCTTGGGCAGCATCGAGACTAGGCCTAGCTTTCCTCTTTGTCAGAAGTGTTCTCCTCTTTGGGCCAAGGACATTTTTTGGCCCTAACACATTATTTTCTTGCATACACAAAACACGCTTGCTAAAAACTACCAAATTGTTTTTGACATGTTGCATTATCATATTGGTGAATTTGTGATACGTATGACCTGTTTTCTAAAATATTTCACTTCATAGGCATCTTTCGCAACCATATCTTCTTAGATAACTCAAAAGTCGAGTAGCAACATTCTACTTTATGGAAAAAGATCATTGCATGTTGTTGTTCTATACATGAATTTATATATTTTTTTTTTAATGTTTTTTTCACTGTCTTGTGTTCTATATCTGCAAAGTTCGAGTGAATCTCTATTAAATGTTTCTCACTACTCATTATTTTGTGTCATAATTAGCTTTGTAGTTTTCCCCTCTTATCCATTTCTTTAGTTTCTCCCAACAACATTCAAATTTTAAGGAGCTTTTGATGTGATGCTCCATCATGAAAATTGGTTTCCTTTGATACTGCTTTTATTCTGTCTTCTCTTCTAGAGAACTTTGTTTAGGAATGTTAACTCGCATGATTTAAATTGTTTAGCTAGATACTCGGTATGCATAAAATCCCAATGATGAGAAGTTCAATATCTCAGCATAAAAATATTTGTTTCCAAGTTTCCTTTTCTGACAATGCAAATAGAGCGTTTTGAGAAAATATTTCAGCTTGAGGTCACAGAATTAATTTGGTTCTCAGCGAGAATTACTGAGATATGGAAGTTTGGGAGTTGCTATATCTTGTCTCATATGAAAAAATAGACAAAGTAGTTGGATTGGTTAAGCAAATGGTACATTTTTAAGAAAGGAAAATTGAATTTTTTTCTTTTTTTCTTAAGGATCTTGATGATTTAGTTGAGGCAGCTCTTCTATTTTACGGTGAGAAGAAACTCCTTGACAGTACACCATCCTGTGACTTTGGAGAAAGATAATGATCCTCGCTTACTCACATCTCCTTTAAAGTTTCCCGGTAAGCTGGGGATTGATATCCCCAACAACCGGCTCTTCATTCCGGACAATAACCACAACAGGATAGTAGGTGTTCTTTCTTTCTCTCTCTAAACAAATATACACTTGCAGACTTGTATTTTATATGTATATTTCTCTTGGTAGTCCTCAGAATTTGGTAGTTATAAGTATCTGAAATCCTAAGAATTTAAGAATTGTTAAATGTTCTCAAACTGCAACAATATCCAGCTTCAAATTGTTCTTGCATATTTAAAGGCTTGATGAAGGTACTTAGATTACATGTTTGTAAGTACTACTTAATACTCTGATAATCCACCATGTAATGAATAGCATATAATCAGTATATATGAATCCAGTATTTCCTTATCCAATGAATAGCATGGTTAAATACTTGGTTTGCTATTTAACCGTCTTGTCACATCTGGACTTCAGGTGGTAACTGATTATGGGAAGTTTTATGGTCCAAATCGGTAGCTCAAGAGAGGGAGGTCTTACGTTGATGGATCCTTTGAGGGGCCACGGACCACCTTTAATCATCCTCAAGTAAGGATTAAGTTAATACCTCCAGTTAGAACCAATATAAATGAATAGAAGCATGCATCAAGCTTTGGTATCTCATGCTTCAATTTTTTATGTGGATGAATTAGTACTGAGTAGTAACATTGTGGCCACATGCTTCTCTAGGGCTTGGCTTACAATGCGAAGAAAAACATCCTTTATGTTGCAGATATTGAAAACCATGCTTTGAGGTACGTCAGGGTTCAAAACAATCCTTAAATTGTTTCAAAGCCTTTTTTGGCTCTATTTCTGATTTTGCTGTAAGGTGACCTTGTTTTTTTTAATGGCATTGTGTTACATTTAGCATAGTTCCCCGAGAAGTTTCTATGGTTTTCTCAGACAGAAAAGAATAGAAAACTATGTTTAGACGTTTTAATTTTAATCCTTAAGATAAGTTCACAAAGGAATTACATTACTAGCATTGTCTTCATAATCTTTCATGAAAAGGTTTCAATAGTTTCAATGCATGTATTGTAGGGAGATTGATTTTGTTAATGGAAAAGGTGCAAACTCTTGCTGGAAATGGAACCAAAGGCTCGACTAGCAATGGGGGAGACAAGGGAAGCTCTCAGGAAAGATTGGATAACATGAATTAATGATGCATATTCTGGTTGCGTTCTTAGTGTTCTTATAAAGGAAATTTGGCCCCTTTATTTACTGAATTGACATCTTTCCTTGGTATGTAAAAATTTTATTTCATTTTTTTCAGCTCCTCAATTCTCCATGGGATGTCTGTTTTGAGCTAGTAAACGAGAAGGTTTACATTGCAATGGGTGGCCAACATCAGATCTGGGAACACAATACAGTTGATGGAGTTACTAAAGCTTTTAGTGGCGATGGTTATGAAAGGAACTTGAATGGATCAAGGTAATTCAAAGAATCAGTAAAGTTGATCAGTTGATTCCTTTTTTCTTTTACATGTTCGTACTTCACATATAAAATCTTTTTTGGATATTTGTGCTCCAAATTGGAACCTTTAGGTTGATAAGAAAAAAAAAGAAAAAAAGTTGAAGGTGATAAAGAAAAGTTTGACCAGTTTGAAGTCCAGGCTGAACTTGGATGAGCTTGTATTGAGAAAGGGCAGTACCTCAGTTCCGATGGCGACTGCCCTGTTAAATGTTAATAGCTCCTGAAAGGTCCTTTATAGTTATGTCTATCTATTTGTTTGCACTCAGCAACTACATCTTTGTTATACTAGAGCATTATTTGTCTTAATTTCAATTTTTTATTCATTTATATTTATGTTTTCCACTGGTATGATTCTCCTGGAAATTTGGCATTGATGTACTGATTTTTTGTTGAGGTAGCTCTACAACCACATTGCTTGCACAACCGTCCAGAATTTCATTATCTCCTGGTAATATATGCTGGGATATTTTGACATATTTCATATTTTCAACCATTTTATGGTAGTCTAAATGTTTCTGTTATCATATCTTAAGTTTCATATTGATGCTTATTTGTAGATTTCACAGAACTTTATGTTGTGGATAGTGAGAGTAGCTCCATATGAGCACTCAGTCTAAAAACAGGAGGATCAAGATTGCTAGTTGGTTGTGATCCTTTTTTGTCAGACAATTTGTTCAAGGTAATTCAATTTAAAAATTAAGAAGCCTGTTTCATCTTGGAAAAATATTTTGGTCTCTAATAATTTTTTTACAGAAATTGGAGATGACTTACAGTTCATATTTAGTGTATGTCATTTTGTCTTTTTCTCCTAATAGTCTCATAATACCATGATGGAACAGGATCTGAAGTTCTTCATCAACATCCACTAGCTATCTTTTGTGTGAAGGATGGTCAAATTTATTTTTCAAATAGGTGCAATCACAAAGTAATTAGCTAATAGATGAAGATATTAAA